>CM044396.1:59500000-60030000 GCA_024322285.1 Musa beccarii
ATAATCTTTGTAAAGGATAATATAAAGTGGCTTAACTATTGGTATAACTTCAGTCACTAAATCCTAAAATCGAAATGACAAAATATTTTTATCTTTTTTCCCATTAGATGATTTCAAGTAGTAGGAATTAAACAATTCTTATGACGTAATGATTGCATTTATCCTAAGTCTCTTTTGTTAAATGGACTTTAAAGCGATCAAGTTTGTTGCAAATCGTGTAATGTCAAGAAGATTTTTTTGTTTGTATACCTTCACGTCAACAAGTGTACCCATTGATGATTGTAGATGAACTTCATTATGGATTGTGACCTTGCCAATGTCCTTTTGATTGAAGTTAGCTCACCAATATATTTTATCATTAAGTCCATGTAAATGAGTTATACATAAAGTCCATACAAATGAGTTGTACACAAAGTTCAAGTAGGCTTTCTCTGCTCTATCAAATGCAAATCAATATTCTTGATATTTGCTCCTTTATGCGTAATAATATGCACCTCTTTCACCACATTGTACTTTATATTCTCTAAGAAGGTTGTGTCTTATGTTTTTTTTTATGTATTCATGGCCTTGTGAATACTATCCATATGTTGTAATATAGTAAAACGTTAATGATCTAGCTATCACACGTGTCACCCAATATATGTTTCATTATTCCTTCAATGATTTAATTCAATCCTTGCATTCTATTACTTAAACATATGTTTCATTATTCCTTCAATGATTTAATTCAATCCTTGCATTCTATTACTTATTTAGATAAACGTCATGTATCTTCTTTATTGTAGGACATTGGATATTGTTTAGACTAATCTTCTGGATCGATAACATCATGCTCTAGTAATATAGACCTTGGATTGCATGTGATGAAATCTTATAAAAGTTAAGCTACTTACTGATGGCTTTGCTAATATTTCATTTCTTATTCTTTGTGTATACATCATAAATTCTTGTTTGTTTTGCTAATTATAGGGGTAAGCTTGTAAATCAATATCGATAATTTTGAGTGGTGATTTTCGTCCAATGTCTCTTATGAAGTTTCATAGATCATCTTATCTCATGCTTTCAATCTTTCTCAACTAAAAAGGAGTGGCAGTTGACTACCTCATTGTTGGCACTACTTTTCAATCATTATGACCTTGCCACTTCCACAATCATGCTCCCAATGTAAGTAAATTAGTCTCTCTCATAACATTGTTATACATATGTTGATGCTCTAATGAAGCACATACGTTAGTCCATTTATATTGTTTTTGTTGATCGGCCTTTTTTTGAACTACATCAACCTTTAATTATTGCAAAACTTTTTGGTAAAATTTTCTAACCTCCATTGTAACTTTGCTGCATTTTGTGACGATGACCACCTTAATGCTGCTTCCAAATGACAGGCATGATCCCAAACCTTTTCACCTAACTATTGCCTTGGGATCATTTTCTTAAAAAATATATTAATTTAATAAGACATAATAATATATGATGACTTAGTAGGGGCCCTGGATCTAAAAGTAGCTAAATAACACTAATAGGCTTTGATTAGAGTCATTAGACTACAATTCATAATAAAACAATAAATAAACTTAATAAAAATACTAATTTTTAAAGTGAAGAAGTTGCATAATAGCTAGTTTAAAAGGTATGCAAGTTTTATAATTATACTAGCTATCAATCTAGATATTCAACGTATATCTCTTTAAAAACATTCAATCATAGCAAGATTTTAAGTTCAAGAATGATAATTTTTGCTTGCTCCTTGAAATGTGTAAGTTTGCACTTTCTTTCTAAAGATAAGCAAGATAGTAATTTTTCATTCGCTTCTTTAGATGTGCAAGTTGTACTTTCTTTGCTTCCTTTGTGATATGCAAGCAATTTGTGTAAACATTTCATCACTTTAAATATACAAGCTAAATTTTTATTATAACATACAAGCATAGAAGCATGGCAAGTGTGGGAATACAAATTTTTTAAGTTTTACATTTTCTTTTCTTGAGATAGGCAAGATAGCAATATTTGCATCCTTTGATATAGCAATTCTTAGCTTCTCGTGAAATTGCAAGGTAGCAATTTTTACAAGTTTTAGCTAGCTACATTTGCTACTTTTTCTTGTGATACATAAGCTAATAAGTTTTCTTCAAGCTAGTAATTTTGCTGCAATTTTTCTCCCCCTTTATGATTCTCAAAAAGAAGGGATGATGCAATGTTGTAATTGATTTCTTTTTTCATCAAAATGGCAAATGAGATATTAGAAATAAATATTGACATAAATGTTTCTATCATCAAAATTCAAGTCATAAATATGAATTCAATATTCAAGCCAACAATCCTTCGAACTCTTGAACTCCTAACAATTCCATTGTACTTGACTCCAACCTTTGTTTCACTTTATGTCTTTATCGTTATCATAGTTAATCCTGCACACATAAACCTTAACTCTACTTTGATCTAATCAGTTATACAAATCAACGTCCTGTTGCCCGGTACGTCATTGGTTGGTCTTTCGTCTAGTTATTCGGTGCACTGTCCTCTCTTGCGACCTATTACCTAATCGGCAGTTGACCTCCGCAACCCCGATCTCCTTGGTGCAATACTACACTTTTTGGCTCGATGCCCGATGTACGAAGCCTTCTATCGATTATCGATTAGACCTCCGGTACGACGTCTAATATACTGAGTGATCTCTTCTAGTGCAATACTGATTCATCTTGTGTCAAGTGTCTAATCCTGATCGATAGTAGACCTGCATCACTCAAAACGTAATTAGATAATAAACTACAATCAATTAGTTTCATCATCAAAATCCGAGACCCAACAGTCACCCCTTTTTTATGATGACAACTAATTGATGGCAGAGTTAATCTTTAACTCTCGGAGTTTACACAAACTCCCCCTATCAATATGCCATATTGATAGAACAATTGAATTATGCCAAATCCAAGCAACATGTATCAAAATCATGTTATCAAAAATATCATGTAAATATATAAAATATTCAATTAACATTTATATTGTATGAACTCATCAATCTACTTCTCCCACTTTGTCATCAAATTACAATCCAACAACTAGTGATAAGTTGTGATTATATCTAATTAATCCCAATTTGAGCCCTAATTATCTCTAAAATTAAGATAAAACACATTAATGATATGGGAAACCTATCAGATTGATCCTAATTGACTTTGAATATGCTATGATTAGGTAAAATTATCCTTTAATTGACCCTTAGAGTGAGGTAATGGCTCTAGTTGATCCTAAATTATAAAGAATGACACTAATAAGCCTTAAGATTGCATGATTAATTCTAATTACTCCTAAATTAATTGTAAAAGAAAGGTAATGATCATAATTGATCCTAAATTATAAAGAATAATACTAATCATCATTAACTAGTTATAATTAGAAAATTGGATCTACTATCAAGAGAAACATATTAATATATTAAGAGAAATAGATTTAATTGAAATGATCTTCTATCAAATGACATATTCGATCATTTAAATTCCTCCAATTGAAGTTACCACTTATGAATGAATGCTTAATTAAAATAGAGACTGAGGGGAAAAGTTGCATCACTGACAGGGAGCGAGAAAGGATTTAAAGAATTGAACCAACCCAAAATCAAATGTACCAAGTTAAATCCTAGCCCTAAGGTATGGTCGAGATCCGATCATTACTGACAGCAATATGACAATCATATTTCGATCATATCATTCAATATTTGGGATGTACCAACAGTGGACGATACACTCTTACCTGCTATATTTCCCCGAGACATTAAGTCACATGTCGATCGTTAGGTGGACTACTAAATACCGGTAATGACGTACCGAAGTTATGATCCTTGGACAGATGTACAAATTGGACTTTGTGATCCTTGGCATAGGACGATGCTGCGTGCTCAACATCCCTTCCTTCCCAGGAAACAAGGGGCCCGAAGTGCTCCAAGAAACGGTGAGACACTCCATCGACTACTCCCAAATGGGCCCTATTCAGCGCCGCCCAAGTGATCAGACAAAAGCTTGTCACGGTGGTGGGGTTCCAGATATGTGCACTCGACGTCGCCGCGGAATGAGTAGATGTAAACAGTGACCGAGAAGCTGATTCCAGGAATCAAGAGCCAATCAGCATCTAAGACGCAGGTCTGTTGGATGCAGGTGTGGACATCCCATGCACGATGGTATGCAGAGCAAAGCGTTGGGATGTTCCTGATTACTACGCCCGAGGAACCCTCTCACTTACTTTTAACCATTTCTCTGAGCTCCTCGTACATGAGCCTGGTGAAGGATTCCTGTTAAGCTTCTAGGCTACCTTATTGTCGCCTTCGCTCTTGCTCTGCTGGATGTCTAGGTGATTTCCTGATGCCGGTTCCTCTTGCTATGTATCCAGAGGCGGGTGATGTGGAAATTTGCCGAGAGCTACTTAAAATGGGTGATTTCCATGAAGAAGCATTATTTGGTGATTCCCTCAAAGATCGTGGGTTCATGAAGAGATATACGCACGAGCACTTCCGGAGGTCATGCTGTGCCGAGACATGGGATGCAACCCCAAGAGGAAGAAGAGCTTCCCAGCTGAATGAACCCAGTATCAACGTATGCATACAAAATAATTATGATAAAGGACGACTATATTTGATGGCAATTCACAACATATGCATACAAAACTCAGTATCAACGTCAGTTCATACCTGCGGATCGAAACATCACAATGCAAAATAGCAGCAGAGCTAATCAAATCATAAACTTGTCTTCGTGGGTGCCAACCTTAAATATATAGCTAGTGGGAGCTTAACCTTCGTTTCCAGCCTGAGTGTATATATATATATACACACACACACACATAAAGACCATTCCAGGTGCAACAATGCATCCACAAAGAGCAAAAAGAAGAATTTTAAGAATGGTTTCAGATCGTTACATCATCCCTTGTAGAGCTTGGGTACAATTCTCTCTCAAGTCAATCAAACTTTAAAGAACAAGAATGAAATGCATACAAATGTAAGGAGAACCAAAGGGTTAGCAAATGGATGTAGTTTAAACCTGCAAATGTTTTTATTCACTCAGTAGAAGCTGCATAATCATAATCAGCCTGGTTATCTTCAACTGGTATCAGGGAGTCTGGGGAATATTGTATCTGTAGTGGCATCATACAAACATATGAGAAATCGCATCTTTACTAGCATACAGATTGCTTTATCATTATTAAAACAAATTGCTGGATATTAAATAAGCAGTAGATATTGTACCAAAATAAGATCATATTTTGATAAATAAAATAGTATCAATTAACTGAACACAATTTATGATTTTATGACCAAATATGGCATCGATTATTGCTCTTCGAGAGCTTTAGCAAACATGTCTATTGACAAGATGTTGTATTTACTTTGTGATTGTTCAGGCATGGGATGGGTTCTACATCCAAATAGGACCAACCTACTTCCTGGTCAGTGGGCTCAGACCCCAAGGTGGCATTGCAGGATGCAGGTCTGTTTAGGATATTTGTTAGTTATGATATCACACCCATGGCTCTTTTCAGTTTTTCAAAAACCAGCTCAATGATTCGAATATTCTGGAACATTTCCCATTCTGTTCCTTAAAAGAGTTATGCTCCAGTAATCATGTAGATGACATGATATACCACCAAACCTCACAGAAAGGTGAAAGAAAATATGAAAGAGAAATCCTTGAACAAAAGAAAATTACAATGAGTTGCTAAAATCATCTGACAGTAGACTAATGAAGCCCAGAAGGTAATTATCACAAATAGTCACTTTATATATGTAGCATTAATGTAAAACTTACAGTAATTCTCAAGGTATGTATTGATTGAAAGAAAACCAAATAGCTACTATGCAAAATCTAAGTCATGATGCATTTTCACAATAAGCTAGAAGTTGGAGAGAGGTGCACACAGAATTGTTAAAAAGCAAGGCTAATGACAAAATAGACATAGATGCATAGAAATGTAAAGGATTCTGAAAAGAAAGCCAGACAAGACAGTCATTTTTAGAGGTTATTTGGTAACAATTACGCATATAACTGCTTTCGAACTATAGAAATAGTTTGTAGAAACTGACGGAATCTCCACTGATGCAATTAGGTAAATGTTTTGGAAAAGATGAAATTACCAGGTATTATAGGAAGTTTTTCATAGATAAATGCTAAACTGATTATCAAATTTGAATATTAAAATCTTAAGAACTAAGGAAAAGCTCACAATAAGGAAGATGAAAAGATTTAAAAAATATGAGAAAAAGTAGATATTTACAGTTGACAGCACCTATAATTGAATTGAAGTCATAACATACTATGAACTTCGAAAGAGAGTGAATTAAAAAAATTAAGATAATATAAAATATCTGGAAACCTGTATGGATTTGCCCCAAGAAAATTCAAAGATACCCATTTCCTTGCTAAAAATATAGACTTAGAAAGAACAAGTTCTTATACACATGTTAATAAGAGTTCACAGAAAAAAGCCAAAATTGTTTACTCATTAGATAAATTGATATTCATAAAAAAAAAAAATCAGTGACGAAAAAATTACTAAGAACTATGGAATCACTACAGAGTTGTACTGTCAGCCTCTTGCTTTACCTCTTTGCACTAGCAATTCAAGTACTTATAAGGCAATTCATTATAAATTAAGATAATTAAAAATCTTACTAATGTGGTGAAAAAGTTGATTGTCTATGTGCATGTGTAGTTTGATGAGATTGAAACAGGATAAATAAGAAGACAATGGATATCATCTAGAGCCCCATAACTCCCATCCAGGATAAATAAGAAGACAATGGAAGGTGGCAGTTTCAGCTTATTCATTGTTTTGCTTGAGTGGTCCAAACACTACCTTTTAAATACCTGAACTATTTATGTTTTACATATAAGGCCACAAACCAGTCAAATTGTAAAATAAAAAAATAAAAAGAAAACAAGTGAACCACTCTTGATGAGAAACCGTACATGTTGGGAAGTATGTGCAGCATATTAAAAATAGCCCACTGCCCTTTAGTAGATTAAGAGATATATGGTAGAATAACAGTGATAGCCTCAGAAGAGGATTAAAAAGAAACACAATCAGGTGCTCTGGATCATCTCTCAGATAAGACAAATGGGGTAAAATAAACAAAGCCCTGCAATGTGATGAAAAGTTGACTTCACAGAAGCTCTGAACAAAGGGAAAGGACACAGCTAATCTGGGAAGCTGTGATAACAAACAAAGAGAACACCAAATCCTTCGATAAATATTATCATCTAAAATTTGCTCTTTCAAGCCACGAAAAACTAGAATTGGATTTAATAGTAAAGATAGTTTATGTCTTCATGGACTGATCTTCCAAGGTTCAAATTTTAAACCATGTCAAGCATTATGCGTTCACTATTCTTTCTGACTAAAAAAGTTGAGCAGCTCTGACATGATATAAAATGTAGTAGCAAAATTCACTTACAACACAATTCTTCCCAAAGAATTGTACACTATAGTTGTCACCTACCTTAAACTTGGGAATTTCCTGATGCAAGAACCACCACGGACCTGTTTTCCAATTTAATCTGCAAAATTGAGGAAAAAGGTAAAGCATTATTTGGCCAATTATATAAATTTTCTGAAGGTGCAGACAAGAGGACACATTTAACAGTGGACAACGATGATAAATGGTCACATGCTTTCAGGACAACTGTTCATCTTAAATCTTGAACAATAACTGCAAAGCTTTGGATGCCTGACCAAATGGATTAGCTTCATCCAGTAGTAGTGAGACATTAAAACATAAAGTGAGCATAGAATCTATTTATCTGACACATATTTCGTAAATATAATCAAATTTAGTATTACTAGTCTCACACTAAAAGCATTTAAGCAGTGGTATGACATGAAAACATAAATTATTCTAGAAACAATGTCTAAAGGGGGAGCCAAGGCAGAAGACTCCTGCAAATGTGGGGTCCAGGCTACCCTACAAGCAAAGCGATTGTTTTGATGACTCAATATTTTTGGTCACTCAAGACGGAAAGACAAATCTCACCACAACAACAATGCACTCCCTTGAATGCTCTAGAAGCAATGACTATGACGAGCAAATGTTGTCACTGAAGAAAAATCAGAAAAAAGAAGCTAGATCAATCCTAGCTTTACACTTTGACATATGAAACATTTAGTATGATTGGCAACAGCAAAAAAATTAGAATGCAACATGACATTTCATGAAATCAAAACTTTCCATATAATATAGGTGTATACCTTGTAGAAGGTACTGCACGCAATCCACATACTTTTTACCAGCATGAGAGATTATTACAAAATTAAAAAAAGTTCAATCGGCAAAAGAGAAATGCATTCTATGCCGGGCCAAAGTCACCACTGTCATATACAATTAAAAGGAGTAAACTTTCGTTAGAGCATAATGACTAGTTTTCTATTTAACATAAAACCTACCAAATGATAAAAGATATAGTCAAGCAATGTCAGACTCATTAATTGGATAGTAAGGTTTCTTCACAATATCATCGTAAGTTTTCGTATAATTCTGGCTCTCTGAGTACAAGAATGTCCTATGGTAGCAAAAGTGAAATGTAGGGTGATTCCCAGAGATAAAATAACTGCTACCTCTATCAGAAGAATGTCAACTTCTATCCAACAACTATACATTTCAAATTGTAAAACTACAGAGAATGTGTGAAGCAAGAAAAGCATATCAAATCACTGAATTAGAACTACAGGAATTAGAATGAGAAAAACTGCCTGAGGATACACCATAGAACTTGCATTTTCAGACCACATTCCCATGGAAGGTGTGGAAAGATCCATGCAGCTAACACAAAGTAGGAACAATATTGTTGGTAGGAACAATATTGTTGGCATGTGTGGCATTTGCATGAGTACAAAATTACAGTCAAGAATCTTGTGGGGTGTGTGTGTGTGTGTGTGAGAGAGAGAGAGAGAGAGAGAGAGAGGCCTGCAACGAATACACAAATAAAAAAAGATTTTAGCATCCATATAAAATTTGTTATGACAACTGGCCTAATGGAATAACTGACCTATTAACTTCATTGAGCCCAAACCACTAAACCAAAATGCCTAAGCTAAAATTAAGAGCAATACACCCATCAAAGCCTTATAAGAGAATCTTAATTTTAGCCCACTTACGATATAGGACTAATTAAGCATAGTATAGTCCAGATCAAACCCTAGAATGGTGCACGAAAGGCACAGCTCAATGGTCGCTCCACGTTGTCGGGTAGCCCTTTCCTACTCGAGCCCCTCATCATGCCCTAATACTAAGTCGACCTTGATACCAAATGTCATAACCCGACCTATTAACTTCGTTAAACCTAAATCATTAGTCAAAATGCTTAAGCTGAAATTAAATACACTCATTAGACTCTTATAAGTCAATCTTAATCGTAACCCACTTATAATGTAAGACTATCAAGGTGTTACATTTGAAGTGAAGGCTAGAGCTCATAAGCTAAAGCCCTACAGAAAAACTGTTTTTCTATCAGCCAAATTAAGGAACCTGACCAAACAATTTAATAGCAGTTTTACATTAAAACTTCCTCATAAATGAGCAGCTGTCATATCATATTTTCACACATATTAAGCAACAGATCTATGGCAGACATTGAAACTAAAACCATGTGAAGATGAAAAATGACAGCTAAATCAACACTCAGAATTTTTTACCTAAAAAATCCTGCCATCATCCGCAAGCCCATGAAAAGGGTCAAGCCAGACCAAACTCCTGCAAGTCCAAATACAGATGGAGCATACAACAAAAAAGCAGAAGACATAGCCCCAATCACCATCTGCAAAAAAAATAATGTTGACTTTAAAAATGAGCATAAGCTGAAACCACATTTGATGCTAACATCTTGAAAAATGCATCATACCATTGACCACGCGGAATATGCAAAATCGGAAACACCATAATGGAGGCCATCAAAGATAAATGCAAGAGCATTGACGGGTTGGGTCGCACTGACAAACTTAAATCAATTGAAAAAAATTAACACAGACATATAGACACAAGCATACTCCATTCTGCTATGACATTCATACCAATGCACCAGTCCTAACAATCTGTAGCACTCCAGCATCTTTGGTGAATAGTTCCGCAAGATTACCAAATGATGCACCTAGGACTATTGTTAATGCTATGCCGGTAAATAGCCCTGCCTGGTTGGAAAAAAAATATAGTTACAATTCTTTTACCACAAACAAGAAAAAATCCAGCAGTTCATAAAGAAAGTATAGTTGCAAACTGTCTTGCTACAGTGACATAAATTGATCAAATTTTGCAAATACATTGGTAGTGTAAATTACATTTAAAGTTAAAATAAGAACCTCATGATCAACGAAATAAATAATTAATTACCTTTAAGACATAGTATGTGACTTGTTTCACTCTGTCATAGTCACATTTTGCAGAAGAGCTGGCAATCAATGCCTAGCAATGAACAAGAAAACCAAAGAAAAGAGAATGAGTAATATTCAGTAATGCATACAGATACAAATAAGAGTTAAAATTTGTAATTTAGAGAAAACAAATGTAAAAAATGATAAACCATCCATGTTAAAGGAACATAGAGATTACAGAAAACACATTAAGCAATCCTAAAAGTATATCTATTGTTTTCTTCTACACAGTCACATACCACCACATGCATTTGTTTGCCTCTGCAAGAGAGAGCATCGAAGGGGTTTACTCATAGCCTATGTACAAAACAAGGTAACTGCAAGCTTCATCACCCAATTTTGCAATTAACAAAAAGGAAATTCCAAATATGCAACAACAAAAAGACAAGCTACAAAAAGCCAGCAGGTGAGGTAAAGAGCATCTGATATCGTCACAAGTGATCAATCAAGGAACATAATTATGATTTCTGTTTTATTTATCATATTTGAAATTGGAAAAATGAAGAGCACACCACATGAACTTATCAACTTCCTGTCCTGTTGTAGCACATAGAGGCCCTACTTTTTTTTTTTTTAAAGAGGCCCTTATTCAGAAAAGGTAATGTCCACTTATATGTGAATAAAAATCTGAGATTTCTGGTTTTCACTTTGTCAGCACCCTAGCTCATGCAGGCCACCTGATCTAACTAGATCTCTAGTTTTTCACGAGGTTTGCATGAAGATATTTGTACACTTGCACAGAAAATCTGTATGTTGATCATACTCCTATTCCAGTGATCAGGATAATATGTTGTTTGCCACTATGTAGTATCTCTTCTGTGGCAACCAGTCTCATGTATATCTCCTGTAATATTAGTAATCAGTATAATATGTTGTTTGCCACTATGTAGTATGTAGGTTATGATTAACACCCTAACAACAGAGATGCTTTAGTATCAGTCTATGAGTATCCATTTTGGAAGTTGGAGGTTGTTCAGCATATAGACTGCCTCCTTGATGCATCTTATCCTGGCTTATAAGACTGGATTTTCTAATGACATGCTGATTATGTCCCCAATTCCCTACTGCTTAGTTAGCGTTAATTTACCAGACTACTACTAGCTAGGATGCAACAATGTAAATGGCTTTCTTCACTTTTCCATAATTGTCAACATCATGCTAGTCAACAAACAACACCATCCTTTGAACCATTCAAGACAGCACTTGACTTAACTCCAATTAGCATGTTGTTCTTCATTCAACCCTGTGAAGCAATTGAAAATGTTAACTAGTCTTTCAAAACACCCCTAGCACAAAAACCAGCACCTGCTATTTTGCAAATTGATCCACTATATTGCAGGAAGTTGCCCATCATATACAGACAATCAACTAAATTATGTACTCGTCATTCTTTAAGTAGTTGCAAAATTAGTCTAGCATTAAGATCATCCCCTGTAACTCGGTTGCCAAACAAATCCTTTTTCTGCCTCATGGTGCAACAAAATAATATATTGCACGATCAGTGAATATCCACTCGCACCAGCACAAATTGAATTCTCATCTGATGAATAGTCCAATATATCATTTTCTAGCTAGGCATAGAGTTAAAATTCTGATCTGATGCATTCAGATGTAAACTAGATAATTCTTTTTTAGGATAAAGGAAAAGGGTCATATTGCTGTATTGATGTGCACAAAACAAGGGTTGGTCAGGAGATGACATGTTTAAAATATTAACTGAAAGGATGAAATGACCATTGAATTCACTGAGCAGCATACCTGAGCAGAAACAGCCAATGCATCTGAAAGTAGAGATACAGCCAACCATACTTGCAAACATATTTGATGAGCAGCCATTGCTAAAGGCCCTTGTCTAGCAGCCATTGATGTGCCAAGGGTCATAGTGATCAGGACAGAAAGTGTTCTTCCAAGGAGCAATCCCCCTGAGTAAAATGTAAAATAGTCTTTTAGGAATTTCACATTGTTTCTGAGACATTCAACTACCTAAGATAGTCATGTGAAGAATATTTTCATCTCCAATCTAAATTACAATCCTAGTCTCCGACATATATTACTTCTGTTCCAATCTTAACTGCAAGAAAGATGAGAAACATCAGCCACTAAAATAAGTACAAAAGACCAAAGAGACAAATGGCTACAGAAAATAGTTCTCAAGCTATCCAAATTATTAAAACAAACTAAGATCCTAAACCTAGATAGACACTCAACATATGCAGTTCTTTGATCACCTAAACCTTAATTCCCAAATCAAATTACTGCATAGAAGGTTTTAAGCAATTTAAAGTAGTCAAATGGAACTAAGATCTTAAAGCTAGATATAAGTTCAAATATATAACCAGTAATTTGATCTATGAGGAAACGCTCTCCATATTGACTGTACATCTCTTCCTAACAGGGACGAACTTTTGACACAAATTCCGAAGCACAACCTAACCTACTTGAAATCAAGGTCCGTCATTTCGTACCATACCGAAGTTTCGAAACTTCTCTGGTACGGTACAGTATACCGAACGGTACATTTCGGTATACCGTTCAGTATACCAAAATTAAGGAAAAAACGTCGTGGTGACGTCGTGTCGCTTCTCGGGAGACATCATTGAGGCGTCGACAACGTCGTAAATTTATAAAAAAAAAAAAAAAGCGATGACGCCCGTGCGACTTCGCCTCGGGAGACGTCTCCTCCCTTTTCGGCGACGTCACCCGCATATTAAAAAAATTAAAAAAAAATCGGCGACATCACCCGCATATTAAAAAAACAAAAAAAATGATTTTTTCCTGTTAAAAAATAAAAAAAAATACCGCCCGGTAGCAAGCGGTCCATGTACCGGCATCCTATCAGACCGGTATGTACCGCCTGTACCGGGCGGTACCATTCGAAATTGCATACCATGCTTGAAATGTCTTTTTTTGATGAGTGGCCTTGTCCTCAAGTTACACCCTGGTCACCAAAATTTGGCCCAAAAATAAATTGTTGCAACACAATCTTTAGATCCAGACTCAGCAGTCAAATTTAATCTATTACAAGTATAAGAGAAGAAAAGAAGATATGCAAGGAGCTCCAAAGTTGGGATCTTCAGTTTTCAAAATTCTTTGGTTTTAAGCATGAATGGTCCCAGTATTTAATGTAGATTGATCTCTGTCATATCAGAAAGTTTTAAAAACAATTTGAGCATCCAGGTAGTCATTTGCCTAGATTGAGGCAGCCTACAACTTCAACTTACCCCACAGATGGTACACCAACAGACATCTATTCCAAGAAAGTAATTTATTGCTTCTGTATCTCAGGATAAAGTCATAAGAAAAAAAAACAAACAAAGCCTTCCCCCACAGTCCCACCCATGGTTCAACTTACCAGTTCATACCGGTATACCGATCAGTTCAGTTGTCGGTACGGTATGTACCGAACTGTACCGAGTATATCGCCACATAATATGGTGGGGCGTACTGACTCAGTACAGCGAACCTTAGTCCCACCTACTGACTGGCATCAACTCCCTACCTGCTATTATTAATTTATTTTTGTAACTGGAACTTTCTCTACATACTTATTGTATTTACATCCATTTTATTGTAGGTTTTGCCATTTTAGCCCTTTCTTCAAAACCTCCTCTAGAGGAACTTATGTGTGCAAAATTTCATAAGAAATCATTAGTCGACATGCATCAATATCCATGCAGCACAATCAAGTGGTTGGGAACATGAGCCAGGGGTTATTAGTTGTTGTTTCATAAGTAACCAGATATTGCCTTTGCATTCTGCAAGGCCAGATGCTCCAGCTTATACTTGCATCACATCAAAAACATGTCCACACCTTTTTAGACAACAAAATTCATTGTAACCCAGGCATACATTCTGGAAACATGCTAGTATGCTACAATGGATATCATGTAAACAATGTATTGATTACTGAAAAGCTACTCACCAGATTTAATATATCCTCCAAACTGCAGATCTTCAATCTTAGGAGGTAACAAGACAGCTCTTTTACTGAGAGACCAGATCAGTAAAAATGTCGTAATATACCTGAAAATCTTAAACGGTCAAGACCAATACAAGATAAATAACAAAAAAAACGCAAAATTACTGAACTACTATACCGGAGTTTAAATGATAGCATCAAAACTAACTATTCTACTTCAAACAGCTGTATAACACACGCATTTTAAACATACTATGCATATATAAAAGAAGCTGAAGCTAATTACATCCCTAGCAGGCAGCCCAGTCAAATAGGCTCTTGCCAATTCAGAATCCAGGAAGGGAAAGATCAACAACCTTACTGCAAGTCGAGAAACTGTATCCATAACTCCAAGCCTAGACTACCAGGTAACAAAAGAGCAAACTTATCGTTGCTCCAAGTTTGACCTCGATTACTTTGATAAATTGTCAAAGAAAACTAAGATACAAGAGAGTTCTTGTAATGCAATAAGATGACAAAATTATAAGTTGAAAGCATATTGTGAATCAAGAACCCAAGACCAACTAGAAAGATGTTGCTGAAGTTTCCTGAATTACACTGAAGTGACCAGAAAAAATATCGTTATATGCACAATCGGTCTATATTGCAAGTTATACGAGGAAAAGGAAGTAATGGTCAATAGTCAATAGGACCCTGTCGCTATAATAAAATCAGGGGTCAATCCTAGGCTTGCTGACAGCCCCTATAATAAAATCATAGGTCAGAGCACTAATGCACTGAAATATCTATTATCATTTGGCTTTTTGATGGGTCCAAATAGTGAGAGTGAACAAATCAAGAACTTACTGGGATGCAATAGTGGCAATAGCAGCTCCAACAATGCCAAGGTGGAAAGAATATACAAGTATCGGGAGTAAAAGAACAGCTGAAATATTGCCCAGCCCTGCACATGTACCAAAAGAATGACTTGCAAAAACTTTGTCCTACCAAAAAAATATGAATATATCTAAAAGTTTTAGTTGCAATTTAACTGAAACCATCCTTTTTACTTTTGGTGGTGATGGCAGAGAGCGTAACATCAAACTTCAATTACTTACACACTGCCAGATTACATGCAACAGTTATAATGGAATCATTTTAACTCTAATTCAGCAATAAGGCAATCCAACATCGGATGAGATAACTAGACTAAATGGTATCATTTGTCTCGATTTCTGCATAAAAAACTCAAAACAAACAACAGAACCAAAAATCACAAATATATCATAAATAGTGTTCTTGTGTCACTCCTCAGTTTTCCCTAGAATAAAGGATTTTAAAATATTGCGAAAATTCAGATACATTTTGGCAATAATTCCATAATGTAAAGAGTCTACATCACAAGTAAGCAAATTAGAGCTCGATTTCTAGAAAAAAATATATTTTTTGCACTTTCTGATGCTACAATCAACATTCATAAGCTTCTTAATATGCATAGACTATCAGATTATCTAAAACATGAGGACTGCAGTTTTATTAATGTTTTACTGCATACATTTCTAAATTTCCAAATTCATATTAACAACCACATTGAATCTAAAAGGAAATTATTACAATTTGATTATACTCCATAAACAATTAGATTACAGATTAATATATAGCTATATAATCTTTGAGTCATTTTCCTTTTCCTATTCTGGCCAAAAAAAGATACCTCACTTGCCTCGAACAAGATAGTTCGCCAACATGGTAAAAACAATATTTCCTCAACTTTTAACAATAGGTCAACTGTCAAAAAAGCCCGGGACGTTTTCATTTTTCTTTATTTCATATAAGACTGGAACGACTAAACACTTGGGTATGCTTAATATTGATAACTGATGACGAAGAACTTCAAAAGTGATACCTAAAAGACATGGAAAGGGATCTGCCAAAACCAACATCATCACTGCACCTAATAAAATTATAAATAAATCAACCAATTGCCTTAACCTTACATTGTTGTTTAAGAGTTTTAAGTAACAGTAGATAATATCACTTTGTTAAATACATTGTGAAGATGATCATGGTAGTGGCAGCAGTCAAAGAGAACTCTATGTGAAGCATCCACTTATGGAATCACGTGTGAGGAACTTGAATGTCATTCTCCTTATATCAGAAAGCGCAAACAGCTACATGCTGAAATCTAATACAGTTTTTTCATAAGTCACAATACAATTGTAGTTCAGCAAGTGATATTAACAAGTTCTACAAATTGTAAATGGTGTTCTAATCAGGAAGCACATATAAATAATTAGATTGTAGACTTGCCTACACAAAGCAGAGGTGTCTTTGTATCCTTAAAACCACGAAAGACACCTTGAACTGCCAGAGAAATTACAACTGCAGGAGCCCCCAAGGCTCTTAAACATAGAAACAGCTGAGATGGTTTACGCATAGGTGAAACCTGTTCAGAGAATGAGCTTCATGAAATGTTCATTTGTTAGAAAATAATGCACATGAAACATTAAACCAATATCCACAACAAATATAAATAGTTTCCTGAACAAAGGAATTAACTTTATCTCAATTCCTAAAGACTCAAAAAATCATGTACTTGTGAAACGGCGGTTATGATCAAATGATAACTGAAAACAAAAACAAGAGAGGCATTTCAATTAATGATTCACAAACTTACAACTGACACACCCATCACATTGAGAAATAATCCAGCCCCAAAGAATAAAGCAAAAGCTTCAATTGTACCAATTACTGCAGCAAGAAGTATGGCACTCGAGACAGATGGCAGTTTCAATCTCCCCACCTTCTCATCAGAAACCTTTTTAACCATAAAAATCCCTTCTTGTAGGTCATCACCTGTAAATTCATCAGATAGAAGTCAGCTAGTAAGCAATCACCTCAAATTTCAACAGAAATAGTGCCATTCTGCCATATAATACCTGATATATATTGCTCACTAGCAGTTTTTGAGATGTCTTCTGCCACAAATGAAGTTGTAATGCTCAAAAGCGGAACATTGAAGAGTTTTGAGATGATGTTGAAAATTGATACTGACACCCCAGCTGAAGCTAACTCCACAGGACCTTCAATATTTAATTCAAGCCAGAATGAATCAGAAAAGTTACTGTGACATTCCAACAACTGGAGAATGGTCGGATAGCTAATCATGCATTATAAAAGTATATGCTCAGCATCATAAACTAAGAATTTGATCTGAAATAGTTGGGATATCAGCATGAAGCTTTATACTGTTGACAAGAAAACAATTGTAAGAAAATAAATTTTCTTGTAAGCAAAGTGTTGCAAGTCGCCATCAGCATGCTAATTTAGTAGTCTACCTGATCAACATCCAACATAGACATCCTGGGCTATAAAAATTAGCAAGAGACAGCTATTAGAAGTTTGTATACTCGCCAAGCATTTATAAGTTGCAGATTTCACCAAGATTATGCTTTTGCTCTCCTTGTAGGTTATATTCGCTCCTTTAACTTATCATTGACCTTATGTAAAGATCTCAGAGCTCAAAAAAGTATACCAAGAAGAGAATAACTTAGTTAGCTTTAACTCTCTAAATTTTCAACATAAATCATAAACAGTGATCATCATGATAATAAGTTGTAACTTGTATGTTGCTTATGTCTATACAATTGATAACACAAAAAGAAATCCAGATTCACAAATTCATCTAATTTGTAAAAGATCTAAAATTATATGATATTCAGCTAATAATATTGAATGTATATCTGTTCGTAGAAAAAGAACCATGAAATGAACATAAAAAGTATTTTTATACTTTCATTATAAGTTTTAGGTAAACTAAAAATAATTGAAGTTTTTTAGAACAATTAGCAACTTAGATTTAGAAGTTAGAACTATGAAATTTTAAGCCTTATTTCTCTACTATCTATCCTATATTTCTTCCACATCTTAAATCATTTTCTTCTGTTCCTTATTATATTATGTAATATTTATACTGTAACAACAAACCATCTAATGATTACTCAATTTTATACAGTCAAATGCCCCACATTGACTGTGTCAGAAACCTTCCCTTTTGAAACCCTTGGATTAAAGGATGGATCAGTCACAAGGCTCTCTCTGATGTGGGGCCCTGGAGGATCAACATACGCAACCCTTACCCCTCAAATAGATATATCATTTCCGCATCTCAAACCTTGTTACCTAAACTGTAAAAAACCAATTTTACCTTGACACCGAGACCCATCCTCTGTGGAAACCAATGGATTGTACTAGCTAAAGACAACAGCAGCAAAGGATTGGTGGACTAAACTGGCTGAATTTCTTTAATAAAAAATAATTAGTGCTTCAATAGTATCTGATTAGTTAAAAAATGAAAAAAAATTAAACAAGATAGCAATACATGCATTTTGTATAGCAAGCATAGATTTGAGTTTTGGCCCATGTCAAATACGAGTCATATTGTACCAAGATGAATAGATGAGAATTTCTTTGAACCAGAAAACTGGCCATATTATACCGGCCAGCATAATAAAGAAATGAAGTCTTGACCCATGCTTGTCGTATTGTACCATACTAGCTTGATATCATCATAGTAATAACTAATAAGCATCATGCTAAGGCTGTGCCAACATTTGGACTTGGTATGGCATAAAGCCCTTGCAGTTGGCATATGAACCTGTGCTAACCAACACATATCATGCTCATCCATCGCATGACACCCACAAGCTCCCAAAAGAAAACCTTGTAGGAACCCGTAGCATGCCAAGGTTGCAGTAACGTTGTGTAGTTTTGACATAGATCCGATGGTGACATGGACCCCATGTTGATCCACACCAATTTTTGACATTTGAAACCTCAAGTATCTTATTCTCACATATACTAGGATCTCCATGCCCATCCATCGAGATTTAAGACCTCAATACCAACTTGTTCAAAAATTTCTTCAAGGGAGAAAAAGCACCATTGTGTCATATACATATATGTATTCACTATTCCGGGTACTCTGTCAGTTTCAACATAAAAAAGCAAACCTACTCACAACAAAATGTTGGACAATCATAAGCCAATCACTATCATAAGCATAGATATATAAATTACTAAATAAAAACTTATTCATCCAAGAGAATCCAAGATGGGAGTATGTAAGCAAAAAAAAAAAAAACAAAAGTGGAGGAGACCAAACTATAGAAAAAAAAAAAAAAAACTTGCAGAAATCATGCTTGAAAAACAAAGATAAAATGTATCAAGAAATATAAATAGTACCTAATCTGCCAATATATGCTGTCTCCATCAATTGTGCCAATGGATCGATAGCCTGCCCAATAATAGCCGGCAAGGCAAGAAGTATAAGCTCATTTTTTACACTACCAGGGTGTAATCCATCATTAGGACCTCCAACATTCTTACTGAAAAGAAAATGGAACATTTATTAGAAATGGATTTATGAAAACAACAAAATTTAGAATTTAGAATCATCATAAGACAGCAAGGAACGTCTCTTGCTGAAATGCATACACTATTACACTCCATGCATCTTTTCTTTCATTTTGATCTTCATGAGCAAACATGGAGTTCACCAGAAGTCCAGAACCAGATAATGAAGGAATCAAAATGATGGCTCACACTCTCACGAACAAGAAAGAACTAATAAAATGTCATAACACCAGTCGTACAACATGCTGTGAGTTCATGGTTGCAGCCTGTACATAGAGGCTGAAAACAAGCATGAAACAAATATTAAGATTATATTGACAATCTTGAAACCAACTTGAATCACGAGTACTCAAAGTCAACTGCCTAGTCTATAGTCATCAGCTCTCCAATATTTTATATGAAAAAGATCCTTGGGTCTGTCTCTCCTCAATCATTTCCTAGTATGTTAGACAGGCTTCCTCAGTAGATTCTTTTGCAGAAAGATTTTCTAATCTATGTTTGTCACACATATGCATGAAGATAATACTATACAAAAGAACAAAACACAAACCAGGAGCTTGTGAGATGAGCTTCTAAAACATCTTTAGGGTGCAGACCACCAAAACACCAGAATAGTGGATCAGTCCAAATTTGTTTGGACAAGCAGTAAACCCCTTTGATTAGTGTGAGTCCGTAGATCAAGCCTAATCATGGGTCTCTTGGCATAAAAGCATTTGCATGTACCTGAGTCCAGTCTATTAATATTTATGTCTTAACAAGTCATAAACTTAATTATGTTCAGATCAAAGACAAAATGGATGTTATTTCAAACAGTGGGTTAATCGTTCGGGCTCCACATACATAATGCATAACCACTTATTCTTAGTCAATCACCTGTAGTCCAAATTCAACCCCAAAGTAGGATTTCATTGGAAGTATGTTATGATAATCTTGACTGTAGAGTGTAGACTTACATGAAACTTCTTTCTATAACCACATCTCGATCAGCATAACTCCCTTCTCACTTCATTTATTTACTTTTGTCTTCACTGTGTTCCAATCTCCACTATTGTTTCCATTATACGCCTGTTATAACAGCAGTCCATCTGTTGTCTCATACAAGAAAATCTATTGCTGTTTAGATGTAATGAACAACATTCTAAAGCATCCTTCAAATAGATAGGGGTACCATCAACACATCAGCACGCTTCATCTTACTAGATTTCAAGATGCTGATAAACCACAATGGCATCAATAACCACAAAGAAGATGCAAATTCAGACCACAGTGATAAAGGCTAGATAAACTTCAGCATAAGGGCACAGATTACTCTAGGGTCACTGAGAATGTAGAATGAATTGAGTCAAGGTGCAAGTATAGTTATGAAGTGCACCACTTTAGTTGGTAATACTAAGATTTTAAAAACCAATACTGACAACCCTACTGCAATGTTCTGAAATCAGTGTGTATCAACCTGTACAGTAAAATACACTAACAAGAAAAAAATTATAAATGCTGAGCAAATATTAAACACACTATGTAGTCAGTATACCAGTAGACCAATATAGTGTTGGTACACCATGGTATTTAAAAGTTAAAACCATGTGTGGTGTACCACATTGGTTCATGGTATGTGGGTTATAATTAGCTGGTTCACTATTTTGGATCGTGATGTATAGTAAATTACTCACTTATTTTGCTTACTATATTAGATAAGTTATTTAGGTCATAAAGCAATTATGTCTAAACATGTTAGATGTTTAGTCATAATTAGATACATTATTTTAGGTTATTTATGTTGCAGGCTCAACAGTATTGGTTGCAACATCAGGCTTCTACTTGCATCATGTTAGATGTTCACATGACAAAAAAGTCAGTAGGACAAACTGTTGCTTTAATGTGCAGTGTGGGTGGGGATAATAATTGAAAAAAGCATTACAATAGAACAAAGTTATACAAGAAAGACGCATGAGTAACATGATTTTGCAATCATCACATAGTTGAACTATAAAGCATAAGAAATCAGGATGTTCCATATCTTATGTTCCCACAAGAAACACTGCTATTATGTAGGCAAGATGGCAATGAAGAAAAAGATGCTCTGCAATTATGCACATGATTAATGAACAATGAGTATAAAATAATCAAAGCACTGCCCTCATAATGGCATCCCATAACTAAAAAAATGCTCAAAATATTAGGATAATAAAGCCTGGAGCTTACAAGAGACGCTCCCTAATGCTACCTAAAGGGTGTTCAGTCTTCTGAGTGAATCTTTCAGCCGATATGTACTGGTCCATGTTACAATCTGAAGAAGACTGGCATCGGACAGCAGGGATAACTCGCCTTCTACATTCAGTCATCGCAGGACTGAACCTTTTTTGGATGATTGCCAGAAGAGAATCTTTTCTAGTGTTGCTCCCACTAGTTCTTGCATTATTTATCCTGAGAGTGTGAGTTTGGTTCAAACAAGTACCCATGGAGGGACACTTAATTTCTTTATTTGCTTTCCCATCATGGTAACAAGGTGCAAATGCTGGAACAAGTCCACGTTGTTGTATACTCTTCATTTTGCCAAATACCTAGATGTTTGCAAAAATCCAAGTGTCTGAGAAAATCAGGTCATCCACTATCCCTGTCGAGAGAAAAACAAAGTGCATTAGCTTCTGTCAGACTCCATGCCTAGATATCATCAGCCAAAACATCTGAAGAACCTAATCTGCCTACAGGTGGCTTGCAATCCAAGAACAAACTTGGTCACTAATATTCAAACATAGTATCATAAAAGTCATATTGCCCATCTGTCTTCATATGTTTCCTTTCTGAATTTGTCACATACCAAAATTCATCATCCCTGGCATACTAGAACGTTTCCTCAATTTCTCCATCTTCTTCTTCTCACACACCAAAATTCTAAAATAAGACCCTGTCTTGAAAGAAGGCCTACATCACTACGAGAATGCCATAAAGAAAGATAAAAAAAAAGTTGTCAAGAACTATAGAACGGAATCAAGAAATCTGCAGACTCCAGAAAACTAAAAAGAGAGCGACACAATCCAAGGTCAAACAATGAATAAAAACGAAAGAACCTAAAATGCACAAGGATTTACGGATTTCAAACCCATTAGTTTCCAGGAACAATGAAACAAGTCCTACCAACCAACAGAAACAGTAAGACAATGCCAAAATTGGAGCCCGGAACAACAGATCCTACAGAAAACCATGATTCTTGAAGCATCAAACAAGACCCTACCCTTGAATTATTCTCTTCTTATTACAAACATCATACAAGACCCTATCCTATGCTTCAAGCAAAAATGACAACAATTCCTCAAGCATACTCTTCTCAAGAACGGCGGCACAAAACGAAAGAATCAACGCACTAGCAAATTCTCGTATAGGAACAAAGAAAACGACATGAACCGAGACTAAAACCTCATTCAACGAGGAAACCATCGACAAGATATGATGTGCATATGGATCACATATGGCAAACTCACGACTCGGCAAGAACACAACAACTTCACCGCCAAGGAACCGAAGAGAGAGAGATATAGAGAGAGGGAGAGAGAGAGAGCAGCCTACACATAATTATGGACATCATCAAGCGAAACCTTATCTTGGGCGACGTCATACTTCTCTTCTTACAAGAACGGCATAAAGAAAGATGGAAATTCCTAACATGCCAAGAATCACAGCTGAAAACAGAATCAATACAGTCCAGATTCCTTCTCTGCAAACGCAAAAGGAGACGAACAAAAAAGCAAAACCCCATTTAAAAAGAACACGGCACACATACAGAATCAAGAATCCCAAACCCATCAGTCTCCAAGAACGCAAACGAGGGATTCCACGGCCAAGACTCAGCGCACCGGCTCAAGAAAGCAAGGATCGGAGCCTTACCCTAATCTTCGGCCTGGTTAGCCACCTCTTCCCGCCGGAGAACAGAAGTGGAACACGTCGCAAGAAGCAGCGAAGACAACACAACTGTGGCTTATTTCTTAGAAAAGGGAACGATAGTTATGGGATTTTTCTGCGTTTTTATACATTAGTCCCTCATATTAACTAATATATTTTATAATACGCATCCGTTATGTACACCTCTGACTAAATTTCTGCCTGACATGTCCAATGTGATGCCACCGGTCGGCTTGCATCGAGTATAAGAATTAAAATTAGAGTTTTCTTCATGAATTAGCTTGCATTAAATATAGGAAAACTAATACGTTCGAGACGATGACAACTTATACATCACATGAATTCTACCCACGTCTCTTTCGAATTTAAGCAAGATCATCCAAACTGAGACCGATTCGAAACTATCTAATCAAAACAATTCAAGACTGATTCATTCAGTTCGATATATTGATTAATGGATTTATAATTTTAAATAGTTTTAAAAAATTAAATAAAATATTTCAATTCAATAGAATCAAATCAGATCTTAATTCATTTGGACGACATAATAACATTTATAAAATTAAGCTCATTTCATTTATAAAATTAGGTATTTATATCAATTTGATTAATTTGTTTGAATCAGTTAAAAGCTTAAGACATAAATTTAATTAGATTGATATGTTTTAAATTAAATTTATTTTTATTTGATTCGAATCGATTAATCGAATCAAATAAGGATACTCAAATTAGAATCATTTATAATTTTTAAAATTAAAATCAGATTTTCTAAGTCGATATGGACACTCCTATTTACCCAAGTGTGACATGTAATGAGTTCGGATTTATAATTTGGCCCTTTAAATTTCTAAACTGCGGAGCCCTCTCAAAATGGCACTCCGATTTCTGAAGCAAAACGAGCTCTTGGGATTTCAAGAATTCAGGAATACTATCTTTATGAATTGCCAAAGGCAGATTTAATTGGTACTCGTTGCACAAACTTTTGGTTCGTTCTATTTTCTACCCAATAGATGTGAGATGATATGATCATGGTTAATGGTTAATCGGGACTTAACAAGTGGACTACGTGACCTTAATTTTGGACATGATAAAAATTCTGTTAAGAGTGTCATATTAGTGCAATAGAGTTATATTATGATAGTCACATGAATAGTGATATATAAAGTAATTTTCTCTTATATATTTTCTTTCAGTATTGACTAAGCGAACACTTTTAGGTCTTAAAAGATAATATTAGGGACATAAAATATAAATATTTTTTTGTCTTCAATTTTTTTTTCACGTTCATTGTAAAAAAAAATATTTAGAAAGCTGAATTGATAATACTTGAAATATAGGTTATGTCATACCAATTTTAGAAAGCTGAATTGATAATCAAATTTGATCTTATCATATGTGTCATAATATTTAGGGAAGATGTGAGTTCCATGGAACTCGATTCACTATTTATTTGGATATTCAAATTTGAATACAGATACGAATGTTACTTTCCATATGTCGCAAACTATATCAAAAGATATCTTTACTAATTTAAATGCTTTTTGATAAATATCGACTCATTCATGTTGTCGTTTAATATATTTTGACCTATAAACCAGGCAATAACATATTAATCACTTGCATGTACCAATTGAACATGTTAAGTGTGCCCGAAGGATAGATTTACGGTGCTAAGTTTTTTTCTTTTTTTTCATTGCCTGAGTCGTATGTTTATTCGAAGCAGAGGTTTTTATTCCACTCATTATCCCAAAGTAATTTAAGTTGATATCATCATTATCAAACTATGATTGCATTGAAACCAATAGAACTATAATATTCTTTCAATGTCTATGTTAGTAAAGATTCAAATGTTTCAACTTATATTTTTAAGAGAGTGATATGTGTCTATTTGATGTGTCCTTTTATAATAAATTATAAATACTGTTACCTTCACAATAGATATTGCTTACGGACAACATAGCATATCTCTTATAGACTTAGCTGTAATTGTGGTGCATTGAATTAAATATCAACTATGTGATGCTAAGATATCTAGCATTTTTATTTTGGCATATTTCATTCTTGAACTATGTTGGCCGTGTAATGTTAGATTATTTTAATACCCACACATGCGTAATTTGATTGTTCTAATCGACGCATCATTATATTCTTCTTTTCTCATCATAATAATTTAATATGAGTTGACTCACTCTGTGGATGGGTAATTTGGTTCGTACGAATATGTCTAAAATACCTTTAGCAATAAATCTTTCATGTTGATACGTTTTATCGGATACTGTATCAGTTCGAATTGGTATCTTATCCGATTTTTAATGATCTATGAGTTGATAAATTGTGGGATCAATAAATGCTGTTTGTCTCGTACCATTGATACAATATCGTACATGATTGCTGCGCTAAGTAATTTCCGATTGCAAGGAATAGAAGTGAAAAAGGTTTTTTTTCTTTCACTGTAATATGTTTTTCAAAAGACATATAATTGTACAATTCTCAAAAAAACCGAAAACATTTTGTTGTGTTTTATGTTTCCAAAAAAATGTTTTCTACGTTTGAATTGTTGGAAGAAAAGTTGCTAGCAATGATTAGAAAAGGAGTCGAACAGGACTTTACTTAAAAGAAAATTATAGAGCCTGAAATATTTGTTGGAGTATTTGATTTTCCTATCACAAAAAAAAAAAAAAAAAAAAAGGCGAGTGTGCCTCAGTAGAATTGTCGCGGTTGAGAAACGAACCCACGATGGCAGGAGCGGCCGACGCTGACTGCTACATCAGGGCAATTGACCCCCAAATCCGGAGGACGAACACGAGCACGTAGATGTTTCCGCCCGATCCAACGAGTCCTTCTGCTTCCGATCGGGGGCGGGCAAAAATAGCATTGCGGTGGCCGTTTCTTGATCCGCGATCTGCAAGCTTGTCTCCCTTTGTCCGTCGTTAATTCTTCGATGCCTTCGTCAGCGGCCGGGAGAAATCGTAGTTGATGATTCATTTATTTGGTCCTGGGAGCTCGAACTGCCTACAGAAAATGGTGCCGGGGACACAAGCAGAACCCTCAGGTCATACAGGTAGCAGTTCTCTACGAACAGATCGTACGCAACATAGTCTCAATCTGATACGAGCTTGCCTCGTAGGTATGTGCCTTATCTGTCTCTCCGCTTCGTGCACGTGATATTTGGTGCATTGAATTCTTTAATGGCATGGACCAATGCCTCAGATGAAATGATACAAATAGTTAAACTAAACTTTTCAGGTGATCTTCTACCATAAATTTGAAGGATTCAAATTTTCCACCATAAATTCGTACAATCTACATAGAGAACAAGTATATATTTCTAGCAATATTTTCTTGTCAGGGAGATAACGCTTATTCAATGCATAAGAAGGAGAAAAGATAAACTAGGATGAAATGATGGAAATTGTGTGGTGAAAATGGAGAAAAATGTGAAAAAAAAAACTAGGTATGTCATTCTTTAATTGTTAGATATATTTCTCTGCCAACAATTAATTGCACTACTTAGTACTACAAAATCTGCTATGAATTTTTTCAATTGAGTTATTATATTTAACTTTGCTAAATATGCTGAAATACTACCAGATACAAAATTTTTTTAGATAAACAATCCACAGAACAGCTAAGAAACAGTACTTGTGTGATTTGTATGATTATCTATAATTGTTTTCGGATTAGCATTGGAAGCTTTTTATAGAAAACATAAAGAAAATGTTAAGGAGGTGCATATGCGTGATTATGTAGTATTCCTTTCCATCATTATTGCGATATTTGCAATGATGAACTTTATCCATGCTATATTTACGTGAAGATAGATAAAGATACTTATAGATGTTGGTCTCCATATTCAATTCTAGAAAAATAAAAAGTTTTCAGTTGTGAAAAATTCATGCCGATATAGAGTCAAAATAAAATTTCAAACCAGTGGAAGCAGTTTCTGTCTGAAATAGAGTAGTCATTCTTGTTGAAATTGGTTTTGAATTTGACTTGTATGGTAAGAAATGATGCTGTTAAGCAATAGAACAATCTGTGAACCATAATGCAGAAAACAGTATAGGGTGCTTTACAACTCTTTTACAAAATCAATATAAGATACAGGCATTAGCAATTCCTTTAAAATGAAGATGCTAACGAGGGCATGTGGGTGAAAAGGCTGATGAGATCGTTACAAGCTTAAGATGTTAAGAAGAGAGACCCTGTTTAGGATTAGTCTTTTAAACAAGCATTCTAGTTCTGCTTCAATATCCTCAATGCTGTTCTGCCATACCCTCTCATCATTAGCTCCAACATCCTTATGCTCACCCTCACAGGCTAGTCTCCTCTTGTGCAATGCTTTCGAGAGAAGAGACCATCTTCTTCCTTTGGTTTTCATCCTTGGCATAAACAGGAAGTTAAAGATGGATTGGAGAGGAGAAGTGGTGATCTCCCTTGCTGCCTTCATAGTCCTGGACATCATCCACGTATCTGTGTCCTTGTTGGCACAATATAAGGCATAGTTGTCATCCATCTCCTTAAGTAGTTGGAAGCATTTCTTGATGTCCTTCTCCAACTTCTTATCAGAGTGAATTCTAGCATGCATCTTGCTCTTGCTTTGGGCAACTGCTTCTCCTTGTTTTCTAAGGGAAATCTCGAGGTCTCTAATCTGCTCAATCATTGTCATCATGCAATCTCTAATGGAGCCAAGCAACTACAGTAGCCTGATGGATCCACCTAATTCCAATTCCACCCATCCCTTGCGTTGTGGATTGGAGAAGAGCTGTTTGCTGCTTGGCAAGCATAACAGCTTGTCATTGCAATCGTACAGATCCCCGAGGCCTCTCAATCCCTTGCACATCATAGGGGATGTTAAAGAGGATTGATCTACTAAAGACCTGACCTTCTGCAACTCTTCTTCCACTCTAGGCATGAGGGGGTGATCTGTAGAGGGCATGCTGATGGATCAGCCATGGTAACACTGATTTGGTGCCATAGAAGAACCAGCCATTTCTGTCAGTGTGTTTTTGGAAGGCCTTTGAAATGAATTATTAACTGGAAGACTGGAGCAAAAAAGATGGGAAGATGAGAATGAGCTTGGGACTTCCCCTACTTATAGATCCAGTTCATGGAGCAGATGGAAGGCAAGTGGAATCTAACCAAATAACCTGAATATGATATGCAACGCTTGTAGTTTGGATCTTTTAACCTCTTCTCTAGACAGGCCTGACTTATTTTTCCGTTTTTAATTATTTCCGAGCCACATGCATTTGTTAGGCTTGTGAGATCACATTTCTTAATCTTCATACATGATTTTCTTTATACCTGATAGTTGTATGGATCTTTTGTAGTTTCATCTTAAGAAGGTTAAATCTAAAGTTTGTTATTTTTCTAGCTTGATGCTGATTATTGTACTAACCTAAGATGCTTAATGTCAAGAATAAATCCCTAATTTATCATGTATGTTAATGCAATGTCCAACAACAGGACAAAAAAAAAAAAAGGTAGTTCATGGTAGCAGAATCCACATGATTGGGAGCCCTCTGAATGCATGGAAGTTTTATAAAATTTAAGCAGCTTTGAACTGCTAAGGTTTTCAAATTACAATTGCAGTCATGTCTTGTCATGAAAAAACATACGAGGCCCTTAAAAATTTTACCAGGAGTAAGCAAATAAGATTCTCTAAAAATCTACTGAGGGAAAATAGTATACTTCTAGGGTCGCATACCATTTGGGCTGTTAAAGAGGTATCAGTTACAGAAGGCTTGAGACTCTGCAGCACTTCCTCTACTCTTAGCAGGAGGGAGCGATCACTAGATGGCGTGCTGATGGATCGGACATGGTAACACTGATCTGGTGCTGCAGGAGAACTGACCATATTTCTTGGTGTGTACTTGAAGGGCCTTTGGAATGAAATAGCAGCTGAGGACTTGAGCACAAAAGATGGGAAAATGTGAATGAACCTGGAACTTTCACCTACTTATAGATACATTTTCATGGAAAAGATGGAAGGCAAGTGGATTCTAACCAGCTGAGCTCTATGTGACATGTGAGGCTTGCAAATTGGATCTTGTATCCTCTTTTCTGGACAGGTCATAATTATTTGTCTAAACTGTTTCTCAGCTCCACAGATATGTTAGCCATGTGAAGGTGCACACCATGTAATTTATCGTATATATGATTGCCATTCGGATCTTAACACTTTCTTTAAGAAGGTTCGACCCCATTCTAAGTTAGTTTTCTTATAATGAGTACTACTCCCAGATGCATGAGCATAAACTAACCCATACTGGTTACGGGAGACATTGCCAATTATTGCAATAACCAACAATCAAACAGGAAAGCAAAAAACAGAAAGAGTGAAATACAATAGATAGCAGCAGATGCCACAGGTTGGAGTCTTCAAAATACAATGTTGGCACTTGGTAGTCTTACAAAATTTACGGAATGGGAGCTTTAAACTGCTATCCACATAGGTTGTCTGCAGTTATGTCTCAAGTCATAAAGATTAAGGGAAAAACAGAGATTCCTTCATATTAGTTCAGGATATTACAATACTAAGGTGTCATGATATTAGAAAGGGCACTACTACAAGGGAAGACAGCATAGATTTTTTCCAGCTAGGCTGTCCATGTGATGCCAATTGTGTGCAACATTAGTGTGTAGCAGCTTCTGCTAACATGTTTTAGTTATTCTCATTTGTTTATCCATGCTCTGGCTTGATTTAGACATGTTATTAATAATTTGTTATTGCACGAGAGTAATATGCTGGCTTGTCTCTCCAACATTCATTAGACCGCACATGCATTCACAATGGCTAACAACTGGTATAATGAATTATATGGAGCAATGCTTTGAGCTGAAATGACCCAGCAGTCAGCTATACTAAACTTTATACCTGTGTCAATGTGTTTCACCATGAATCTTGTAATGATGTATTTAAGTCAATAAATGCTTGTTTGATGCATCATTGGATGATAGGATGTCTGTCAGGCTTTTTAAGTTATGCTTTGACTTGAAGTGCATGAATGCCGTCTGCCTGCTTTTGATCCAATATGATGTCACACACTTAATACTGCATGAGATTGTAGCAGGATAACATTGGAGGTTCTCTGGAAATTTTGGGACATTAACAGCAATATCTACAGTATTTGATTAGAGGTTTTCTTGAAATATGGTTGCTGCCAATATTTCTTCTAGTATTTAAGTCATGGAACATCTTATGACCATTCTTTAAAAAATTGTTTTGCATAATTATTGTCGGTCATTTATTTCGATCACAAAGAATGTATATTCCTTGAGGTGAATTTTGGGTGATAAATCTGATAGATTTTCTACTAAGAAAACAGGCTTATGATAATGGCTATGTAACAACATATTGACTCAAGAATGATTAGGAAATAAGATATTCTGTAAGAGTTACACAGGGTATGTATTCCTAGGCTCCTGGCATTTGTTTCTAAGATCATCTAATTTCTATTATGTAATATTGATCTCATTTTTCCAAAGGAGATTATGTTTATTTTGTTGCGACCAGATGAAAATGGTCTAGTTTTCAGTGTCATGATGGAACTTCAATTAGGGGAAGATGGAGAATCTTGAAAAACTGCAAGGTATGGCTCTCACCATTATGTATATTGCCGAACCAATAAAATGTTACCCAAATTAACTGCACAAATATTGCTCTAAATTGTTGAAACACTACACACTGTGTGATGGTTTGAATTTACAAACATTTGTATAATGTTTTTGTAGCAAAATGTCTGTTGAATAATTTGGACTTAGTGATGCAGACTTTTCATGTCATCATAAAAAACATATCACATAGATGTATGAATAATTAAAAAATATTCTTTTTTTATCAGTATTACTGAACTGATATCATAAAATATTTAACCATTTTTTATCCTCAAGTTAGTGAGAAATTAATAAGCATTGGAATTTTCATATTAATCTATGATATCACCAATCTTCGTGCTGCATGTTATGGAGTTAAATTAGTTTTGCAATTTATCAGAAGCAATTTCTTTTTGAACTAGAACCTTTATACTCATAAAAAATGTTTGTAGAGTTGCTACCAGCCTTATCATATGTTAGCTAGGAAGACACTGTCATTTAATGAGGAGATTTTGTGTTACCGTGGTTTATCTGACAAGAATGATGGAATTATTCAGCTATCTACTGTTTTCTGATTGATGCAGTAGCTGTTTTCCTTTGCTGAAAAAGTAAAAAAAGGAAAGAAAAGAAGCAACACTGGCAAAAAAAATCGTGTGAACTCTATTACAGGAAACAGTATAGAGTGCATTATAACTCTTTTACAAAATTGATACAATTTACAGTCATTTGCAATGCCTCTAAAATGCAGATGCTAACGAGGGCGTGTGGACAAAAAAGCTGATGAAGTCGTTTCAAGCTTAGGATATAAAGAAGAGAGACTCTATTTTGGATTAGTCTTCTACAATGAAATTGTCCCTTCTGTGTCTTCCCATCGTTACCTTCAATTTCCTTTTACTCGCCCTGACAAGCAACTTTCCTCTTTGTAATACCTTTGAGATAAGAGGCTATATGCTAATTTTGTTTTTCGGCCTTGGCATAGTCAAGAAGTCAAAAATGGACTGAAGGAGATAAATGACGATTGCTCTTAAGGTATATAATACTGACTGGTATCGTCCGATACGAGCAGTACATATCGGTCTGATAAGATATCGGTATGCGGACCGCCCGCTATCGATTGATACAGTTTTTTTAATTTTTTAAATAAAAAATTATTTTTTAATAAAAAATTATTTTTTAATAAAAAAATTATTTTTAATAAAAAAAATCATTTTTTTTGTTTTTCTAGGCTTGGGCAACGTTGCCGAAGCCTCAGCAACGTCGTCGAGGGGACTACTCGGGCGACATTGTCGAGGCGACGTAGTAAAGAAGGAAGGCGACACTCCCGAGGCGACGTCGCACGGGTGACATCGTTTTTTCATTTTTTAATAATTTTTTTTTACTTTTCAAGCGACGTCGCCCGAGATGGGAGGCGACATCTCCCGAGGTGACGTCGCCCGTTGACATCTCGGGCGACGTCCCCGAGGGAAAAAAAATTTATATATCGATTTATATATATAATATTTATAATTATAAATATATATACCGAACTGTCACGCACTTAACTAGAATTGCCTAAGTGGTGAGGCACATTTACGGGCATGCCACAGACTTAGCTGGAGTTGCCTAAGTCAAAAATCACTATTGCGCCCACTTCAATCGGACTTAGCTTGGATTGCCTAAGTCTTGAGACGCCCTTGCGATATACGCGTCCGCAAAGGGTCAGCCGAACTGCAACCTCGTGCAAGTCCCGTAGGACCTGTAAAAAGAGAAGTTGATTAGTTTTGAAACGAGCGGCAGACAAGTCCTCACGTCTCGCGAAGAGGGAAGCTTTATAAGCAATTGAGCGAGCACTTTGGAGTGCAGGAAAACAGAAAAAGAAAGGAGGAAAACAAGGACTTTAGAAGGGTAAATGAGCAGTCGCAAGTCCACAAACAACTACTCCCTGGGTGCCATGCGCGAAGGCAAGTTTTCGTCAAGTTGACGTGCAAACTTGTGAAAGTGTTCAACGTCCGACAATATACCGAAGCTCCATCCATCCCTGTGCCACCCGGGTGGTTCCAAGGGGCTAAGATGGCTGACGTTTCGTGCGTGGTTGTGGGCAGTAGAAATTAGCTCATGGCATTTTTACATTTTTACATGGGAAACACACCAAAAGTATAACAAAACAGGTTGCCCAGGATATGTACAAACATGGGCAAGCGACGAACGGTACGTTGAACGAAGTTGCTACGAGTGTGCAACGATCGTTCGTGACATTCTACCCCACTTAAACTGTCAGCGCCCTCGTCGACGCTTGCTGGTAAGCTTTGATGGTTGCTTCTTCATGTCGGAGGGCATCTTCTGGCTCCCAACTGGCTTCGATTCTAGGAAGCTTCCGCCACTTCACTAAGTATTCAATCTGCTCAGCTCCATTGGGTAGCTTTGTCTTGCGATCCGCCAAAATGGTCTCAACTCGCTTCTCATAGGAGGCTCTGGTGGGAGGTTGTCGAGTTGAAACGCCTCGGGAAGCATTTTGCGGATCGGAGTGGTAGACTTTCAAGTTGCTGGCATGAAAAACATTATGAATCTTGAGCTACGTCGGTAGCTACAACTTGTAGGAGACGTTGCCCACCCTATTGATAATTGGGAAGGGGCCATCATACTTGTGCACCAATCCTTTGTGCACCTTGTTTCTAAAAAATTGGAGTGATGCTGGTTAGAGCTTCACCAACACCAAATCGTCGACTTTGAATTCCTGTGGTCGCCTTCCCAAGTTTGCCCACTTCTTCATCTTTCTGGCTGCCTTCTCCAAGTAGGCCCGCACAAAATCTACATATCGATATCATTCTTTTGCTAAGTGATATGCGGACGAATTACTCTCTGTATATCCAATAGCCAAAGTGTGAGGAGTCGATGGCTGTTATCCTGTGATAATCTCAAAGGGGCTCTTGTTGGATGCAGAGCTCCGTTGCAGGTTGTAGGAGAATTGGGCTATGTCCAACAGCTTCACCCAATCTCGTTGGTTGGCACTCACGTAGTGCTGAAGATATTGCTCTAGGAGCGAGTTTATTCTCTCAGTTTGGCCATCCATCTAGGGGTGGAGGCTTGTGGAGAAGTATAGCTTCGACCCCAACAATTTGAATAGCTCGGTCCAGAATTGTCCCAGAAACCAAGCATCTCGATCACTTATGATATTGTACAGGACTCCCCGATACTTTACCACATTTTTCATCATTAGCTTCGCCGCTTCCTCTGCTGAACAGTGTAGGGGTGCAGCAATGATGGTTGCATACTTCAAAAATCGGTCGACCACCACAAGTATCGATCAGAGTCCCCCTACTGCCGACAAGCTTGATATGAAGTCCAGAGAAATGCTCTCCCACGGCCTTTCTGGTACGGGCAACGGTTCTAAAAGTCCCACCGGCTTCCACTGCTCCATCTTATCTTGTTGACAAGTTAGGCACGTTCGAACATATTCCTCCACATCCGTCCCCATCTTGGCCAAATAGAAGGCCCTCTCCACGAGAGCTAATGTTCGGTGAATTCCCGGATGTCTTGCCTAAAGGGAATCGTGACACTCCTTCAAGAGTTCATGCCTCAAATTGTCCACTCGAGAGACAAACTCTATTCCCTTTGGTGTAGACGAGTCCCTCCTGGACCCAAAATCGTCATGCCTTGCCTTCTTGGATCAGTTGCATCAAGGTTACTGCTTGGGGATCATTGTACAGTCCATCCTTGATCCGAGAAAGGAAGTTAGAGTGCAACTGACTGGCTTGACTTCTGCCCTCTAGTTGTATAACATTCACTCACTCCACTTTCCGGCTCAACGCATTGGCTACGACATTTGCTTTGTCGGGCTTGTACTCTATTACCATATCAAATTTTGCCAAGAAGTCCTGCCATCGTGCTTGCTTTACAGAGAGTTTCTTCTGAGTCTGAAAGTAACTCAAAGCGATGCTGTCTGTCCTCAGTACAAATCGCGATCCGAGAAGATAGTGCCGCCACACTCGTAAACAGTGGATCACCGTTGTCATCTCCTTCTTGTGCACTGGATACCGTCGCTCGGTCTCATTGAGCTTGCGGCTTTCATAGGCCACCAAGTGGCCCTCCTGCATGAGTACTCCCCCAATAGCGAAGTCTGAAGCATCTGTATGGACTTCAAAGGGCTTCCCATAGTCTGGCAATTTGAGCATCGGTTCTTCCAAAATGGCAGCCTTTAGGTCTTAGAATGCTGCTTCACATTTGTCAGACCATTTCCAAGGCTGCTCCTTCAGCAACTTCGTTAGTGGAGCTGCGCGCTTCGAATACCCCAGTATGAAGCGTCGATAGTAGTTCACAAACCCAAGGAAGGATCTCAGTTCTAGCACCTTCTTTGGAGTTTGCCAGTCCACAACCGCTTGTCGCCACGAAGGTTAACTCTCTTTTGCATATACCTTTCTTCAATTGCAATGCCGATAGTTGTTGGGGATCCTGGGTTCCTCTCCGAGAGATGGGAACCACACAGGGGTTGTCACCTCCTATCAGACATAAGGAGTTTAGGAACGACATCGGCACCAACTTTGCTGCATGCATGAACTCCATTCCGAGAATCACTTGGAAGTCATCTAATGACACCACCATCATGTTTGTGCGCTCGCTCCATGATCCGATCTTGATGGAGACTCTCTTTGCTAGCCCGGAGATCCGCTTGGCCTTCGAGTTGACCGCCTTCATCCAACTTGGGTTCTTCTTTAAGATTAGCCTAAGCCGCTTTGCTTCTCGGTCGGCAATGAAGTTGTGGGTAGCACCCGTGTCCACCATTGCTCGGGTGGTTTGGCCATTGAGTCTAATGTTCACATACATTAGCTCACTGCTTCCTGCTTTTTATTGCTTCGGCTTCATGTTCTCCCCCACTTGATCCCGTAATGCATTCAACAAACGCATCGCACCCATTCGGGGTCCTTGCGACTTCTCATCGTCGCTATCCGATTTGGAGCTACTTGAACTGAGAGCAACTGCCTTGCCCTTGTTTGGCTTGGGGGGGTTGATGGAAGCCGACAAGGCATTGAGTGCCTGCTTTTGTGGGCACTCTCACACCCTGTGTGGCCCTCTGCACAAGAAGCATATGCTAGGTCTTGAGGCCTTGCCGTTTGAGTTCGGCCCCTTATGAAAACTCTTCTTCCTTTGCTCGCCCCTAGGTTCCTTCCCAGGAGGATGCTTTGGATGGCGATTTCCTGTAGACTGTTTCTTCTTCCTCGGGTCCTCTGAAGAAACAAAGTCGGTGAGCCTTTCTGCGACTGCAATTGCTCCGATCACATCAGTGACATTCCATCGATGAAGTTCCTATTGAGCCCATGGCTTCAAGCCGTTAAGAAAGCTGAACATCTTATCTTTTTCAAACATGTCTTGAATATCCAGCATCAGTATAGAAAATTGCTTCACATAGTCTCAAATGACAATCGTTTGGTGGAGTTGTCTCAACTTCCTCCTTGCTATAAACTCAGTGTTCTCGGGCAGGAATTGAGTTCTCAACTTACGCTTCAAGTCGTCCCATGTGTCCACTCGGCACCGACCTTGTTGAATCTCTTCTCAACGGGTTCTCCACCAAAGCTTTGCATCTCCGTTCAGATACATGGTCGCTATCGAAACTTTGGTGTCCTTAGAGTTTGGCCTCGTAGCTCGGAAGTACTGTTCAATATCAAACAAGAAATTCTCGAGCTACTTCGTATCTTTAGCACCCCCATAACAATGTGGGTTGGGCGCTCTGAAGCTTTGTGTCGGCGCAACGCGGGTGTTGCTTCCCGCATTTAGCGCCCTTGTGAGCACTGTCACTTTGGAAGTGAGTTCCACCACCATTTCTTGCAGATATTGTACTGAGTCCTTGATGTCATCCATTAGTCGGTCGACTAAGGCTTCAACTTTGTCGATCCGGGATTTGGCTTCCTCTTGTGAGCTCTCTACCCCAAGAAGCCTATGTTAGCCTTGGTAGAGTTCCTCCAAACTCGCTTCAAGAACATCCAAGTGGGTTTCTGCCGCTATGATCCTTTCTCTATGGCTCATTTTCCTGGTCGGCGCTCCAGATTGCGCCTCCTTCGCTCGCGACGAGTAGCCAACTTCTCGCTCATCATGTCCACTACCCCGATCTTCCTGAGCGGCACCAGCAGTGAGGGAGTGAGTTTGCACATGCAGCTCACCTGCGGTTGCTTGGGGCAACAATCCGGCTTGCCCCGTCTTGCTCGATTCGCCGTAATGTTTCGCCATGACGAGATTGCAAAGTTTCTTCGCTGCTTGCTCAAATTGCTTGCCTGCTCTGATACCACAATGTCACGCACTTAGCTAGAATTGCCTAAGTGGTGAGGCACCATTGCGGCAAGCCACAGACTTAGCTGGAGTTGCCTAAGTCAAGAATCACCTTCACGCCCACTTCAATCGAACTTAGCTTGGATTGCCTAAGTCTTGAGGCGCCCTTGCGACATATGCGTCCGCAAAGGGTCAGCCTAACTGCAACCTCGTGCAGGTCCCGTAGGACTTGTAAAAAGAGAAGTTGATTAGTTTTGAAACGAGCGGCGGACAAGTCCCGACGTCTCGCGAAGAGGGAAGCTTTACAAGCAATTGAGCGAGCACTTGGAGAGCAGAAAAACAGAGAAAGAAGGAGGAAAACAAGGACTTTAGAAGGGTGAATGAGTAGCTACAAGTCAGCAAACAACTACTCCCCGGGTGCCAGGCGCGAAGGCAAGTTTCCGTCAAGTTGATGTGCAAACTTGTGAAAGTGTTCAACGCCCGACAATATACCGAAACCCCATCCAGCCCTGTGCCACCCGAGTGGTTCCAAGGGGCTGAGATGGCTGACGTTTCACGCGTGGTTGCGGGCTGCAGAAATCAGCTTGCGGCACGCAAAAATGGAGCCATTTTGGGGGGTTTTGGAGCAGATGCAGCGAGCGGTCGTTCTGCAGCACTGCAACCTGTTATTTCTTACATTTTTACTTGGGAAACACACCAAAAGTATGGCAAAACAGGCTGCCAAGGATATGTACAAACATGGCCAAGCGACGAACGATACGTTGAACGAAGTTGCTGCGAGTGTGCGATGACCATTCGTGACAGAATGGTATGTCGAAATGTACCGTTCGGTATATGGTGTCGTACCATACCGGAGAAGTGTCAAAACTCCGGTATGGTACGGTATTGCAGACCATGATTGCTCTTGCTTCCTTCAGATTCCTCATCACCATCCATGAATTAGAGTCCTTATCAGCTGCACAACATAAGACATACTTGTCATCCATTTGCTTCGGTAATCTGAAGCAATTCTTGATATCCTTCTCTACCTTTTTGTCAGAACAAATGCGAACATGAATCTTGCTCTTGGAAATTGTTTCTCGTTCTTAAGGATCATAGCAAGGTCTCTAACTTGCTCCTTTGCTTTGATCATGCAATCTCTGATGGAGCCAAACAAATCCAACAGCCTGATCGATCCATCCAACTCGACTTCCACCCATCTCTTCTGTTGATGATTGAAGAAGAGCTAGTTGCTGTTGAGCAAGCAGAGAAGCTCCTTGATGCATTCATACAAACCTTGGAGCTCTCTCAACCCCTTGCATATCATGTTGGCTGTCACAGAGGATTGGGCTATGAAAGACTTGAACTTCTGCAGCTCTTCCTCTACTATGAGAATGAGGGGATGGTCTCTAGATGGCATGCTGATGGATCGGACATGGAAAGGCTGACTTAGTGTTACAGGAGAATCAGCCATATATCTTCAGTGTCGTCTTGTGAAGCTTTTGGCCTGTATTATCAGCTGAAGATTAGAGCAAACAGGATGGCAAGATGTGAATGACCCTCAAACTCTCCTTATAGATCCATATTTTGGAGCAGATGGGAGGCAAATAGAATCATATCAGCTAATCTCAACATGATACGTGAAACTTGCTATTTGGATTTTGTAGTCTCTTCTCTAAACAGGTCTGTCTTATTTCTCTTTTTAAACTATTTCCCAGCTTCACATGCATGTTTAGGCCTGTGATGGTACACCTCATTATCTTCATTATATACATGTTTGTCATTTAAATTGATAACACTTCCATTAGATGCACGAGTGTCATATGTCTGCTTGCTAGCTCACACCTTGAAGATAATGTCATAATCAAGGTTTTTAATCTCATACCGTACTAGCGCACTGAGTCTTGCTTGGTGGTACATGCCGGCATATCGAGTGGAGAACATGAAGCAACTTAGGGTTTTTGTATCTAATCATGGACACGAAGGATAACTCCCCCTATCGATGAGCGAAGTGCCTTGGGGCCGTCTGGTGCATGCATGAGGGGGAGTGGCGGAGGGGGAAGGCTTCCAGAAAGGGAAAGTTCTCCTAGCCCTCTAACGCGACTTTCATGGGCGAGCTTCATTCTGGTCGGATGGAAGGCTTCAGGATCGTCATCGAGTCGGAGGGCAATGCTTGCCCCGGCTCCTGTATCGCCGACCGAGAGCATAAGTTTAGATGTAAGTGGTACTCCAATGACTAGTATCATGAGGGCGGCTAGTGGTGTAACCTAGAGGGCTGCGACCAGTACGTGTTGTCACGGATAAAATTATAAATTGGGTGTTTAATGTAATGCTCATGTATATCTGTGTCTTTCGGTTTTGTGTATGCTTTGCACAGCATATAGAGGGTTGATAGTAGGCTTAGCAATCCTATTTTGGTTGGCTTTAGTGGCCGCTTTAGGCTTGTAAACGAAGGTTATGTCATGTGGACACTTGTAAGCATTTCGATCTGTAGTGGACCATTTTTGACCCTTTGTTGTGCGACTGTTCAGAGCTTATGAAGTCTATGTTTGTAATTTGCATTGACTATGAAATGTTTGCTAAAATGGTTGCTTGTGGATCCCGAGTGAAACGTTTTCTCTAACCCGTTTTCTCTCTTGTAGGTCCTAAGGGATCATAGGAGGTTTCGGAGAGGCTAACCTTTATAGATGGACACACAAGGGTGCCACACGACTTAGGCAAAACCAGCTAGGTTCGTGACATTTGGTATCAGAGCGGGATAAGCACACTTAGAAACACTTGATATGCAAACGTAGGGAACCTAGTGGGGCTATGTTGAGGGTAGCCAGCACGCGTGACCATTTGGGGAAAACAGGCATGGAGATGTAGGGAAAGAAGTTGCTCAAAAGAGCAAACATCTGAGATTGGCATTCAAAGGAATGGCCAACCCTTCGCACGAGAGGCACCACGAGGACAAGTATGCTGGGAAGAATACGTAGTACACAAAGGTTGGGATGGTTAAGTTCGAGCTACGGCTCGATGTTGGCAACTATACTTGATGGTGCTCAAGGCAAGCTCGGTGCTTGGTAAAAGATGTGACCATGTAAAGCGGGAGGGGTTGCTCAGTGACCGAAAGAGTTGTACAAAGCTCACAAAGGTGAGGGGAATTGCTAACTCGAAGAATTCGGTAATCATGTAAGGGCTTGTATGCAGATGATGGAATGTTCGTGGCTATCTCAAGGCAATCAAAACAAGGTGCCATGGAGCATTAAAACTTTCTCTTTGGCATGAGAAGGATACGTCCGTAGGAGGCTGAAGTGTATAGCGAGTTCAGCATATTGCTAAGCCTTTAGGGCTGCAGCGGGGGCTGTATTGGCGAGGAGTCATAATCTAGCAAGTGCATTTGCGAGAGTAGAACAATGCAGAGTTTGTTCAGTAAGACGGAGTAGTCCAAGGGGATGGTAGTCTTCGAAATGTCCAAAGGGAAAGATACAAAGAAAGAAGTTGCTTTAACGAGACCAATATCCAGGAGGGATAAGTCTTGGTTCTCTAGAGGGAGAATCATGTATAACGGATCACACATATTGAGGAGTACCTCAAGACAACAACTCCATAAAGCTCAACGGATCGAACGAGCGGCGAGGAGTCATCGTATTATCTCGTATGAGGTAATGCATTGGTGGATACATTGTGAGATCAAGTAGGGGAGCAACCCAGGACAACACAAAATGAAAGCATACTTGGAGCCAACATGGAGATCGGACTCAACGAAGGGTTGATCTGTGGAATGGTGGGCGCGAGGGCCACCATCAACTTAATGCAAATCGAGAACTGGAGCAACTTGAGTGTAACTTGGTGAAAAACCCAAGTCGCATGAAGAGAGTTGGCATAGAATATGGAACATAGAGCAAAGGCACAAAACTTTCCTTGGACAGAAGGTCAAGGACATAAACTCTTATAGAGGCAGAGCGGGATCATGTTGTTTCATGGGTCACTCATTCTGATGGAGTAGACTCATCCTGCATAGTGCCAAAGACTAAGGGAGCTTTGTGGCACATGCACTTTATCTCGGAAAAGCATTTGATGGAGGAATTAAGCGACTCAACTTGTGGAGACGAAGTTGAGGTTAGAAGGCCTTAGCACAGGGCAAAAGTACGCAAAGGTGGGTACTCTTGAAGAATATGCCATAGTGCTATCATTCGAGTTACCATGAAAGAAGTGGTGCACAGTGGAGATTGTGTTGGTGGGGCAGAGGCCCAGGATCCAAACAATGATGCATCAATTTCAGCGAAGTTGGTAGACTTTGGGAGCTGCTAGGCGATCGATTATCCTAGAGCTGTGCTTTGTCTGGATGTGACCTGAGAGTGAGTGGATGAAGGTCGATTGCCAGAGGACCGAACACAATCGAAGGTGATAGATGCCTTGCAATGTGTTGACATAGGCCACACATGGAGGGATCACAGTTCGAGTTCATCCCACAATGATTATAATGCAATAGAGATGTAATCAGGAGACGACATAGTACAATGGATTGTGATGGAATAGTTTGAGGCAATACAACACACACGGGACCAGTCCCACGAGCGACTGGATGATACGGAGATATAATCGGGAGCTCCACTTCAGTGAACAACACAACGATAAGGACTATGGATTCAAGGAGTGAATGTCATGGTATTACAGAGGCGAGTCTTCCGTGTGTGCATCAAATTTTGTATCAGATAAAAGCCTTGGTTATCAGCATATGGGGGCTATGTACTCTGGAGGGAGAATGTTGCTTAAAGGAGCTCAACAAGTTAGACGACAAGGTCGTGTAAGTGAATGTTGCTACCAAGAAAGCTAAGGAGAATAGAATCGGCCCTAGCCCTACAACATGATGGCGAAGGCCATGCATGGGAGTTATAGTCTATCTTTCTATCAACCAAGGGGAACTGTTTGGAGAACACAAAGGTGTTGAAGCAGGTGGTCAAAAGGGGTGAGGAAGCGACGATGAGTCCAGAGGGACTTAGCTACCCTAAACTAAGCATCGATTAGAATGGATGTGGACTCGGAGGAGTGTCACAGTGCCGCAAAGGCGAATCTACCGATTGCGAAGAAAGGGATACAGATACGAGGCAATGGATAGTAGGACCATGGGCATGGCAATGCCATGGTACCGTAGAGATGGGACTTTCATGGAGTCATTGATTCCTTGCTCTCATGGAGGGAGAGCGCTTGAACATGAAAGGGGTTGAAGATGTAGAGAATGCAGAGGCAAACTCTTAGTATCAAGGCAAGGTTGACGGGTAGAGGCCAGGGAACTTTGTAAGACCAGTGTCAATGAGCTTCTCATCAAGATAGCCGAAAGTAGACAACTTCGAGTCAATGCAAGAGTGCTCGAGTAAGAAACGAAATAGGCAGTACGCGGTGTTATACTTTTGCTACTCAGAGGAGTAGGCAACAGAGATAATGGAGAAGATAGTACAATCCCAGAAGCGACCAAAACTATTAGAGACTTACTCTTAGTTGGGGTGAAAACTTCTTCCATTCCAGAAGTTTGATGACATCGAGAAGGTGAATCATAGTAGCCAACTCAACGTAAAGAGTGCAAACACTTCGAGTGCTTCGGAAGTGTGAGCAAAGAGCAAGCGAAGGCTAGTAATCAACTCGATGCATGGAGTATAACCCTTGAGAAGGCGAGTGAAGTCAAGTAACCTTGCCTTCTTAACTCTTAAGAGAATGGGCGAAACCGAGTATCTCAATTCTCTTATCTATCTAGTAAAGGAGCTCTGCACAGGTTTAAAGACCCTTTGAAGAAACCTAAAGGAAGACAATAGTTGTCAAATCCTCACTAATGGTGATCGATGCTACTGAGAGTAGATTGTCCGCTTCATTTACCAACAGAATGTCAATCGAAAGCAGAAGTGATATAAACCTACTTGGAAGTGATAACTAAATAGAAGAAGAATCGATGGGCAAATTTTGTCGAGGAAGGACCCAAAAATTTCAAAATATATGAGGTGATGCTCATTAAAGCTCCAACAAACATCCACTTAGTTCAAGCAGCATAAGACATTTGAGAGACTGGCACATATCAAGGATGGTCTTTTCCTTCATCTGAGGGATCCGCATGAACTAATAAGGATCAACACAACTCAGCCGACCTCACACCAGAGTGAGTCATTGGCGAGTTAAAGTAGTATGACGAATCAAAGTTCAACTACTCAACAACAACGACGGAGTGCAGTTGGAAGCCAAGAGGCGTATTGTAGCTGGAGCAAAAGATTGAAGACTCAACAAAGGCTAGGAGATGTAGTGACTACAAAAGACGTCGAAGGAATAAGTGGGGGAGAATGTCATGGACAAAATTGTAAACAGGGTGTTTAATAGAATGCTTATGTATGTCCGTGTCTTTCAGTTTTATTCATACTTTGCACCGCATGTAGAGGGCTGACAATAGGTTTAACAGCCCTATTTTGGTTGGCTTTAGTGGCCGTTTTAGGCTTGTAATTGAAGGTTATGTCATATGGGCACTTGTGGGCATTTCGATATGTAGTGGTCCATTTTGTTTCCTTTGTTGTGCGACCGTTCAGAGCTTGTGAAGTCTATGTTTGTAATTTGCATTAACTATGAGGTGTTTGCTGAAATGATTGCTTGTAGATCTCGAGTGAAACGTTTTCTGACTTGTAGGTCCTAAGGAACCATAGGAGGTTTTGGGGAGGCTGACCTTTGCGGACGGACTCGTAAGGGTGCCGCATGGCTTAGGTAAAACCAGCTAAGTTCGTAATAGTGTGGTGGAGCGAGAACCAGTACATCGACGAGTGGTAGAACGACATAATATTCTACCGTGGGGCGTTCATCTGTGCTAATAACAACGGCTACGACAACCACTGGGAGAATGTCGTGCCCAAGGGGAGTAGCATGTTCGCTTGGTTGGACAATGGCTATTATGTAACACTCAGTATAGGTTGGTAACAGTCGAATTAGATTGTTATCGCCCGGTACAGCGCCGTATCACCTGATACGAAGCCAAAAACCTATACCGCCCGGTATCGAGTGATTTGCGTGCCAGTTGCTGGCAGATCAATACGGACCACCCATATCGGGTGGTTTGGTATGAAATTAAAAACCCTGGTCATAATAACTTCATAAATAAACATGTACAGGTTGGTAAATAAATGTAATTGCCAACAATTAGATGGGAAACCAAAACAAGAAAAAAAGTGTGTATGGTAGCGGAATCCACAGGAACAAAGTATTCTAGGTATATGGTTGGTAATCATATAATTCTTTTAGATAAGTTCTTAGTCATTGCACTAGTGTCACAAGTCATCAAGAAACATAAAATACTCCTAAGATTTTACCAGAGGTAATTAAATAATGTTAGGATCGTAATGGCACTAAGAAGAGGGTGAATTACTGTTATAGCAAATTTTAATCGATCTTAAAGTTTGATCAATAAATTCATATCGAAAACACGATTAACCAAGAATGTGAGGGTTGCGAGAAAAGTAAATGAGTAAGCAACAATAAATCAAAAGCAAGTGTAAACTAATTTATAGTGATTTGGTTTTTCCGACCTACATCCACTAACGATTTCTTTTCCCTCGAGGCCACCGGCTTTTATTACCGATCTTCTTTCTAATGGGCGAAGATCAACTACCCTTGTTTTAACTTTTTTCCTTTTCATATGCTTAGGAGAAAACCTCCACACTCACTCTATTACAAGATCTTTCATCTCCTACAACTTAGAATTACCTTTAAACTTAAGGAGGGAGAGACTTAAACAACGGTCAAAGAGATAGCTACAACATTTCACAAACTCAGAATTTGATGCTCCATCATCGAAGCCTTAGTGGGGTATTTATAGGCCCCAAAAGGCTTCAAAATGAAGCTAAAATTTTCAAATCTTCAAAAATTTTAGGGTACGAATGGTACTGCTGTTGACACTTGGCAGCACTATTGTCGTAACTTTTGACGTTGTAATTTCAGACTTTCGAGCAGTACCATTGTTGTAAATTTTGAATTCTTTTCAGTACCATCGTCGGCAGTGTTGACAAGCATTGTTTGTGCTTATCGACTGACTCAAGCAGTATCATCGCTTGGGCCTGCTCAAGGCCACTGTTTTGGCCTTCTAACAGGCCTAGTTCGGCTCGGGTCTAAGCCCATTGTGTTTCTCAACAAGTTGGCATGGTTTCGGCCTAATATAAACACAATTTGACATAGAAAGACCTTGATCAAGACTTTAACAATCCAACCACATATTCACCACAATTTCAAAGCTTTTTAGCATGTTATACACCATTCCGGCATGTCGTTCGAACCTCCAGCATATCGTCTTTTCCATCGGCATATCGCTTGATCTATCGGCATGTCAACTTTCTCACGACATCCTATTTTTTGATGCAATACCCTATCCTTTCGGCATGATGCCCGAACTTATAGCATGAAGTCCATTCTTCGACACGTGGATCAATCCTCTGGCTCAACGTCCAATTTCCAACATAATATTTTTCTTGGCACAACGTTTGATTCTCTTGCTTTGACAATTTGCTCTTGATGGTCCAAGTCTTTAATCGATGTATTTTATGCGTCACTTATCTCAAAAGCATATTAGTCCATAAACTCATCAATTGATTTTATCATCAAAATCCGAGATTTGATAATGTCCCCCTTTTTTATACTGACAACTAATTGATAACAGAGTTTTAACTAGGCTCCCCTATCTATATGCCATTTTGAAATATAATGAATTTGAATTCAAAAAATAATAACCTTTCAGTGCTACTCTTTAAATTCAAGTTAAAACAATTTTAATCATAAATCTTAGTGTCTTTCAATAGTAATCATTGCAAAAATCATATGCATAATTTTAGTTAAAATATCAAAATAATCATTGCACAAAATATATACATAATTTTAGTTAAAAATATCAGAATAATCACTGCACAAATCATATGCATCATCATCATCATAGGTTAAAGCATCGTAAATTTTCCTTGTTTGACATACCACAACATTAAAAAGTAAAGACTTTTTCTCCCCCTTTTTTATCAACAAAAAAAAGAAATATACAAGCTACTCGGGTGGTGGCCAAAATATCTAAATAAAATATGAAATGTGCATCAAAAGTGTCAAGACGTTGATAAATCTACTGTATCTCAATCAAAATCTGGTCTTAAGAAAGCGCAATATGATCCAAGCTCACTACTATGGAATCAAAAGATAAAGAGGGTGTTGGATCCGCTGGAGGTCTTGCTTCAAAGGGACTAGTAGGAAGGGAAGGCCTGCCCCTATGTATAGGTGTTTCTGGTTCAGGCTCAGGTGGATGAGGATCAGTTCTTCTAGGTAATCTAGTTCAAATTCCATTCATTACATTGCACCTCAATCTTCTTAAAGGTTTCTATTAATAATGTTGAATCTATCTAGTTTTATAATTTCTTCATCTAGCGGGATGATTATGTCGTGTGCATGTAGTAGTCTAATAATCAAGCCACTATATAGAAGCATAATGTCCTTCTCAAATATATTAATCATGTTTTGACTTATCAGATATCCAAAGCAACAATTATGTCCTATCATAATCCAATACATGATGCTTATTTTCGAAGCATTAACTTCATCAAGATGGTATTATTTAGGAAGCATAATATTAATCATAATATGATGAAGTAATTTTATGTTAAATGATAAAAGATGCTCGCAACTCTTTGGAACTATAGAAAGGTTCAAGTTTCCAAAAATAGTGCCAATAGCCTCAAAATATGTAACCCCAACTAACTTGGTGTCCCATTGTCATTTTAAATGCAACCTTGTCTTTTTTTTCAGTAATTCCTATTAAGTCACAAATTATGTCATCTATGATAGGTATACGATTCTCTAGAAGATGAGTGGATACCCTATCGTTTTCATCTACATGTAAATTGTTATACAACCATCTAATTAATCTAGGATAGATAAGTTCACTAATTTGAAGAATAGGTAAGACATTTAAATTTTGTTTTAGGCTTATCAAGATTCATTCATGTAGGTTTAACATGTCTAATTCCCTTATAAAAAAATCAAATTGTTCCTCACTCAGTGGTTTAGTAAAGATATCCATTAGCTGATGTTTTGTATCAATAAAATCTGGAATATGTGATGATTGCTTATATGATTCCTAATAAAATGATGTCTAATGTCAATATGCTTGGTTTGTGAATGTTGAATATGATTATTTGATAAGCAAATTGCATTAGTGTTGTCACACTATATAAGAATATTTTTCAAACAAAGTCCATAATTTTCTAAAGTGTTTTTCATCTAAATTATCTGTACACAATATACACCTGTCGCAACATATTCAGCTTTGGTTATCGATAATGAGACAGAGTTTTACTTCTTAGAAGATCAAGATACAAGTGCATGTCTTAAGAACTAAGAAGTTCCAAAGGTACTCTTTCTATCTACTCTACATCTTATAAAATCAGCATCAGTATAAGCAATCAAATAAAAATATTTAGATTTAGGACACCAAAGTCTCATATTAAAAGTTCTTTTTTAGTATCTAAAAATTCTTTTAACTACTTTATAATGAGATTGTTCAGAATTGGACTTGGATCTTGCACAAAGCCCAATACTAAACAATATATTAGGTCTAGTTGTTGTAAGGTATAATAAACTTCCTTCTCTATAAGTCTCTTGATCAAAGCATTCTCCTTCGTTGTCCATATCTAATTTAGTAGAAATACTTATTGGTGGGTTAATAGCCTTCACACTATCCATGTGAAACCTTTTTAATAGATCCAAAGTATACTTGGTTCGACTAATAAAAATTTCATCATTTAATTATTTAATTTGTAATCCTAAGAAAAATATTAATTCATCGATCAAGTTCATTTCAAATTTTTGACTCACTCTCTTTGCATTCTGGAACTCACTGCCCTACAATAATAATCATGATACTCTTTGCAGGATACGTACTCGAAAGAAGCATGACATGTCCCATTTCCATCCCTCTACTTCCTGTCGCATGCCACGTAACATCATTTTCAGTGCATCGAAGAGAAACGACCACCTGCAAGTCTTCAATCTCCTGTCTGCATTGTCAAGAAAGATGACACCAGATGAAGCAGATGCAGTTGTGATTGGATTCAGTTCCCCAGAGAATCTACCCACCATAGGTATATCACAATCCTTATCAACACATTTGCCCTTAATCTGCTTCAGTGATCTCGGGAATTACATCACATTGTTGTCTGCCTTCTAAGCAAAGCGAATGTGAGCGTTCACTTCTTCTTCGACCGCAGCATCATCTCATCTTGGATGCGTGTTCTGACTGTGGCCAGGCTGTCTTTCAAATTACCACATAAATCCAGCATCAACTCATCTTCCAGCCATTTCCTCTGCAGGTAAAAGAGAAGGGTTGGTTGCATGGCGACCGAACAAGCCCCTCATCGATTCATATGCAGCTGCAATCTCTCTCAACCACTTGAACGTATTGAAAGGCATATCAGCATAACAACTGAAGAAGAGGAAAGGAAATATGTGTGTGGGGTTTCATTCTTTGCTCCCCTACTTATAAGCCAACAACATCCACATCTTTAGGTTGGTCAGATGGGAAACGACAAGAACAGCGGTATTTCTTTGCTTTACTCTCCCACTCTTTCGTGAGTTGCTAGGTGCTGCTATCCCTTGTGACGTCAAGGTGGTTCTTGGCTTGCAATGCAATTATTTTACTTACATCTTCCAATCAGGTCGGCGGTCATTTCTGTTTCTGTAATTCTTAAAGAAACGGATGCCTGGCACTTTGTTCATCACCCAACATGTCATGTCCCATCAACTAGCAGCAAGATGCAATTACACGGATCAATGCAGCCAAAAAAACACACAGAATCTGATCAAGACGTGTGACAGCATTCGAATATATTAACTCCTCAACTGAAGTATTTGTTTATGTTGCACGGGTGCAGTATGCCTGCTTGTCTGCCCAATTATCTACCACTCTCTATGGCGGTCCGCTGGATCTGCTGATATATGTTTTAGGTGAAGTAGTAGTGTGCACCCGTTGATAATGGCCCTGCAGTACATCTAGTCAGCAATGCACATCTTGGGAGTGATCTCAAGGCAAGATGGTCTCCAGAACAGAAAGATTCCAAAGTATTTTATGGTTGGGGTTTCTTCAAGAAACACAAAGATTCCAACCTGGCAAGTCTCTTTCTTATCTCTACCAAACCTAAGATTCACCAAGATGCACAAGTCCTCCATGTGGTTGTCACTAATATCATATCTATCACGAATTTAACCCACGTAGCATTTGATCAAACCTTCGTAAAATGGTTCTTAGAATTTACTATTTGGTAGTGCGGAACATCTCATTTCCGCTTTGCTTTAAGCTTTTATTTGTGTCCCTGAGATAGCTTATTCACGAACTTACAAGTCTAAATTAACCGAGTTTGGCTACATTCAATGTGTGCTCTTTGAAGATTAAGGATCTAAGCTCACGTTGAACTCCCAAAAGAAGTGTGGATTATAGTGACCCTTAACGAACCAAACATTGAGCTATCCTAACCAAATACATGATGAAATAATGGCAATTGGGACAATGATAAGTTCCATGATATTTTTGAATATTAGTAATCAAAGGGGGTTAAAAATTAAATAGAACCTTGCCTCCCGAAAATATAAAGTCAATTTATTCCCAGTAATAACGTCAATCATTGTATCTTCACCCTGTGGAACATGATTTGACTTTGAAACTATAGAGAAAAAGCATACATTATTAATTTCAGATTTGATTGTTACATAGGTAAGTAGGACCATGTTCGTTATAAGATTTGTGTCGGAAACAAATGAGAGTTGAGTGTATGGCTTGCAAGACTTTTATAGTAGTATGCTAGATGTGATGCCTACAACACTCACTCAAGTTGGATATTTCGAACATATAAAGATAAAAGCGTTTGTTTAGAGATTATTTACTCGAGAGATATAATGGATGTACTTGGGGAATCTTTTATAGATCAGATTTATAATTGATATTTGGCAAATAGAAATTTCACCATTTTATTGACGTTATTTGAACATGAAGAGGAATCTGAATCATCCATAATAACATTGTATAATGATTATGCACCCTATTGAGGATTGATGTCTAGGGCTGATTAGGTGTCCAACTTTGTACCCGACTAATACTAATGTGGCACCCCTAATATCCACATGTTATTTTTCCGGTATCATATCCTCTTTTTTTTTCAATCATTTCCCTTGACATGTATATCTATTCTAACACACAAGCCACCCCTATGGACATGAACACCACCACAAGGTATTGTCTTCCTTTGCAACATGAATCTTCATTATATTTTTCTACTCTTGTTTGTATAGAGGTCAAGCCTCTTCGAACCCAGTTATTGAAATCTAGATGGGTTAGATAATGGTCAGAACACTTTAACCAAATCTACATCCTCCTTTCAGAGTTTGACATCAGTGAGAAGACTAAAAGGTGGTCATCTCATCAATTGCAGTAGGGGACGGTGACGCATACATGACACCAAGGACGAAGGAGGCACCGCTGCCAGATTTAGGTAAAAGGAGAATGGCACAAGAAACCTTAGAGAAAACAACAGTCTCATACATCGACGGACGGCGGACGACGGATGAAATATCTATTAGATTATGTGATCTAATATATATTATAAATATGATTAGATCCTGATTATAATTATTGATCAATAAAAAAATATTTAATTATAATAGATTTCTTAGGAGATAATTCTGTTCTCATCGATAAATAGAAATAATATCAAAAGACTTAGTATAGATATGTGGTGTCATTGAGAGATTATAGATGGTCTCGCGTGGAGTTATTGAGATATTACAAATCTTATCTTATCTTCCTTTTGTTCATAATTCATTGCTCATAGTGATCTTATGAAAGATAGAAAGAGAAAAAAAAATGAGTCTAGCTTTTCTTATAAATTAACATTGTTATGACTTTCGAATCTAATAACGATGCACCTACAAATCAAATAAAAGCTTTCCAAATAGCATTAAAAGATAGCATTGTGTATTTGATATATTATTATTTGATTTCGATTTCTGACATTAAAATTATTTGTATAACATTAGCATATAATGATTTTTATATTTATAATTAATATTAGAGTCATATTTTAAAATTAAATATTTTATATCATAAAAGTATTTTATATTTAGATCTATTTATTAGCATCCTTCACTTATGAAAAGGTGTTCTCTGATTTTGATTTATGATGCTTAAACGATCTATTAGTGTTGTCGATTTACTTTTCTTTATCTCATCTATCTTATTATCTGCTTATATGTAATGCAATTTTCTACATGTTTAATCGATGGACCATCGTTGATAACTTGTTGATGATATTATTGTTGAGAGCGACAACCTCTGATAGTCACGGGTAGCGACTGTACGCAGTGGAAGTACCATAGTATCACGGACTTAGCTGGTTTTGCCTAAGTTGTACCACACCATTGCGTGTCAGTCCGCAAAGGTCAGCCTCCTCGAAATCTCTTACGATCTCTTAGGCATTACAAAAGAGAAGATAGGATAGAGAAAGCGCTTCACACGGCATCCACAAGCAAACCTTTCAGCAAACACTTTATAGCCATTGCAAATTCCAACTATGGATATTATAAGCTCAGAATGGTTACACAACAAAGGTATAAAATTGATCCACTACAGACCGAAATGTAGTACAAGTATCCACCTAATGTAAACTTTATTTACAAGTCGACAATGGCTACTAAACTCACTCAAATGAGGTATTTAGCATTTGGTAAGCTCTTTACAAGCTAGAACAAACCGAAAAGGATACAGACACGCAGAAGCATTGCACCAAACAAACTGTTTACAATTTGTCCATGACATTCTCCCCCACTTATTCCTTTGACGTCCTTATCGAAGCCTTTGTTGACATTGCAACTCTTTTTCTTTGTTGAATCTTCGATCTTCTGGTCCTATTGCGATGCGCCCCTTGGCTCCCACTTGTTCTCTACTTGTTGTTATTGAGTCATCGAACTTTTATCTGTCAGACTGCTTCAACTTGCCAATAACTTTAACTCTGGAATGGGGTTGGCAGAGTTGTGCTGATCCTTGTTGGTTCTTGCGAATTCAATTGATGAAGGAAAAGACCATCTTTGATATGCATCAGTCTTCAAATTCTTCTTATCTCTTGAATTGGATAAATGCTTGTTGGAGCTTTAACGAGCATCGCCTCGCAACCTTTAAAGTTTACAGGTCCTTCTTCCATAAAATTTTTTCATCAAATCTTCTTCCACTTAGTTGTCTCATCCAAGTTCACATCACTTCCGCTTTCGATTGGCATTCAGTTGGAAAATGAAACGGACAATCTACTCTCAATAGCATTGATTACCATTGGTGAGGACTTGATAACTGTTGTCTTCCATTAGTCACTTCGAAGGGTCTTCAAATCTATGCAGAGCTCCTCTGCTGGATAACTAAGAGAGCTGGGGTACTCGGTTTCACCCATTCTCTTGAGAGTTGAGAAGGCAAAGGTTACTTGACTTCGCCCGCCTCCTCGAGGTTGTACTTCATGGTCGAGCTAGTTACTAGACTTCGCCTGCTCTTAGCTCACACTTTCGAAGCACTTGAAATGTTTGCAATCCTTACGCTGAGTCAGCTATTATGATTCACCTTCTCAATGCCATTGAACTTCTGGAATGCAAGAAGTTATCACTCCAACTTGGAGCAAATCTCTGATAGATTTGGTCGCCTTTGGGATTGTACTGCCTTCTCCATCATTCTTTCCGCCTACTCCTCTGAGTAGCAAAGGTACAACACTGTGTACTGCCTGCTTCGTTCCTTGGTCTTGCACTCGTGCATCGAACCGAAGTCCGTCACTTACGGCAATCTCGATAAGAAGTCCATTGACACCGGTCTTATGAAGTTCTCTGGCCTTTGTCCTTCAGCCTTGTCATGGTACATGGAGTTTGCTAATACATTCTTCTCCTCCACGGCCCATATCACGACCAAGTGCTCTTCCTCTATGAGAGCAAGAGATCGGTGACTCCCCGGAAGTCCTGCCTCTATTATACCATATCATTGTAATGCCCATGACACTACTATCCGTTGTCTCGCATCTATGTCCTCTCTTCAAGATCGGTAGATCCACCTCTGCGGTATTGTGATACTCCTCTAAGTCCAACTTCATTCTAACCGATACTTGGTTTTGGGTAGCTAAGTCTCCCTGGACTCGTCATTGCTTCCTCGCCCTTTTTCGACCACCTACTTCAACACCTCTTTGTTCTTTGAGCAATTCCTCTTGGTCGATGGAAAGATAGACTGTAACTCCCATGTATGGCCTTTGCCATCATGTTGCTGGGCTTGTACCGCTTCTGTTCTCCTTCGCTTCATTGGTCGCAACGTTCGCTTACTCGGCCTTATCCTCTGACTTGCCGGGCTCCCTTAAGCGAATGTGAGCTCTGAAGCAGTCCAACTCTTCAGCCATTCTGATCGTACCTCTGTATGATCTAGTCCCCCCATGGGACTCACTGATACTTGTAGCTGAACTTCTTCCTCGATAGTACACAGCTCCCATAAGCTGATGCCCAAGGCTTCCATTCAATATAGCATTCGATGCATGCACGGAAGACCCGCGTCTATGGTACCATGGCATTCACTGCTTGAATCCATAGCTCTTCTTACCGTCGTGTTGTTCACTGAAGTGGAGCTCCCAATCGCGCTCCTGATCATACCTCTGCATGACCCAATCCCCCCATAGGACTTACTGTGTGTGTCGCCTTGCCATGAACCATTCCACCATGATCCGCTACATCATGTCGCCTCTTGGTGACATCTCTTTGCATTCTGATCCCTGTGGTATGAACTCGAACTACGATATCTCTATGTGTGGACTCTATAACACATCGTAGGGCCTTTGCCACCTTCGATTCTGTTCGCTCCTTTGGCAATCGAATTCATCCACCTGCTCTCAGGTCACACTTAGACGAAGCCTAGCTCTAGGACAGTCCATCACCTAGTAGCTCCTTTGAAGTCCCATGACTTCACTGAAATTGGTGCACCATTGTCTAGATCCTGGACCTATGCCCCTACCAGCACAATCTCCATTGCGCACCGCTTTCCTCATGGCAACGCGAATAGTAACACTATGGCATATTCTTTAAGTGTATTTGCCTCTGCATCCTCTTACCCCGTGCCAAGCCCTTCTAATAGCAACTTCGCCTCTACAAGCTGTGACGCCTTAATTCCTCCGTCAAATGCTTCACTGAGATTAAGTGTCTGTGCCTCGAAGCTCCCTTCATCTTTGGCACCATGCAAGATGAGTCTACTCCATCAGAATAAAGAACCTATGGAACAACATGATCCTACTCTTGTCTCTGCAATAGTCCATGCCCTTGACCTCTGTCTAAGGAAAGCTCCAAGCCTCCGCTCCATGTTCTATCTTCTATGCCAACTCTCTTCATGTGGCTTGGGTACACTACCAAGTTACCCCCAAGTTGCTCCGCTTCTCGATTTGCATTACGTTAATGGTGGCCCTCACGCCCACTATTCCATGGGTCAGCCCTCTATTGAGTCCGATCTCCCTATCGACTCCAAGTGTGCCTTCACTTTGTGTTGCCTTGGGTCGCTCCCCCACTTGAACTCGCTATGCGTCCACCAACGCATTGCCACTTACGAGATCATGTAATGACTCCTCGTTGCTCGCTCGATCCATCGAGCTTTGTCTTGAGGTACTCCTCAACCGGTGCAGTTCATTGCACATGATTCTCCCTCTGGCGAATCGGGACTTATCCCTCTTGGATATCTGCCCCGTTGGAGCAACTTCTCTCTTCGTCTCCTTCTCTTTGGAAGTTTTGGAGACCATCATCCCCTTGGACCACTCTGCCTTTGCTGAACAAATCGTGTACTATTCTGTCTCTGCAAACGTATCTGCTAGATTGTGACTTTTCGCCAATATAGCTCTCGCTGCACCTCTCTGGGTCTAGCAACATGCTGAAGTTGCTGCACACTTCAGCCTCTTACGAAAGTATCCTGCACATGCCGAAGAGAAAGTTTCAATGCTCCATGGCGCCGACCTTCGGCCACCTTGGGATGGCCATGGATAGTCCATTGTCCATATGCAAGCCCTTGCATGAGTATCGAATTCCTCGAGTTTGCATCTCCCCTCACCTCTGTGAGCTTTCTACAACTCTTTCGATCGTTGAACAACTCACTCCACCTTACACGGTTCCATCCTTTGCCAAGTACCCCGCTTGCCTCGAGCACCGTCAAGTTTGGGTGCCAACGTCGAGCCATTGCTCGAACTCAACCATCCCAACCTTTATGCGCTATGCAATTCTTCTTAGCTTGTTTGTCCCCGTGGTGCCTCTTGCGCAAAGGGTTGGCCATTCTTCTGAATGCCATTCTTGGATGCTCTCCTCTGAGTGATTCCTTCCCCAACAACTCTATGTCCATTTCCCAAACGGTCGCATATGTTGGCTGCCCTCAACGTAGCCCCACTAGGTCCCCCATGTTTGCATGCTAAGTATTTCTAAGTGGGCTTGTCTCGCTCTGATAACAACTGTCATGGACTTAGCTGGTTTTGCCTAAATCGTGTGGCACTATTGCGTGTTAGTCCGCAAAGGTCAACCTCCCCGAAATCTCCTACGATCCCTTAGGACTTACAAAAGAGAAGACAAGACAGAGAAAGTGCTTCACACAGGATCCACAAGCAAACCTTTAAATAAACACTTTATAGCTAATACAAATTCCAACCATATACATCACAAGCTCAGAATGGTTGCACAACAAAGGTATAAAATTAGTCCACTACAGACTAAAATGTAGTACAAGTGTCCACCTGACGTAAACTTTATGTATAAGCCGACAATGACTACCAAATTCACTCAAATGAGGCATTTAGCTTTTGGCAAGCACTTTACAAGCTTTACAAGCTATAACAAATCAAAAAGGACACGGACACGCATAAGCATTACACCGAATAAGCCGTTTATAATTTGTCAATGACAATAGGGTGTGACAATCGATGGCGACTGTATGCACGGTTGCCTATATGTAGCAGCCTTGTGGTAGTCGGCCTACCTTAGTTGCGTGCAACTATAGTAGTGTCGCTACTTGTGGCGGTTGCAACATTGCCGTTGCTTACGACGACTACAACGGTTGCAACATTGCAGTGGTGCCATTGTGTATGGCATTTACTATTTGCAACCAATGTTAATTGGATACTGAAGGCTAATGACTACATCGAACCGAAGTGCAAGCACAACTATGCTCCTAACTGCTAATTATAGGTGCCCTACAAACTAATCACATGAGTGATTGCACCTGTAATATGCTACGTCAATCTCTTTGCTTATGATTATTGACATTATCTCATATTATCTAGATATATACTGTGATGTCCTTAGATCTATGTAATGGAAATCGGATTGTGATGAGATCATGATAATGAGACCGATTCACCTTTAAAAATAGACCCTAAATTATCCTGGTCATAGGTTACTCGAGAAGGATATCGAGATAATCGGATAGACTGGTGTGTTGTATACCCGTCCATATGATGGAGGTAGCTGATCTCATAGCTACTCATGTGGGGATACTAAGGGTACAGTGCAGGTGCTCATTGGGGAATGAGTTCACTGATTGATCCGCCTACGGAATGTTTGATGGTTATTGATACCTCACGTCACACACTGATTCCGTAGTCCCAGTAGTGTATCTGGTCCTTAGACTTGAGACACCAAAGATGTCCTGTATGAGTACTCCACTCTTTGATATCGGACTTATAGGTTTGGAAAGTTCCAGATCTAGTACAGCCGGTTATTGGGAATGGTAGCTAACCTTATGAGGGCTATTGAGTGTCAATAGAGGATCATCCGCTCTCGGTATCATGAGAGGAATATCCCATGTATTCTTGCTCGAACAAATCCTTGGCCAAGGTTATTCGGATTGAGAGAGAAAGAGTTCTCCGGGAGAATCCGACAAGAGCAAGACTCGAGGAGAGACCGTATGGGCTGACAAAGACCGTGTCCGTGTATAGGATCTACGGGATATTGGATGGATGAGGGACTATAGATACATGGTAAATGAGGACGAGATAGGTCCAAAGGATTGGATTCCCCCTGATCGCCTCGGGGCCGTGGGCGAGTGGCAAAAAGTGCGTCCGTAGTCGATGAGTTGGGTAAATTATTATAGAGATAATAATTCACTAAGTTAGAAGGAGTTCTGATAAGTATGACTCACGGCCAGCTCGATATTGGGCCTAGAGGGTCACACACATATGGTAGGTGTTGCGACAAGTAGAGGTTCGGATATAAGATATCCGCTGAACCCCATATCTTATTGGATATCCATTAAGCCCCTGAATTATTGGATCCTGAGATGAGATCCAATAATTGCTAAATAAGAGATTCTTAGGTAGAGACCCATTAATCCAAGAGGCTTGGGTAATTGGATAGAGATCTAATACCTAATAGGGCAAAAGATCCATTAGAGTTTTCAGGGGGCCTCTATAAATAGGAGGGAACCAAAGCTCTATAGGCTGGGGGTTTCTTTTGGTAGCTACCTCCTATTCTCCTCTCCCAAAGAGAGAAAGGTGTATCGTTGCAATCCCTGCCATGTGGATACTACTAGAGAGGAGGACGCTTGACCTCCTTCATCCTCTACTACAGATCTGCAGGGATTCAGGGATATATGATCTCCCTAGATACTTTCTTTAACATATGTAGTTTTCACGGATTTGTTTTGATGCACCGATCTTCGTACGACGATGGAAACTTTCTATGGAAAATATATTGGGTGTTTTGTTTTTGTTCTTCCGTTGTGCATGAGATGTCGCTCCTCTTGTGGATTTCCCAATAGTGGTATCAGAGCTAGGTTGTTCGTACGAAGATCGGATCTTAAACTACGTGTGTTGTGTTTTGGATATGCTTTTGACGCTAAAATCATTGGCGCAAAAGGGCCAGGAAGGGCAGCAATCGTTGCTGCCCTTGTTGTAATCTGCGGCGATCGCAAGGTCGCTTAGCCTTCTTTGCTGCCGACAGAAAGAGTGGCCACCGGTGGGCTTCTTGCCGCAGCGGTGCGCTGCGCCTGGCTGCGATGGGGCATATGCGGTCGCTGGTCGCAAGGGCGCCGGCGCGCTTGCGCCTCTGAAGGCGGCACGGCGCTGTCTTGCAACAGGCGGCGCGACAGCGTGCTCCAACAGTGGCGTAGCCGTGCATGCTCGCGTGGCAAAGACTTGCGAAGCGTTATGCGCCGCGGGACAGCGCTGCCCGCATGGACGACAGGCGCCGCCACCCCGGCGCCCTCCCCGTGCGTAGGGGCCACCGCCGGCAAGGTGGCGGCGGCCACAACCGCAACGCAGGTAGCTAGGGGTGAGGAGTTAGGGTTTTAGGACAAAAGATGATTTTGCCCCTCAGAATTTCAAAATTTCAAATTCTACCCCTTTTGATTGAATTACCAAAATACCCCTCGAAATTTTAGAAATTTCAAATTCTGTCACTTTGGCAAAATTACCAAAATACCCTTTTGACCGAATTACTGAAATACCCCTAGCAATTCAAAAATTCCCTTTATGTCCCTGATTTTAGAAAATTAAATATGTTAATGAAATAATTTAATTAACTATTATTTTTGTCTAGTAGTCTTATAAAATAATATATATATATATATATATATGTGATGTATGATGTGGACAGATGATTATGGACCTGTGATGTGATGTGTGTACATGTGATTATTATTATTGGGGCCTGCGAGTCTCTATTATTTTCTCATTTATTGTCGGGCTTGCGTGCTTGTAATTATATTATAATTATCAGAGGAGGCGCAGCGGTAGGGTGACTCACGAGGCCGAGACGGACGATCCGACGCACGGAGATGCGTTGAGATGCCGACGGATTCGACGAAGTGAGATGGACGATCACAGGGCATAGAGATGCGTCGAAGCATACATAGATCTTAATGTGAGTGATTGGGCCCACTTGCTCGGGCCTGATCACATTAGGATGTGGTCCATGATCATCTGGTGTGATTGCTCATGTGATGTATGATTAGATATACACCTACTAGATATGTATATATATATTTGCATGCGATGTAGATATATATATTAAATACGTATGTGTGTGACACATTATGTTAGGAGACCAAATAAAAAATCCTCTCCATTAATAATATTAAGTCGGTAAACATGAGACAATTAGATTGACCCACATGGCCTTCCATCGTTATAGCCAGGAACCGATTCCCGGTGTAGGTTAAGTTGGTCGAGTCCCTCGAGACTCACTTATATCGCATTTCGCTATCTTATTTATGACATAGAGATGTCACCGGTGACCTAAGGACATGGTATGCTTGGTCGAGTCCCTCGAGAGTATATCACCGAATCAGACTCATCTTGTAATGATGGTGATGACTTAACCGAACATCATGGTTGGTCGAGTCCCTCGAGGCCATGGTGGTTCGGAGGTCGAACATGACGAAAATCATAAGGAGTTGTGATTGACAAGAGTTGCCTACCTTTACGGGCTTAACGTGATTGGTCGAGTCCCTCGAGATTACGTTAAGACGCCGATTAGATCCTGATCCCCACTAGAGATCCACCGGGGGTCTCTGATTCACATACCAGAGGGTGTTGTGTGTCTCGTAAAAAATTAGTGGGAGTACATTAAGATATAAGTCCTTATCTTAACTGTTTAATTTTTACAAAGTCTATATGTTATTTATTTCTGCTACATCTTTAATTTCAGAAAATGTCGCTTTCAAATCCTTTACGTGACATACTTGATGCCAACCGCCTCACTGGTCCAAATTATACGGATTGGCTTCGTAATCTGAGAATCGTTCTCACGGTAGAGAAAATAGCATATGTCCTTGATACAGTGATCCCTACGCCCGACGAAGGGGCAAGCGAGGATGAGATCGCTCGTTATGTGAAGTACTTAGATGATTCTACTCTTGCTCAGTATTATATGTTGGCCTCTATGACTACTGAGTTACAGAGACAGCATGAAAATATAGATGCTAATTCCATACTCCTGCATCTCCGCAAACTATTTGATGAACAAGGAAGAACTCAGCGATATGAGATATCAAAGAGTCTTTTCCGTTCCAAGATAACTGAGGGGACATCGGTTCAGAACCATGTCCTTAAGATGATTGAGTGGATCGAGAAACTCACAGGTCTAGGAATGGTCCTAGAGGATAACCTGTGTGTGGATCTTGTGCTTCAGTCTCTACCATATTCCTTTTCTCAGTTCATAATGAATTTTAATATGAACAAACTTAAGGTGACCCTCCCAGAGCTCCTCAATATGTTGAGAGAAGCAGAGAGCACCATCAAGAAAGAGAAGCTAGTTCTCTACACTAGTGATACCAGAAAGAAAAGGAAGACTGAAAAGACCCTTAAGAAGAGCAAGGGCAAGGGCAAAATGGGTAAGGCAAAGGTTGCCAAGAAAGACCCAACAAAGGACAAAGGCTAGTGCTTCCACTGCGGCAAAGATGGGCACTGGAAGAGGAACAAAGAAAGAGTACCTTGCGAGAGGGCGAAAGCTAAATGAAGTTTGCGAAGCTTGTGTACATTCATGATTAGTTTCCATTTGTCAGAATCTTTTGATAATATATGAGTATTAGATACTAGAAGTGCTTATCATATTTGCAATTCGTTGCAGGTTCTAGCAGGACCTAGGAGATTGAATAGAGGCGAGATGGACCTTAAGATGGACAATGGAGCAAAGGTTGCTGCAGTGGCTATTGGCTAGGTCACCTTACATCTGCCTGGTGGAGCTATTATTGCATTAGATGCATGCTATTATGTTCCTTCTATTATCAAAAATATTATTTCCATTTCATGTTTGATAGTTAATGGATATAAATTAGTTTTTGAGAACAATGGTTGTTCAATAATATTAGATGATCAAATCATCACGAAAGGAACATTGCATAATAGTTTATTTATGTTAGATACAGCTCTACATATCATGAGTGTAAGTGAGTCTAATAGGAAACGAGAAGAGGTGAACAATGTATATCTTTGGCATTGCAAGCTAGTTCACATACACGAGGGAAGGATTCAAAAGTTGCTAAAAGATGGATATCTAGATCCATTTGACTATGAGTCATATGCAACATGTGAACCTTGCCTTTGGAGAAAGATGACCAACTCTGCATTTAGTGGAACTAGAGAGAGAGCCACTGAGTTACTAGAACTCATACATAGTGATGTATGTGGTCCTATATTGACTCATGCCATAGGTGGTTACTCCTACTTCATTACTTTCACTGATGATTTCTCAAGATACGGACATGTGTACTTGATGAAGTATAAGTCTGAAGTTTTTGAGAAATTCAAGGAATATAAAAATGAAGTGGAGAACCAAATAGGAAAGAGTATTAAAACTCTTTAATTAGATCGAGGAGGTGAGTACTTGAGTACAGAGTTCACCAAGTTCCTCAAAGACTATGGGATCTTATCCCAATGGACACCTCTTTATACACCACAACTTAATGGTGTATCAGAAAGGAGGAATCGCATACTGTTAGACATGGTGTGTTCCATGATGTGTTTCGCCGACCTACCCATCTCATTCTGGGGATATACCCTAGAGAACGATGACTCCCCGGAAGTCCCACTCTTATAGCATGAAGTCCATTCTTCGGCACGTGGAACAATCCTCTAGCTCGACATCCAATTTCTAACATGATATTTTTCTTGGCACAACGTTTGATTCTCTTGCTTTGACAATTTGTTCTTGATGGTCCAAGTCTTTGATCGATGTATTTTATGCGTCACTTATCTCAAAAGCATATTAGTCCATAAACTCATCAATTGATTTTATCATCAAAATCCGAGATTCGATAATGTCCCCCTTTTTTATACTGACAACTAATTGATAACAGAGTTTTAATTAGGCTCCCCTATCTATATGCCATTTTGAAATATAATGAATTTGAATTCAAAAAATAATAACCTTTCAGTGCTACTCTTTAAATTCAAGTTAAAACAATTTTAATCATAAATCTTAGTATCTTTCAATAGTAATCATTGCAAAAATCATATGCATAATTTTAGTTAAAATATCAAAATAATCATTGCACAAAATATATACATAATTTTAGTTAAAAATATCAGAATAATCACTGCACAAATCATATGCATCATCATCATCATAGGTTAAAGCATCGTAATTTTCCTTGTTTGACATACCACATCATTAAAAGGTAAAGACTTTTTCTCCCCCTTTTTTATCAACAAAAAAAAGAAATATACAAGCTACTCGGGTGGTGGCCAAAATATCTAAATAAAATATGAAATGTGCATCAAAAGTGTCAAGACGTTGATAAATCTACTGTATCTCAATCAAAATCTGGTCTTAAGAAAGCGCAATATGATCCAACCTCACTACTATGGAATCAAAAGATAAAGAGGGTGTTGGATCCGCTGGAGGTCTTGCTTCAAAGGGACTAGTAGGAAGAGAAGGCTTAACCCTATGTATAGGTGTTTCTGGTTCAGGCTCAGGTGGATGAGGATCAGTTCTTCTAGGTAATCTAGTTCAAATTCCATTCATTACATTGCACCTCAATCTTCTTAAAGGTTTCTATTAATAATGTTGAATCTATCTAGTTTTATAATTTCTTCATCTAGCAGGATGATTATGTCGTGTGCATGTAGTAGTCTAATAATCAAGCCACTATATAGAAGCATAATGTCCTTCTCAAATATATTAATCATGTTTTGACTTATCAGATATCCATAGCAACAATTATGTCCTATCATAATCCAATACATGATGCTTATTTTCGAAGTATTAACTTCATCAAGATGGTATTATTTAGGAAGCATAATATTAATCATAATATGATGAAGTAATTTTATGTTAAATGATAAAAGATGCTCGCAACTCTTTGGAACTATAGAAAGGTTCAAGTTTCCAAAAATAGTGCCAATAGCCTCAAAATATGTAACCCCAACTAACTTGGTGTCCCATTGTCATTTTAAATGCAACCTTGTCTTTTTTTTTTATAGTAATTCCTATTAAGTCACAAATTATGTCATCTATGATAGGTATACGATTCTCTAGAAGATGAGTGGATACCCTATCGTTTTCATCTACATGTAAATTGTTATACAACCATCTAATTAGTCTAGGATAGATAAGTTCACTAATTTGAAGAATAGGTAAGACATTTAAATTTTGTTTTAGGCTTATCAAGATTCATTCATGTAGGTTTAACATGTCTAATTCCCTTATAAAAAAATCAAATTGTTCCTCACTCGGTGGTTTAGTAAAGATATCCATTAGTGATGTTTTGTATCAATAAAATCTGGAATATGTGATGATTGCCTATATGATTCTTAATAAAATGATGTCTAATGTCAATATGCTTGGTTTGTGAATGTTGAATATGATTATTTGATAAGCAAATTGTATTAGTGTTGTCACACTATATAAGAATATTTTTCAAACAAAGTTCATAATTTTCTAAAGTGTTTTTCATCTAAATTATCTGTACACAATATACACCTGTCGCAACATATTCAGCTTTGGTTATCGATAATGAGACAGAGTTTTACTTCTTAGAAGATCAAGATACAATTGCATGTCTTAAGAACCAAGAAGTTCCAAAGGTACTCTTTCTATCTACTCTACATCTTATAAAATCAGCATCAGTATAAGCAATCAAATGAAAATATTTAGATTTAGGACACCAAAGTCTCATATTAAAAGTTCTTTTTTAGTATCTAAAAATTCTTTTAACTACTTTATAATGAGATTGTTCAGAATTGGACTTGGATCTTGCACAAAGCCCAATACTAAACAATATATTAGGTCTAGTTGTTGTAAGGTATAATAAACTTCCTTCTTAAGTCTCTTGATCAAAGCATTCTCCTTCGTTGTCCATATCTAATTTAGTAGAAATACTTATTGATGGGTTAATAGCCTTCACACTATCCATGTGAAACCTTTTTAATAGATCCAAAGTATACTTGGTTCGACTAATAAAAATTTTATCATTTAATTATTTAATTTGTAATCCTAAGAAAAATATTAATTCATCGATCAAGTTCATTTCAAATTTTTGACTCACTCTCTTTGCATTCTGGAACTCACTGCCCTACAATAATAATCATGATACTCTTTGCAGGATACGTACTCGAAAGAAGCATGACATGTCCCATTTCCATCCCTCTACTTCCTGTCGCATGCCACGTAACATCATTTTCAGTGCATCGAAGAGAAACGACCACCTGCAAGTCTTCAATCTCCCTGTCTGCATTGTCAAGAAAGATGACACCAGATGAAGCAGATGCAGTTGTGATTGGATTCAGTTCCCCAGAGAATCTACCCACCATAGGTATATCACAATCCTTATCAACACATTTGCCCTTAATCTGCTTCAGTGATCTCGGGAATTACATCACATTGTTGTCTGCCTTCTAAGCAAAGCGAATGTGAGCAGTCACTTCTTCTTCGACCGCAGCATCATCTCATCTTGGATGCGTGTTCTGACTGTGGCCAGGCTGTCTTTCAAATTACCACATAAATCCAGCATCAACTCATCTTCCAGCCATTTCCTCTGCAGGTAAAAGCGAAGGGTTGGTTGCATTGCGACCGAACAAGCCCCTCATCGATTCATATGCAGTTGCAATCTCTCTCAACCACTTGAACGTATTGAAAGGCATATCAGCATAACAACTGTAGAAGAGGAAAGGAAATATGTGTGTGGGGTTTCATTCTTTGCTCCCCTACTTATAAGCCAACAACATCCACATCTTTAGGTTGGTCAGATGGGAAACGACAAGAACAGCGGTATTTCTTTGCTTTACTCTCCCACTCTTTCGTGAGTTGCTAGGTGCTGCTATCCCATGTGACGTCAAGGTGGTTCTTGGCTTGCAATGCAATTATTTTACTTACATCTTCCAATCTGGTCGGCGGTCATTTCTGTTTCTGTAATTCTTAAAGAAACGGATGCCTGGCACTTTGTTCATCACCGAACATGTCATGTCCCATCAACGAGCAGCAAGATGCAAGACTAGAGACTAACAACTATTACATGGATCAATGCAGCCAAAAAGACACACAGAATCTGATCAGGGCGCGTGACAACATTAGAATATATTAACTCCTCAACTAAAGTATTTGTTTATGATGCACAGGTGCAGTATGCCTGCTTGTCTGCCAGCAATCTGCCATTCTCTGTGGTGGCTTGCTGGATATGCTCATATATGCTTTACGTGAAGTAGGAGTGTGCACATGTCGAGAATGGCCCTGAAGTGCATACGGTCAGCAATGCACATCTTGGAGTGATCTCCTTCAAGAAACACAAAGAAGTTGTGTCTATGGTCAACCTGTGGCCAACCTGGTATGTCTCATTCTTAGCTCTACTAACCTAAGATTCACCATGATGTGCAAGTCCTGCATGTGGTTGTCACTCTAATATCATATTTGTCACATTTTAAATCTAAATATCATTTGATCAAACCTCCAGAAAAAAAGTTACTTAGAATTACTATTTGGGAGTCCATGTCTCATGTCCTCTTTGTACGAAGCTTATTTATGTCCTTGAGAGAGCTTATTCATGAGCGTACATCGAGGCTGCTCGCAAGTCTAGGTGAATTGAGGTTAGCCATATTCAAACTTGGCTCATTCAAGATTGAATTATGTAACAAAGATCACGTTTGACTCCCAAAAAACGTAAGAGCTCTGGTGAGCCTTAATGAACCAAAACATTGAGCTCAGGTTGTAAAAGCATTTTTTCTTAAATTCTAACATTTATGCTTATTAAAAATGGTTTGCAACTGACACGTATTTTTAGAAGCAACACTGAAAAGAATAGGGAAAAGAAATTATTGCCAACCACTATTACGGGAAACGGGAAACAGTATAGAGTGCATTGTAACTCTTTTACAAAATTGATACAATGTACAGTCATTAGCAGTTCCTCTAAAATGCAGATGCTAGTGAGGGCATGCGAGCAAAGAGGCTGTTGAGATCATTACAGGCTTAGGATGTTAAGAAGAGAGACTCTATTTTTGATTAGTCTTCTAAACAAGCATTCTAATCCTGTTTCAATATCTTCGATGCTGTTTTGCAATGTTCGCAACTGATTTTGTGCCCTCTGTATCTTCCCATCAGTATCTTCAATTTCCTCTTGCTCGCCCTCACAAGCCACTTTCCTCTTTTGCAATGCCTTTGAGATAAGAGACCATCTGCTAGGTTTGCCTTGCGGCCTCGGCATGGACAAGAAGTTGAAGATGGACTGGAGAAGGGAAATGGTGATTGCTCTTGCTTCCCTCAAAATCTTGGTCACCATCCATGAGTCCTTGTCGTTGGTACAACATGAGACATACTTGTCATCCATCTGCTTCAGTAATTTGAAGATACTCTTGATACCCTTCTCTGCCTTCTTGTCAAAACGAATGTGAGTATACATCTTGCTCTCCGCAACTGTTACTCCTTGTCTTCTGAGGGCTATTTCAAGCGTTATGATCTGCTCCTTTGTTGTCATCATGCAGTCTCTCATGATGCCAAGCAAGTCCAGCAGCCTGACAGATCCATCCAACTCCACTTCCGCACTTTCTTTTTCTTGTACGTTGGAGTATGTGCTCGTAGGCAAGTGGAGAAGCTCCTCGATGCACTCGTACAAACCTCCGAGCGCTCTCAATCCCTCGCATATAATTTGGGCTGATAAACAGGATTGAGCCACCGAAGACTTGAGCTTCTGCATCTCTTCCTCTACTCTGAGCTTGAGAGGGTGATCTCTAGATGGCATGCTGATGGATCTGACATGGTAAGGCTGACTAGGTGTTGCAGGACAACCAGCCATATCCACCAGTATGTTCTTGGAAGACCTTTGGAACGGATTGCCAAATGAAGAGTAGAGCAAAAGCGATGGGAAGATGTGAACAAGCCTGGAACTTCCCCTACTTATAGTCCCTATTTCATAAAGCAGATGGGAGGCAAGTGGAATCTAACCAGCCGAGCTCAATATGATATGCCAATCTTACAATTTGGATCTTGTAGCCTCTTCTCTGAACAGGTCATACTCATATCTCCATTTTTAACTGCCACCGAGCTCCACATGCTTGTGTCAAGCTTGTGATGGTACACCTCACCATCTTTATTTTTATACACTGCTGTCATCTGGATCTTGAACACTTTCTTTAAGCAGGTTGATTTCAATATTTGTTAATGTCCTAGTTCTGAATTTGGTGATTGCACAAATCCAAGATGCACGAGTGTTATGTGTCTGCTTGTTAGGTGACACCTTGATGCTAAGGTCAATAATCGAGCAATACCTAATCGTGAATACAGGTCACAGACAAATTGGCATACAATGCAATAACGAACAACCACAGGAAAGATGATTAATATGTATGCTAGTGGCGAGACAATAGCTAATTAATGACAGAACCCACGTGAGCGTTTTCTGAGTTCGTGTGTGTGATCATATTAGGTTCTGAAGTTACTATTGCCATCAGATCTCAGTCATAATTCTCAGGCAAGATATAAGAAATGGCACACCTACAAATAAACATGAAATGCAGTTATATGGTTATTATGGCAGGCCTGTCATATCTTTGTTATTATGACAAATTGTTGGCATTACAATGGTCCACAACGATTAGTTATAATGGAAAATGGAGAAATAACCGTAAGCATTTGGCCAAAATCTGTTCACGCAATCATAAATCTTTTCAAGGACAACTATTGATACTTTAGTTTATCCAATACCTTTTTTGTAGTTGGTTATCTAGATGAAGTCAATGGCCTTTCATAGTTTATTGATTCAGAACTTTTTCCTCATGTCTTCCAACACAGGCCTTCTTTTTCGTCTGTCCTCACCTAAGGCTCCTCTCACACTCCATATTGCGTTATCTTATATTTATTTATTTATTTTTGCAGGTAATGGTGCCTGCCTATTGTGATATAGTGATATCTCTACTAACAGATATCATTTTGGTAGCTACACATGTACTTCGACTCCTCCGTCATCTAATTCACATGGTAAATCACTGATCATTCAAGCTCCATCTACATTCCACTACACAACTTTTCAATTTGAAAAATATTGCAGAAGATATCCATGATTGATGGACCAATTCTTGCTTGTGTCATCCATTTTGAGTTGTCGAACAAGAAATCTGAGTTAATTGTTTAGACAACAACAAGATTTGAAGTATTGGAATTATTGTATCAGATATTTATATGAATACAGATTGCTATACAAAATGTTGGAGTGAGGCTGATATGGTAATCTACTAAAATTGTAATGCTCATCATAGTGGTACATCGTCAGGCCCTTCTGAACCCAGGATGTTAAGCAGATGAACAATGCTCTGAATGACCTGCTTAAACACTCGCAAACTTCAGTGCTATCCTCTAGCATTTGCATTCTGTTATGGAACTCACTGCCCTACAATAATAATCATGATACTCTTTGCAGGATACGTACTCGAAAGAAGCATGGCATGTCCCATTTCCATCCCTCTACTTCCTGTCGCGTGCCACGTAACATCATTTTCAGTGCACCGAAGAGAAACGACCACCTGCAAGTCTTCAATCTCCCTGTCTGCATTGTCAAGAAAGATGACACCAGATGAAGCAGATGCAGTTGTGATTGGATTCAGTTCCCCAGAGAATCTACCCACCATAGGTATATCACAATCCTTATCAACACATTTGCCCTTAATCTGCTTCAGTGATCTCGGGAATTACATCACATTGTTGTCTGCCTTCTAAGCAAAGCGAATGTGAGCGTTCACTTCTTCTTCGACCGCAGCATCATCTCATCTTGGATGCGTGTTCTGACTGCGGCCAGGCTGTCTTTCAAATTACCACATAAATCCAGCATCAACTCATCTTCCAGCCATTTCCTCTGCAGGTAAAAGAGAAGGGTTGGTTGCATGGCGACCGAACAAGCCCCTCATCGACTCATATGCAGCTGCAATCTCTCTCAACCACTTGAACGTATTGAAAGGCATATCAGCATAACAACTGAAGAAGAGGAAAGGAAATATGTGTGTGGGGTTTCATTCTTTGGCTCCCCTACTTATAAGCCAACAACATCCACATCTTTAGGTTGGTCAGATGGGAAACGACAAGAACAGCGGTATTTCTTTGCTTTACTCTCCCACTCTTTCGTGAGTTGCTAGGTGCTGCTATCCCATGTGACGTCAAGGTGGTTCTTGGCTTGCAATGCAATTATTTTACTTACATCTTCCAATCAGGTCGGCGGTCATTTCTGTTTCTGTAATTCTTAAAGAAACGGATGCCTGGCACTTTGTTCATCACCCAACATGTCATGTCCCATCAACTAGCAGCAAGATGCAATTACACGGATCAATGCAGCCAAAAAAACCCACAGAATCTGATCAAGACGTGTGACAGCATTCGAATATATTGACTCCTCAACTGAAGTATTTGTTTATGTTGCACGGGTGCAGTATGCCTGCTTGTCTGCCCAATTATCTACCACTCTCTATGGCGGTCCGCTGGATCTGCTGATATATGTTTTAGGTGAAGTAGTAGTGTGCACCCGTTGATAATGGCCCTGCAGTACATCTAGTCAGCAATGCACATCTTGGGAGTGATCTCAAGGCAAGATGGTCTCCAGAACAGAAAGATTCCAAAGTATTTTATGGTTGGGGTTTCTTCAAGAAACACAAAGATTCCAACCTGGCAAGTCTCTTTCTTATCTCTACCAAACCTAAGATTCACCAAGATGCACAAGTCCTCCATGTGGTTGTCACTAATATCATATCTATCACGAATTTAACCCACGTAGCATTTGATCAAACCTTCGTAAAATGGTTCTTAGAATTTACTATTTGGTAGTGCGGAACATCTCATTTCCGCTTTGCTTTAAGCTCTTATTTGTGTCCCTGAGATAGCTTATTCATGAACTTACAAGTCTAAATTAACCGAGTTTGGCTACATTCAATGTGTGCTCTTTGAAGATTAAGGATCTAAGCTCACGTTGAACTCCCAAAAGAAGTGTGGATTATAGTGACCCTTAACGAACCAAACATTGAGCTATCCTAACCAAATACATTATGAAATAATGGCAATTGGGACAATGATAAGTTTCATGATATTTTTGAATATTAGTAATCAAAGGGGGTTAAAAATTAAATAGAACCTTGCCTCCCGAAAATATAAAGTCAATTTATTCCCAGTAATAACGTCAATCATTGTATCTTCACCCTGTGGAACATGATTTGACTTTGAAACTATAGAGAAAAAGCATACATTATTAATTTCAGATTTGATTGTTACATAGGTAAGTAGGACCATGTTCGTTATAAGATTTGTGTCGGAAACAAATGAGAGTTGAGTGTATGGCTTGCAAGACTTTTATAGTAGTATGCTAGATGTGATGCCTACAACACTCACTCAAGTTGGATATTTCGAACATATAAAGATAAAAGCGTTTGTTTAGAGATTATTTACTCGAGAGATATAATGGATGTACTTGGGGAATCTTTTATAGATCAGATTTATAATTGATATTTGGCAAATAGAAATTTCACCATTTTATTGACGTTATTTGAACATGAAGAGGAATCTGAATCATCCATAATAACATTGTATAATGATTATGCACCCTATTGAGGATTGATGTCTAGGGCTGATTAGGTGTCCAACTTTGTACCCGACTAATACTAATGTGGCACCCCTAATATCCACATGTTATTTTTCCGGTATCATATCCTCTTTTTTTTTCAATCATTTCCCTTGACATGTATATCTATTCTAACACACAAGCCACCCCTATGGACATGAACACCACCACAAGGTATTGTCTTCCTTTGCAACATGAATCTTCATTATATTTTTCTACTCTTGTTTGTATAGAGGTCAAGCCTCTTCGAACCCAGTTATTGAAATCTAGATGGGTTAGATAATGGTCAGAACACTTTAACCAAATCTACATCCTCCTTTCAGAGTTTGACATCAGTGAGAAGACTAAAAGGTGGTCATCTCATCAATTGCAGTGGGGGACGGTGATGCGTACATGACACCAAGGACGAAGGAGGCACCGTTGCCAGATTTAGGTAAAAGGAGAATGACACAAGAAACCTTGGAGAAAACAATAGTCTCATGCATCGACGGACGGCGGACAGCGGACGGCGGACGAAATATCTATTAGATTATGTGATCTAATATATATTATAAATATGATTAGATCTTGATTATAATTATTGATCAATAAAAAAATATTTAATTATAATAGATTTCTTAGGAGATAATTCTATTCTCATCGATAAATAGAAATAATATCAAAAGACTTAGTATAGATATGTGGTGTTATTGAGAGATTATAGATGGTCTCGCGTGGAGTTATTGAGATATTACAAATCTTATCTTATCTTCCTTTTGTTCATAATTCATTGCTCATAGTGATCTTATGAAAGATAGAAAGAGAAAAAAAAATGAATCTAGCTTTTCTTATAAATTAACATTGTTATGACTTTCGAATCTAATGATGATGCACCTACAAATCAAATAAAAGCTTTCTAAATAATATTGAAAGGTAGCATCGTGTATTTGATATATTATTATTTGATTTCGATTTCTGACGTTAAAATTATTTGTATAACATTAGCATATAATGATTTTTATATTTATAATTAATATTAGAGTCATATTTTAAAATTAAATACTTTATATCATAAAAGTATTTTATATTTAGATCTATTTATTAGCATCCTTCACTTATGAAAAGGTGTTCTCTGATTTTGATTTATGATGCTTAAACGATCTATTAGTGTTGTCGATTTACTTTTCTTTATCTCATCTATCTTATTATCTACTTATATGTAATGCAATTTTCTACATGTTTAATCGATGGACCATCGTTGATAACTTGTTGATGATATTATTGTTGAGAGCGACAACCTCTGATAGTCACGGGTAGCGACTGTACGCAGTGGAAGTACCATAGTATCACGGACTTAGTTGGTTTTGCCTAAGTTGTTCGGCACTATTGCGTGTTAGTCCACAAAGGTCAGCCTCCCCGAAATCTCTTACGATCCCTTAGGACCTACAAAAGAGAAAATATGATAGAGAAAGCGCTTCACACGAGATCCACAAGCAAACCTTTCAGCATACACTTTATAGCTATTGCAAATTCTAACCATGGATATTATAAGCTCAGAATGGTTACACAACAAAGGTATAAAATTGGTCCACTAGAGACCGAAATATAGTATAAGTGTCCACCTTATGTAAACTTTATGTACAAGCCGACAATGGCTACTAAACTCACTCAAATGGGGCACTTAGCATTTGTCAAGCTCTTTACAAGCTTTACAAGCTAGAACAAACCGAAAAGGATATGGACACGCATAAGCATTACACCGAACAAGCCGTTTACAATTTGTCCGTGACATTCTCCCTCACTTATTCCTTCGACGTCCTTGTCGAAGCCTTTGCTGACGCTGCAACTCCTTTTCTTTGCTGAATCTTCGATCTTCTACTCCTGTTGCGATGCACCCCTTAGCTCCCAGTTGTTCTCTACTTGTTGTTATTGAGTCGTCAAACTTTAATCCGTCATACTGCTTCAACTTACTAATGACTTTGACTCTGGTGTGGGGTTGGTAGAGTTGTACTGATTCTTGCTGGTTCTTGTGGATTCAACTGATGAAAGAAAAGACCATCTTTGATATATGTTAGTCTTCAAATTCTTCTTATCTCTTGAATTGGATAGATACTTGTTGGAGCTTTAATGAGCATCGCCTCGTAACCTTTGAAGTTTATAGGTCCTTCTTCCATAAAATTTTCCCATCAGATCTTCTTCCACTTAGTTGTCTCGTCCAAGTATGTTCACATCACTTCCGCTTTCGATTGACATTCAGTTGGGAAATGAAATGGACAATCTACTCTCAGTAGCACTGATCACCATTGGTTAGGGCTTGATAATTGTTGTCTTCCATTAGTCTTTTCGAAGGGTCTTCAAATCTGTGCAGAGCTCCTCTACTGGATAACTAAGAGAGCTGGGGTACTCGATTTCACCCATTCTCTTAAGAGTTGAAAAGGCAAAGGTTACTTGACTTTGCCCGCCTCCTCGAGGTTATACTTCATGCTTCGAGCTAGTTACTAGACTTCGCCTACTCTTAGCTCACACTTCCGAAGCATTTGAAGTGTTTGCAATTCTTGCGCTGAGTCAGCTACTATGATTCACCTTCTCAATGCCATTGAACTTCTGGAATGCAAGAAGTTATCACTCCAACTTGGAGTAAGTCTCTGATAGATTTGGTCGCCTTTGGGATTGTACTGCCTTCTCCGGTATCATATCCTCTTTTTTTTTCAATCATTTCCCTTGACATGTATATCTATTCTAACACACAAGCCACCCCTATGGACATGAACACCACCACAAGGTATTGTCTTCCTTTGCAAAATGAATCTTCATTATATTTTTCTACTCTTGTTTGTATAGAGGTCAAGCCTCTTCGAACCCAGTTATTGAAATCTAGATGGGTTAGATAATGGTCGAACACTTTAACCAAATCTATATCCTCCTTTCGAGGAGTTTGACATCGGTGAGAAGACTAAAAGGTGGTCATCTCATCAATTGCAGTGGGGGACGGTGACGCGTACATGACACCAAGGACGAAGGAGGCACCGTTGCCAGATTTAGGTAAAAGGAGAATGGCACAAGAAACCTTGGAGAAAACAATAGTCTCATGCATCGACGGACGGCGGACGACAGACGAAATATCTATTAGATTATGTGATCTAATATATATTATAAATATGATTAGATCCTAATTATAATTATTGATCAATAAAAAAAATTTAATTATAATAGATTTCTTAGGAGATAATTCTGTTCTCATCGATAAATAGAAATAATATCAAAAGACTTAGTATAGATATGTGGTGTTATTGAGAGATTATAGATGATCTCGCTTGGAGTCATTGAGATATTACAAATCTTATCTTATCTTCCTTTTGTTCATAATTCATTGCTCATAGTGATCTTATGAAAGATAGAAAGAGAAAAAAAATGAGTCTAGCTTTTCTTATAGATTAACATTGTTATGACTTTCGAATCTAATGACGATGCACCTACAAATCAAATAAAAGCTTTCCAAATAGCATTAAAAGATAGCATTGTGTATTTGATATATTATTATTTGATTTTGATTTCTAACATTAAAATTATTTGTATAACATTAGCATATAATGATTTTTATATTTATAATTAATATTAGAGTCATATTTTAAAATTAAATATTTTATATCATAAAAGTATTTTATATTTAGATCTATTTATTAGCATCCTTCACTTATGAAAAGGTGTTCTCTGATTTTGATTTATGATGCTTAAACGATCTATTAGTGTTGTCGATTTACTTTTCTTTATCTCATCTATCTTATTATCTGCTTATATGTAATGCAATTTTCTACATGTTTAATCGATGGACCATCGTTGATAACTTGTTGATGATATTATTGTTGAGAGCGACAACCTCTGATAGTCACGGGTAGCGACTGTACGCAGTGGAAGTACCATAGTATCACGGACTTAGCTGGTTTTGCCTAAGTTGTACCACACCATTGCGTGTCAGTCCGCAAAGGTCAGCCTCCTCGAAATCTCTTACGATCTCTTAGGAATTACAAAAGAGAAGATAGGATAGAGAAAGCGCTTCACACGGGATCCACAAGCAAACCTTTCAGCAAACACTTTATAGTCATTGCAAATTCCAACTATGGATATTATAAGCTCAGAATGGTTACACAACAAAGGTATAAAATTGGTCCACTACAGACCGAAATGTAGTTCAAGTATCCACCTAATGTAAACTTTATTTACAAATCGACAATGGCTACTAAACTCACTCAAATGAGGCATTTAGCATTTGGCAAGCTCTTTACAAGCTAGAACAAACCGAAAAGGATACAGACATGCAGAAGCATTGCACCAAATAAACCGTTTACAATTTGTCCGTGACATTCTCCCTCACTTATTCCTTCGACGTCCTTGTCAAAGCCTTTGTTGACATTGCAACTCTTTTTCTTTGTTGAATCTTCGATCTTCTGGTCCTATTGCGATGCGCCCCTTGGCTTCCAGTTGTTCTCTACTTGTTGTTATTAAGTTGTCGAACTTTTATCTGTCAGACTGCTTCAATTTGCCAATAACTTTGACTCTGGAATGGGGTTGGCAGAGTTGTGCTGATCCTTGTTGGTTCTTGCGAATTTAATTGATGAAGGAAAAGACTATCTTTGATATGCATCAGTCTTCAAATTCTTCTTATCTCTTGAATTGGATAAATGCTTGTTGGAGCTTTAACGAGCATCGCCTCGCAACCTTTAAAGTTTACAGGTCCTTCTTCCATAAAATTTTTTCAATCAAATCTTCTTCCACTTAGTTGTCTCATCCAAGTTCACATCACTTCCACTTTCAATTGGCATTCAGTTGGGAAATGAAACAGACAATCTACTCTCAATAGCATTGATCACCATTGGTGAGGACTTGACAACTGTTGTCTTCCATTAGTTTCTTCGAAGGGTCTTCAAATCTGTGCAGAGCTCCTCTGCTGGATAACTAAAAGAGCTGGGGTACTCGGTTTCACCCATTCTCTTGAGAGTTGAGAAGGCAAAGGTTACTTGACTTTGCCCGCCTCCTCGAGGTTGTACTTCATGGTCGAGCTAGTTACTAGACTTCGCCTGATCTTAGCTCACACTTCTGAAGCACTTGAAATGTTTGCAATCCTTACTCTGAGTCAGCTATTATGATTCACCTTCTCAATGCCATTGAACTTCTGGAATGCAAGAAGTTATCACTCCAACTAGGAGCAAGTCTCTAATAGATTTGGTCGCCTTTGGGATTGTACTGCCTTCTCAATCATTCTTGCCGCCTACTCCTCTGAGTAGCAAAGGTACAACACCATGTACTGCCTGCTTCGTTCCTTGGTCTTGCACTTGTGCATCGAACCGAAGTCCGTCACTTACGACAATCTCGATAAGAAGTCCATTGACACCGGTCTTATGAAGTTTTCTGGCCTCTGTCCTTCAGCCTTGTCATGGTACATGGAGTTTGCTAATACATTCTTCTCCTCCACGGCCCATATCACGACCAAGTGCTCTTCCTCTATGAGAGCAAGAGATCGGTGACTCCCCGGAAGTCCTGCCTCTACTATACCATGACATTGTAATACCCATGACACTACTATCCGTTGTCTCGCATCTGTGTCCTCTCTTCAAGATCGGTAGATCCACCTCTGCGGTACTGTGATACTCCTCTGAGTCCAACTTCATTCTAACCGATGCTTGATTTTGGGTAGCTAAGTCCCCCTGGACTCGTCATTGCTTCCTCGCCCTTTTTCGACCACCTACTTCAACACCTCTTTGTTCTTTGAGTAGTTCCTCTTGGTCGATGGAAAGATAGACTGTAACTCCCATGTATGGCCTTTGCCATCATGTTGCAGGGCTTGTACCGCTTCTGTTCTCCTTCACTTCATTGGTCGCAACGTTCGCTTACTCGGCCTTATCCTCTGACTTGCCGGGCTCCCTTAAGCGAATGTGAGCTCTGAAGCAGTCCAACTCTTCAGCCATTCTGATCATACCTCTGTATGATCCAGTCCCCCCATGGGACTCACTAATACTTGCAGCTGAACTTCTTCCTCGATAGTGCATAACTCCCATAAGCTGATGCCCAAGGCTTCCATTCAATGTAGCATTCGATGCATGCACGGAAGACCCGCGTCTATGGTACCATGGCATTCACTGCTTGAATCCATAGCTCTTCTTGCCGTCGTGTTGTTCACTGAAGTGGAGCTCCCAATCGTGCTCCTGATCATACCTCTGCATGACCCAATCCCCCCATAGGACTTACTGTGTGTGTCGCCTTGCCATGAACCATTCCACCAAGATCCGCTACATCATGTCGCCTCTTGGTGACATCTCTTTGCATTCTGATCCCTATGGTATGAACTCGAACTACGATATCTCTATGTGTGGACTCTATAACACATCGTAGGGCCTTTGCCACCTTCGATTATGTTCGCTCCTTTGGCAATCGAATTCATCCACCTGCTCTCGGGTCACACTTAGACGAAGCCTAGCTCTAGGACAGTCCGTCGCCTAGTAGCTCCTCTGAAATGTAGTACAAGTGTCCACCTGACGTAAACTTTATGTATAAGCCGATAATGACTACCAAATTCACTCAAATGAGGCATTTAGCCTTTGGCAAGCACTTTATAAGCTTTACAAGCTATAACAAATCGAAAAGGACACGGACACGCATAAGCATTACACCGAACAAGCCGTTTATAATTTATCCATGATAATAGGGTGTGACAATCGATGGCGACTGTATGCACGGTTGCCTATATGTAGCAGCCTTGTGGTAGTCGGCCTACCTTAGTTGCGTGCAACTATAGTAGTGTCGCTACTTGTGGCGGTTGCAACATTGCCGCTGCTTACGATGACTACAACGGTTGCAACATTGCAGTCGTGCCATTGTGTATGGCATTTACTATTTGCAACCAGTGTTAATTGGATACTGAAGGCTAATGACTGCATCAAACCGAAGTGCAAGCACAACTATGCTCCTAACTGCTAATTATAGGTGCCCTACAAACCAATCACATGAGTGATTGCACCTGTAATACGCTACGTCAATCTCTTTGCTTATGATTATTGGCATTATATCATATTATCTAGATATATACTGTGATGTCCTTAGATCTATTTAATGGAAATCGGATTATGATGAGATCATGATAATGAGACCGATTCACCTTTAAACATAGACCCTAAATTATCCTGGTCATAGGTTACTCGAGAAGGATATCGAGATAATCGAATAGACTGGTGTGCTGTATACCCGTCCATATGATGGAGGTAGCTGATCTCATAGCTACTCATGTGGGGATACTAAGGGTACAATGCAGGTGCTCATTGGGGAATGAGTTCACTGATTGATCCGCCTACGGAATATTTGATGGTTATTGATACCTCACGTCAGACAGTGATTCCGTAGTCCCAGTAGTGTATCTGGTCCTTAGACTTGAGACACCAAAGATGTCCTGTATGAGTACTCCACTCTTTGATATCGGACTTATAGGTTTGGAAAGTTCCAGATCTAGTACAGTCGGTTATTGGGAATGGTAGCTAACCTTACGAGGGCTATTGAGTGTCAATAGAGGATCATCCGCTCTCGGTATCATGAGAGGAATATCCCATGTATTCTTGCTCGAACAAATCCTTGGCCAAGGTTATTCGGATTGAGAGAGAAAGAGTTCTCCGGGAGAATCCGACAAGAGCAAGACTCGAGGAGAGACCGTATGGGCCTGACAGCACCGTGCCCGGTATAGGATCTCTGGGATATTGGATGGATGAGGGACTATAGATACATGGTAAATGAGGACAGATAGATCCAAAGGATTGAATTCCCTTGTATTGTCTGGGGGCCGTAGCGTAGTGGCCTAGTGCGTCCGCAGTTGATGAGTTGGGTAAATTATTATAGAGATAATAATTCACTAAGTTAGAAGGAGTTCTGATAAGTATGACTCACGGCCAGCTCGATATTGGGCCTAGAGGGTCACACACATATGGTAGGTGTTGCGACGAGTAGAGGTTCGGATATGAGATATCCGCTGAACCCCATATCTTATTGGATATCCATTAAGCCCCTGAATTATTGGATCCTGAGATGAGATCCAATAATTGCTAAATAAGAGATTCTTAGGTAGAGACCCACTAATCCAAGAGGCTTGGGTAATTGGATAGAGATCTAATACCTAATAGGGCAAAAGATCCATTAGAGTTTTCAGGGGGCCTCTATAAATAGGAGGGAACCAAAGCTCTATAGGCTGGGGGTTTTCTTTTGGTAGCTACCTCCTGTTCTCCTCTCCCAAAGAGAGAGAGGTGCATCGTTACAATCCCTGCCATGTGGATACCGCTAGAGAGGAGGACGCTTGACCTCCTTCATCCTCTACTACAGATCTGCAGGGATTCAGGGATATATGATCTCCCTAGATACTTTCTTTAACATATGTAGTTTTCACGGATTTGTTTTGATGCACCGATCTTAAATTTAACGATGGAAACTTTCTATGGAAAATATATTGGGTGTTTTGTTTTTGTTCTTCCGTTGTGCATGAGATGTCGCTCCTCTTGTGGATTTCCCAATAGTGGTATCAGAGCTCGGTTGTTCGTGCGAAGATCGGATCTTAAACTACGTGTGTTGCATTTTGGATATGCTTTTGACGCTAAAATCATTGGCGCAAAAGGGCCAGGAAGAAGCGGCAAGAATTGCTGCTTGCCCTTGTTCGTACGGCGATCGCAAGGTGGTTGCAGCCTTGCTCTTGCCCGTGACGATGAATCGCCGGCCGGTGGGCTGCTTGCTGCAGCAAGCTGCTCGCGGCTGGCCAGGGCATAGGCGGTCATTGGCGGCGCAAGGGCACCGGCGTCTTTGCCTATAGGCGTGGGCCGGTGCATGCTCGCGTGGCAGCACTTGCGAGCGCTACGCCCGCGGGACAACGCCGCCTGCATGGACGACAAGCGCCACCACCCCGGCGCCCTCCCCGCACGTAGGGGCCACCGCCGGCAAGGTGGCGGCGACCGCAACCGCAACGCAGGTATCTAGGGGTGAGGAGTTAGGGTTTTAGGACAAAAGATGGTTTTGCCCCTCAGAATTTCAGAAATTTCAAATTCTACCCCTTTTGATTGAATTACCAAAATACCCCTCAAAATTTTAGAAATTTCAAATTCTGTCCCTTTGGCAAAATTACCAAAATACCCTTTTGACCGAATTACCGAAATACCCCTAGCAATTCAAAAATTCCCTTTATGTCCCTGATTTCAGAAAATTAAATATGTTAATTAAATAATTTAATTAACTATTATTTTTGTCTAGTAGTCCTATAAAATAATATATATATATATGCGATGTATGATGTGGACAGATGATTATGGACCTGTGATGTGATGTGTGTACATGTGATTATTATTATTGGGGCCTGCGAGTCTCTATTATTTTCTCATTTATTGTCGGGCTTGCGTGCTTGTAATTATGTTGTAATTATCAGAGGAGGCGCAGCGGTATGGTGACTCACGAGGCCGAGACGGACGATCCGACGCACGGAGATGCGTTGAGATGTTGACGGATTCGACGAAGTGAGATGGACGATCACAAGGCGTCGAAGCACACATAGATCTTGATGTGAGTGATTGGGCCCACTTGCTCGGGCCTGATCACATTAGGATGTGGTCCATGATCATCTGGTGTGATTGCTCATGTGATGTATGATTAGATATACACCTACTAGATATGTATATATATATTTGCATGCGATGTAGATATATATATTAAATACGTATGTGTGTGACACATTATGTTAGGAGACCAAATAAAAAATCCTCTCCATTAATAATATTAAGTTGGTAAACGTAAGACAATTAGATTGACCTACATGGCCTTCCATCGTTATAGCTAGGAACCGATTCCCGGTGTAGGTTGAGTTGGTCGAGTCCCTCGAGACTCACCTATATCGTATTTCACTATCTTATTTATGACATAGAGATGTCACCGGTGACCTAAGGACATGGTATGCTTGGTCGAGTCCCTCGAGAGTATATCACCGAATCAGACTCATCTTGTAATGATGGTGATGACTTAACCGAACATCATGGTTGGTCGAGTCCCTCGAGGCCATGGTGGTTCGGAGGTCGAACAGGACGAAAATCATAAGGAGTTGTGATTGACAAGAGTTGCCTACCTTTACGGGCTTAACGTGATTGGTCGAGTCCCTCGAGATTACGTTAAGACGCCGATTAGATCCTGATCCCCACTAGAGATCCACCGGGGGTCTCTGATTTACATACCAGAGGGTATTGTGTGTCTCGCAAAAAATTAGTGGGAGTACATTAAGATATAAGTCCTTATCTTAACTGTTTAATTTTTACAAAGTCTACATGTTATTTATTTCTGCTACATCTTTAATTTCAGAAAATGTCGCTTTCAAATCCTTTACGTGACATACTTGATGCCAACCGCCTCACTGGTCTAAATTATAGGGATTGCCTTCGTAATCTGAGAATCGTTCTCACGGCAGAGAAAATAGCATATGTCCTTGATACAGTGATCCCTACGCCCGACGAAGGGGCAAGCGAGGATGAGATCGCTCGTTATGTGAAGTACTTAGATGATTCCACTCTTGCTCAGTATTATATGTTGGCCTCTATGACTACTGAGTTACAGAGACAGCATGAAAATATGGATGCTAATTCCAAACTCCTGCATCTCCGTAAACTATTTGATGAATAAGGAAGAACTCAGCGATATGAGATATCAAAGAGTCTTTTCCGTTCCAAGATGACTGAGGGGACATCGGTTCAGAACCATGTCCTTAAGATGATTGAGTGGATCGAGAAACTCACAGGTCTAGGAATGGTCTTAGAGGATAACCTGTGTGTGGATCTTGTGCTTCAGTCTCTACCAGATTCCTTTTCTCAGTTCATAATGAATTTTAATATGAACAAACTTAAGATGACCCTCCCAGAGCTCCTCAATATGTTGAGAGAAGTAGAGAGTACCATCAAGAAAGAGAAGCCAGTTCTCTACACTAGTGATACCAGAAAGAAAAGGAAGACTGAAAAGACCCTTAAGAAAAGCAAGGGCAAGGGCAAAATGGGTAAGGCAAAGGTTGTCAAGAAAGACCCAACAAAGGACAAAGGCTAGTGCTTCCACTGCGGCAAAGATGGGCACTGGAAGAGGAACTGCAAAGAGTACCTTGCAGAGAGGGCGAAACAGAAGTTTGCAGAAGCTTCAGGTACATTCATGATTAGTCTCCATTTGTCAGAATATTTTAATAACATATGGGTATTGGATACTAGGAGTGCTAATCATATTTGTAATTCATTGCAAATTCTAGCAGGACCTAGGAGATTGAATAGAGGCGAGATGGACCTTAAGATGGACAATGGAGCAAAGGTTGCTGCAATGGCTATTGGCTAGGTCACCTTACATCTGCCTGGTGAAGCTATTATTGCATTAGATGCATACTATTATGTTCCTTCTATTATCAAAAATATTATTTCCATTTCATGTTTGATAGTTAATGGATATAAATTAGTTTTTGAGAACAATGGTTGTTCAATAATATTAGATGTTCAAATCATCACGAAAGGAATATTGCATAATAGTTTATTTATGTTAGATACAGCTCTACATATCATGAGTGTAAGTGAGTCTAATAGGAAACGAGAAGAGGTGAACAATGTATATCTTTGGCATTGTAAGCTAGTTCACATACACGAGGGAATGATTCAAAAGTTGCTAAAAGATGGATATCTAGATCCATTTGACTATGAGTCATATGCAACATGTGAACCTTGCCTTCGGAGAAAGATGACCAACTCTGCATTTAGTGGAACTAGAGAGAGAGCCACTGAGTTACTAGAACTCATACATAGTGATGTATGTGGTCCTATATTGACTCATGCCATAGGTGGTTACTCCTACTTCATTACTTTCACTGATGATTTCTCAAGATACGGACATGTGTACTTGATGAAGTATAAGTCTGAAGCTTTTGAGAAATTTAAGGAATATAAAAATGAAGTGGAGAACCAAATAGGAAAGAGTATTAAAACTCTTTAATTAGATCGAGGAGGTGAGTACTTGAGTACAAAATTCACCAAGTTCCTCAAAGACTATGGGATCTTATCCCAATAGACACCTCTTGATACACCATAGCTTAATGGTGTATCAGAAAGGAGGAATCGCACACTGTTAGACATGGTGCGTTCCATGATGTGTTTCGCCGACCTACCCATCTCATTCTGGGGATATGTCCTAGAGAACGATGACTCCCCGGAAGTCCCACTCTTATAGCATGAAGTCCATTCTTCGGCACGTGGAACAATCCTCTAGCTCGACATCCAATTTCCAACATGATATTTTTCTTGGCACAACATTTGATTCTCTTGCTTTGACCATTTGCTCTTGATGGTCCAAGTCTTTGATCGATGTATTTTATGCGTCACTTATCTCAAAAGCATATTAGTCCATAAACTCATCAATTGATTTTATCATCAAAATCCGAGATTCAATAATGTCTCCCTTTTTTATACTGACAACTAATTGATAACAGAGTTTTAACTAGGCTCCCCTATCTATATGCCAGTTTGAAATATAATGAATTTGAATTCAAAAAATAATAACCTTTCAGTGCTACTCTTTAAATTCAAGTTAAAACAATTTTAATCATAAATCTTAGTGTCTTTCAATAGTAATCATTGCAAAAATCATATGCATAATTTTAGTTAAAAATATCAAAATAATCATTGCACAAAATATATACATAATTTTAGTTAAAAATATCAGAATAATCACTGCACAAATCATATGCATCATCATCATCATAGGTTAAAGCATCGTAATTTTCCTTGTTTGACATACCACATCATTAAAAAGTAAAGACTTTTTCTCCCCCCTTTTTATCAACAAAAAAAAGAAATATACAAGCTACTCGGGTGGTGGCCAAAATATCTAAATAAAATATGAAATGTGCATCAAAAGTGTCAAGACGTTGATAAATCTACTGTATCTCAATCAAAATCTGGTCTTAAGAAAGCGCAATATGATCCAACATCACTACTATGGAATCAAAAGATAAAGAGGGTGTTGGATCCGCTGGAGGTCTTGCTTCAAAGGGAATAGTAGGAAGAGAAGGCCTACCCCTATGTATAGATGTTTCTGGTTCAGGCTCAGGTGGATGAGGATCAGTTCTTCTAGGTAATCTAGTTCAAATTCCATTCATTACATTGCACCTCAATCTTCTTAAAGGTTTCTATTAATAATGTTGAATCTATCTAGTTTTATAATTTCTTCGTCTAGCGGGATGATTATGTCGTGTGCATGTAGTAGTCTAATAATCAAGCCACTATATAGAAGCATAATGTCCTTCTTAAATATATTAATCATGTTTTGACTTATCAGATATCCAAAGCAACAATTATGTCCTATCATAATCCAATACATGATGCTTATTTTCGAAGCATTAACTTCATCAAGATGGTATTATTTAGGAAGCATAATATTAATCATAATATGATGAAGTAATTTTATGTTAAATGATAAAAGATGCTCGCAACTCTTTGGAACTATAGAAAGGTTCAAGTTTCCAAAAATAGTGCCAATAGCCTCAAAATATGTAACCCCAACTAACTTGGTGTCCCATTGTCATTTTAAATGCAACCTTGTCTTTTTTTTTATAGTAATTCCTATCAAGTCACAAATTATGTCATCTATGATAGGTATACGATTCTCTAGAAGATGAGTGGATACCCTATCGTTTTCATCTACATGTAAATTGTTATACAACCATCTAATTAGTCTAGGATAGATAAGTTCACTAATTTGAAGAATAGGTAAGACATTTAAATTTTGTTTTAGGCTTATCAAGATTCATTCATGTAGGTTTAACATGTCTAATTCCCTTATAAAAAAAATCAAATTGTTCCTCACTCAGTGGTTTAGTAAAGATATCCATTAGCTGATGTTTTGTATCAATAAAATCTGGAATATGTGATGATTGCCTATATGATTCTTAATAAAATGATGTCTAATGTCAATATGCTTGGTTTGTGAATGTTGAATATGATTATTTGATAAGCAAATTGTATTAGTGTTGTCACACTATATAAGAATATTTTTCAAACAAAGTTCATAATTTTCTAAAGTGTTTTTCATCTAAATTATCTGTACACAATATACACCTGTCGCAACATATTCAGCTTTGGTTATCGATAATGAGACAGAGTTTTACTTCTTAGAAGATCAAGATACAAGTGCATGTCTTAAGAACCAAGAAGTTCCAAAGGTACTCTTTCTATCTACTCTACATCTTATAAAATCAGCATCAGTATAAGTAATCAAATGAAAATATTTAGATTTAGGACACCAAAGTCTCATATTAAAAGTTCTTTTTTAGTATCTAAAAATTCTTTTAACTACTTTATAATGAGATTGTTCAGAATTGGACTTGGATCTTGCACAAAGCCCAATACTAAACAATATATTAGGTCTAGTTGTCGTAAGGTATAATAAACTTCCTTCTCTATAAGTCTCTTGATCAAAGCATTCTCCTTCGTTGTCCATATCTAATTTAGTAGAATTACTTATTGGTGGGTTAATAGCCTTCACACTATCCATGTGAAACCTTTTTAATAGATCCAAAGTATACTTGGTTCGACTAATAAAAATTTCATCATTTAATTATTTAATTTGTAATCCTAAGAAAAATATTAATTCATCGATCAAGTTCATTTCAAATTTTTGACTCACTCTCTTTGCATTCTGGAACTCACTGCCCTACAATAATAATCACGATACTCTTTGCAGGATACGTACTCGAAAGAAGCATGACATGTCCCATTTCCATCCCTCTACTTCCTGTCGCATGCCACGTAACATCATTTTCAGTGCATCGAAGAGAAACGACCACCTGCAAGTCTTCAATCTCCCTGTCTGCATTGTCAAGAAAGATGACACCAGATGAAGCAGATGCAGTTGTGATTGGATTCAGTTCCCCAGAGAATCTACCCACCATAGGTATATCACAATCCTTATCAACACATTTGCCCTTAATCTGCTTCAGTGATCTCGGGAATTACATCACATTGTTGTCTGCCTTCTAAGCAAAGCGAATGTGAGCGTTCACTTCTTCTTCGACCGCAGCATCATCTCATCTTGGATGCGTGTTCTGACTGCGGCCAGGCTGTCTTTCAAATTACCACATAAATCCAGCATCAACTCATCTTCCAGCCATTTCCTCTGCAGGTAAAAGAGAAGGGTTGGTTGCATGGCGACCGAACAAGCCCCTCATCGACTCATATGCAGCTGCAATCTCTCTCAACCACTTGAACGTATTGAAAGGCATATCAGCATAACAACTGAAGAAGAGGAAAGGAAATATGTGTGTGGGGTTTCATTCTTTGGCTCCCCTACTTATAAGCCAACAACATCCACATCTTTAGGTTGGTCAGATGGGAAACGACAAGAACAGCGGTATTTCTTTGCTTTACTCTCCCACTCTTTCGTGAGTTGCTAGGTGCTGCTATCCCATGTGACGTCAAGGTGGTTCTTGGCTTGCAATGCAATTATTTTACTTACATCTTCCAATCAGGTCGGCGGTCATTTCTGTTTCTGTAATTCTTAAAGAAACGGATGCCTGGCACTTTGTTCATCACCCAACATGTCATGTCCCATCAACTAGCAGCAAGATGCAATTACACGGATCAATGCAGCCAAAAAAACCCACAGAATCTGATCAAGACGTGTGACAGCATTCGAATATATTGACTCCTCAACTGAAGTATTTGTTTATGTTGCACGGGTGCAGTATGCCTGCTTGTCTGCCCAATTATCTACCACTCTCTATGGCGGTCCGCTGGATCTGCTGATATATGTTTTAGGTGAAGTAGTAGTGTGCACCCGTTGATAATGGCCCTGCAGTACATCTAGTCAGCAATGCACATCTTGGGAGTGATCTCAAGGCAAGATGGTCTCCAGAACAGAAAGATTCCAAAGTATTTTATGGTTGGGGTTTCTTCAAGAAACACAAAGATTCCAACCTGGCAAGTCTCTTTCTTATCTCTACCAAACCTAAGATTCACCAAGATGCACAAGTCCTCCATGTGGTTGTCACTAATATCATATCTATCACGAATTTAACCCACGTAGCATTTGATCAAACCTTCGTAAAATGGTTCTTAGAATTTACTATTTGGTAGTGCGGAACATCTCATTTCCGCTTTGCTTTAAGCTCTTATTTGTGTCCCTGAGATAGCTTATTCATGAACTTACAAGTCTAAATTAACCGAGTTTGGCTACATTCAATGTGTGCTCTTTGAAGATTAAGGATCTAAGCTCACGTTGAACTCCCAAAAGAAGTGTGGATTATAGTGACCCTTAACGAACCAAACATTGAGCTATCCTAACCAAATACATTATGAAATAATGGCAATTGGGACAATGATAAGTTTCATGATATTTTTGAATATTAGTAATCAAAGGGGGTTAAAAATTAAATAGAACCTTGCCTCCCGAAAATATAAAGTCAATTTATTCCCAGTAATAACGTCAATCATTGTATCTTCACCCTGTGGAACATGATTTGACTTTGAAACTATAGAGAAAAAGCATACATTATTAATTTCAGATTTGATTGTTACATAGGTAAGTAGGACCATGTTCGTTATAAGATTTGTGTCGGAAACAAATGAGAGTTGAGTGTATGGCTTGCAAGACTTTTATAGTAGTATGCTAGATGTGATGCCTACAACACTCACTCAAGTTGGATATTTCGAACATATAAAGATAAAAGCGTTTGTTTAGAGATTATTTACTCGAGAGATATAATGGATGTACTTGGGGAATCTTTTATAGATCAGATTTATAATTGATATTTGGCAAATAGAAATTTCACCATTTTATTGACGTTATTTGAACATGAAGAGGAATCTGAATCATCCATAATAACATTGTATAATGATTATGCACCCTATTGAGGATTGATGTCTAGGGCTGATTAGGTGTCCAACTTTGTACCCGACTAATACTAATGTGGCACCCCTAATATCCACATGTTATTTTTCCGGTATCATATCCTCTTTTTTTTTCAATCATTTCCCTTGACATGTATATCTATTCTAACACACAAGCCACCCCTATGGACATGAACACCACCACAAGGTATTGTCTTCCTTTGCAACATGAATCTTCATTATATTTTTCTACTCTTGTTTGTATAGAGGTCAAGCCTCTTCGAACCCAGTTATTGAAATCTAGATGGGTTAGATAATGGTCAGAACACTTTAACCAAATCTACATCCTCCTTTCAGAGTTTGACATTAGTGAGAAGACTAAAAGGTGGTCATCTCATCAATTGTAGTGGGGGACTGTCACGGACTTAGCTGGTTTTGCCTAAGCCGTGCGGCACCAATGCGTATCACCGCAAAGGTCAGCCTACCCGAAATCTCCTGCAATCCCTTAGGACCTGCAAAAGAGAAGACGAGACAGAGAAAGCGCTTCACACGGGATCCACAAGCCACTCTTTTAGTAAACACTTTATAGCCAATGCACATTCCAACAATGGATATCACAAGCTCAGAACGGTTGCACAACAAAGGCATAAAATTGGTCCACTACAGACCGAATTCTATTACAAGTAATCCCTCGACGCGTACTTTATGTACAAGCCTACAATGGCTGTCAAACTCACTCAAATAGGGCATTTTGCCTTTGGCACGCCCTTTACAAGCTTTACAAGTGACAACCAACAAAAAGGGACACGGACAAGCACAAGCATTACACCGAACAAGCCGTTTACAATTTTGTCCGTGACATTCTCCCCCACTTAATCCTTCGACGTCCTCGTCGAAGCCTTTGCTGACGCTGCAACTTCTTTTCTTTGTTGGATCTTCGATCTTCTCGCTCCCCGCCGCGATACGCCCACAGGCTCCCATTTGTTCTCCGCTTGTTGTTGAGTCGTCGAACTTTAATCCGCGCCGTCTTTGCTTCAACTCGCCAATGACTCGACTTTGGTGTGGGGTTGGCAAAGTTGTCTTGATCCTCTTTGGTTCTTGCGGATTCATCGATGAAGGAAAAGACTACCATCTTTGATATGCGCCGATCTTCAAATTCTTTCGTCTCTTGAATCGGATAGATGCTTTGTTGGAGCTTTAACGAGCATCACCTCGCAACCTTTGAAGTTTTCGGTCCTTCCTCCGTAAAATTTGCCCATCGAATCTTCTTCCACTTAGTTGTCTTGAAGGGTCTTCACATATGTGCTTGAGCTCCTCTGTTTGGATAACTAAGAGAGTGAAGTCTTGGAGTTCCGCCCATTCTCTTGGGAGTTGAGAAGGCAAAGGTTACTTGTCTTCGCCCGCCTCCTCGAGTTTGTACTTCGTGCGTCGAGTGAGTTCTTGGAATTCCTTTGCTCTTAGCTCACACTTCCAAGCACTTGAAGTGTTTGCAATCCTCTTGCGAGTCACCATGTGATTCACCTTCTCATTGCCATTGAACTTCGGAATGCAAGAAGTTATCACTCCAACTTGGAGTAAGTCTCAGATAGGTTTGGTCGCCTTTGGGATTGTACCGCCTTCTCCATCATTTACATCGCCGACTCCTCCGAGTAGTAAAGGTACAGCACAGCGTCTTATGCCTCGCTCCGATCCTTGGTCATGCACTCTTGCATCGACCCGCGATCCTTCACTCACGGCTATCTTGATGGAAAGTGCGTGACACCGGTCTTACGAAGTTCTCAGCCGCCCTTCACCTTGTCTTGGTACATGGAGTTTGCCAAAGCATTCTCCTCCTCCACGGCCCATATCACGACCAAGTGCTCTCCCTCTATGAGAGCAAGGGATTGATGACTCCCCGGAAGTCCCGCCTCAGCGGTACCATGGCACTGCGACGCCAATGGCACTACTATCCGTTGTCTCGCATCTGCATCCCTTCTTCGTGATCGGTAGATCTGCCACTACGGCATTGTGACACTCCTCTGAGTTCACCTTCAATCTACTCGATGATTGATCTTGGGTAGCTGAGTCCCTCTTGGACTCGTCATTGCTTCCATGCCCTTTTCCGACCCCCTGCTTCAACACCTCTGTGTTCTCTGAGCAGTTCCGCTTGGTCGATGGAAATACAGACTGCAACTCCCATGTATGGCCACCGCCACACATGTTGAAGGACTTGCACCATTTCTGTTCTCCTTAGCTTCGTTGGCTGCAATGTTCGCTTACTCGGCCTTGTCCTCTGACTTGCCGGGCTCCCTTAAGCGAATGTGAGCTCTGAAGTAGTTCCACTCTTCAGCAGCTCCGATCATACCTCTGTATGATCCAGTCCCCCTGTGGGACTTCCTGGTATTTGCATCTGAACTTCTTCCTTGATAGTGCACAGCCCCCATAAGCTGATGTCCAAGGCTTCCATTCAATGCAACATTCGGTGCACGCACGGAAGACCCGCCTCTGCGGTACCATGGCATTCACTGCTTGAATCCATAGCTCTTCTTACCGTCGTGTTGTTCACCAACTTGGAGCTCCTTGTCGCGCTCCCGGTCATATCTCCAGATGACCATGTCCCTCACGGGATATGCTGTGTGTGTCGTCTTGCCACGAACCATTCCACCCCGATCCCCTGCATCATGTCGCCTCCTGGTGACATCTCCTTGCATTCTGATCCCTGTGGTATGAACTCGAACTGCGATATCTCCATGTGTGGACTCCGCCAACACATCGCAGGGCCTTCGCCAACTTCGATTCTGTTCGCTTCTTTGGCAATCGACCTTCGTCCACCCACTCTCGGGTCACACTCGGACGAAGGCTAGCCCTAGGACAGTCCATCGCCTAGCAGCTCCTCTGAAGTCTCCGAACTTCGCTGAAATAGGTGCACAATTGTCTGGATCCTGGGACTCTGCCCCTACCAGCACAATCTCCGCTGCGCACCGCTTTCATCATGACAACTTGAATAGCAACACTGTGGCATATTCTTCAAGAGTAGCTGTCTCTGCATCCTCTTGCCCCGTGTCAAGGCCTTTTGACACTAACTTTGCCTCAGCAAACTGCGTCGCCTTAGAATCTCCACCAAGTGCTTTATCGAGATAAGATGTTTGTGCCTCGAAGCTTCCTTCGTCTTTGGCACCATGCAAGATGAGTTTGCTCCATCTGAATATGAAACCCATGGAACGACATGATCCGATTCTTGCCTCGGCAAGAGTCCATGTCCTTGACCTCGTGTAAGGAAAGCACCAAGCCTCCGCTCCATGTTCCGTCTTCAAAGCCAACTCCCTTCACGCGATTTGGGTACTTCACCAAGTCTTCCCAAGTTGTTTACGCTTCTCGATTAGCATTGGATTAATGGTGGCCCGCCCACCATTCCACGGGTCAGCCCTCGGTTGAGTCCGAACTCACGGTCGGCTCTTAGTGTGCCTTCACTTTGTGTTGCCCTGGTTGCTCCCCACTTGATCTCGCTTATCGTCCACCACGACGCATTGCCACTTGCGAGATCATGCGATGACTCCTCATCGCTCACTCGATCCTCGAGCTCTGTCTTGAGGTACTCCTCAGCGATTCATTGCACTGATTCACATTCGAGAGCGGGACTTATCCCTCCTGGATATCGCGCCTGGCGTCGAAGCAACATTTCTCTTCGCATCCTTCCTCTGGAAGTTTTAGAGACCACCGCCCCTTGGACTACTCCGCCTTTCTTTGAACAAATCGTGCCCAATTCTGCCTTCGCAAATGCACTTTGCTAGATTGTGACACCTCACCAATACTGCGACCTTTGCACCCCTCTGGGTTTTGGAAAAATCCGGCACTGTTGCACATTTCAGCTTCATACGAAAGTATCCTGCACATGCCGAAGAGAAAGTTTCAATGCTCCATGGCGCCGACCTTCGGTCGCCTTGGGATGGCCACGGACAGTCCATCGTCCGCATGCAAGCCCTTGCATGAGTATCGAATTCCTTGAGTTTGCAATTCCCCTGAGCTCTGTGAGCTTTGCACAACTCTTTCGATCATTGAACAACCCACTGCAACTTGCACGGTCTCATCCTTGGCTAAGCACCCCGCTGGCCTCGAGCACCGTCAAGTTTGGGTGTCAATGTCGAGCCACTGCTCGAACTCAGCCATCCCCACCTTTGTGCGCTCCGCAATTCTTCTTAGCTTGTCCTCGTGGTGCCTGACAAGGTCCCCCACGTTTGCATGCTAAGTGTTTCTAAGTGAGCTTGTCCCGCTCTGATACCAACTGTCACGGACTTAGCTGGTTTTGCCTAAGCCGTGCGGCACCAATGCGTATCACCGCAAAGGTCAGCCTACCCGAAATCTCCTGCAATCCCTTAGGACCTGCAAAAGAGAAGACGGGACAGAGAAAGCGCTTCACACGGGATCCACAAGCCACTCTTTTAGTAAACACTTTATAGCCAATGCACATTCCAACAATGGATATCACAAGCTCAGAACGGTTGCACAACAAAGGCATAAAATTGGTCCACTCTGCATCGAATTCTATTACAAGTAATCCTCGACGCTGCGTACTTTATGTACAAGCCTACAATGGCTGTCAAACTCACTCAAATAGGGCATTTTGCCTTTGGCACGCCCTTTACAAGCTTTACAAGTGACAACCAACAAAAAGGGACACGGACAAGCACAAGCATTACACCGAACAAGCCGTTTACAATTTTGTCCGTGACAGGACGGTGATGCGTACACGACACCAAGGACGAAGGAGGCATCATTGCCAGATTTAGGTAAAAGGAGAATGACACAAGAAACCTTGGAGAAAACAATAGTCTCATGCATCGACGGACGGCAGACAGCGGACGGCGGACGAAATATCTATTAGATTATGTGATCTAATATATATTATAAATATGATTAGATCCTGATTATAATTATTGATCAATAAAAAAATATTTAATTATAATAGATTTCTTAGGAGATAATTCTGTTCTCATCGATAAATAGAAATAATATCAAAAGACTTAGTATAGATATGTGGTGTTATTGAGAGATTATAGATGGTCTCGCGTGGAGTTATTGAGATATTACAAATCTTATCTTATCTTCCTTTTGTTCATAATTCATTGCTTATAGTGATCTTATGAAAGATAGAAAGAGAAAAAAAAATGAATCTAGCTTTTCTTATAAATTAACATTGTTATGACTTTCGAATCTAATGATGATGCACCTACAAATTAAAAAAAGCTTTCTAAATAACATTGAAAGGTAGCATTGTGTATTTGATATATTATTATTTGATTTCGATTTCTGACGTTAAAATTATTTGTATAACATTAGCATATAATGATTTTTATATTTATAATTAATATTAGAGTCATATTTTAAAATTAAATACTTTATATCATAAAAGTATTTTATATTTAGATCTATTTATTAGCATCCTTCACTTATGAAAAGGTGTTCTCTGATTTTGATTTATGATGCTTAAACGATCTATTTTTGTTGTCGATTTACTTTTTGTATCTCATCCATCTTATTATCTGCTTATATGTAATGCAATTTTCTACATGTTTAATCGATGGACCATCATTGATAACTTGTTGATGATATTATTGTTGAGGGCGACAACCTCTGATAGTCACGGGTAGCGACTGTACGCAGTAGAAGCACCACAGTATCACGGACTTAGTTGGTTTTGCCTAAGTTGTTCGGCACTATTGCGTGTTAGTCCGCAAAGGTCAGCCTCCCCGAAATCTCTTACGATCCCTTAGGACCTACAAAAGAGAAAATATGATAGAGAAAGTGCTTCACACGAGATCCACAAGCAAACCTTTCAGCATACACTTTATAGCTATTGCAAATTCTAACCATGGATATTATAAGCTCAGAATGGTTACACAACAAAGGTATAAAATTGGTCCACTAGAGACCGAAATATAGTATAAGTGTCCACCTTATATAAACTTTATGTACAAGCCGACAATGGCTACTAAACTCACTCAAATAGGGCACTTAGCATTTGTCAAGCTCTTTACAAGCTTTACAAGCTAGAACAAACCGAAAAGGATATGGACACGCATAAGCATTACACCGAACAAGTCGTTTACAATTTGTCCGTGACATTCTCCCTCACTTATTCCTTCGACGTCCTTGTCGAAGCCTTTGCTGACGCTGCAACTCCTTTTCTTTGCTGAATCTTTGATCTTCTACTCCTGTTGCGATGTACCCCTTAGCTCCCAGTTGTTCTCTACTTGTTGTTATTGAGTAGTCAAACTTTAATCCGCCATACTGCTTCAACTTACTAATGACTTTGACTCTGGTGTGGGGTTGGCAGAGTTGTACTGATCCTTGCTGGTTCTTGTGGATTCAACTGATGAAAGAAAAGACCATCTTTGATATATGTCAGTCTTCAAATTCTTCTTATCTCTTGAATTGGATAGATGCTTGTTGGAGCTTTAACGAGCATCGCCTCGTAACCTTTGAAGTTTATAGGTCCTTCTTCCATAAAATTTTCTCATCAGATCTTCTTCCACTTAGTTGTCTCATCCAAGTATGTTCACATCACTTCCGCTTTCGATTGACATTCAGTTGGGAAATGAAACGGACAATCTACTCTCAGTAGCACTGATCACCATTGGTTAGGACTTGATAATTGTTGTCTTCCATTAGTCTTTTCGAAGGGTCTTCAAATATGTGCAGAGTTCCTCTACTGGATAACTAAGAGAGCTGGGGTACTCGATTTCACCCATTCTCTTAAGAGTTGAAAAGGCAAAGGTTACTTGACTTCGCCCGCCTCCTCGAGGTTATACTTCATGCTTCGAGCTAGTTACTAGACTTCGCTTACTCTTAGCTCACACTTCCGAAGCATTTGAAGTGTTTGCATTCCTTGCGCGGAGTCAGCTACTATGATTCACCTTCTCAATGCCATTGAACTTCTGGAATGCAAGAAGTTATCACTCCAACTTGGAGTGAGTCTCTGATAGATTTGGTCGCCTTTGGGATTGTACTACCTTCTCCATCATTCATGCCGCCTACTCCTCTAAGTAGCAAAGGTACAACACCGTGAACTGCCTGCTTCGTTCCTTGGTCTTGCACTCTTGCATCGAACCAAAGTCCTTCACTTACGATAATCTCGATGATAAGTCCATTGACACTGGTCTTATGAAGTTCTCTGGCCTCTGCCCTTCAGCCTTGTCATGGTACATGGAGTTTGCTAATACATTCTTCTCCACCACGGCCCATATCACGACCAAGCACTCTTCCTCTATGAGAGCAAGAGATCGATGACTCCCCAGAAGTCCCACCTTTACCATACCATGGCACTGTAATGCCCATGACACTACTATCCGTTGTCTCACATCTGTGTCCCTTCTTTACGATCGGTAGATCCGCCTCTGCGGTACTGCGATACTCTTTTGAGTCCACCTTCATTCTAATCGGTGCTTGGTTTTGGGTAGCTATGTCCCCCTGGACTCGTCATTGCTTCCTCGCCCTTTTTCAATCACCTACTTGAACACCTCTTTATTCTTTGAGCAGTTCCTTTTGGTCGATGGAAAGATAGACTGCAACTCCCATGTATGGCCTCTGCCATCATGTTGTAGGGCTTGCACCGTTTCTGTTCTCCTTCGCTTCATTGGTCGTAACGTTCGCTTACTCGGCCTTGTCCTCTAACTTGTCGGGCTCCCTTAAGCGAATATGAGCTCTGAAGTAGTCCAACTCTTCAGCCATTCTGATCATACCTCTGTATGATCTAGTCCTCCCATAGGACTCACTGATACTTGCATCTGAACTTCCTCGATCATGCACAGCTCCCATAAGCTGATGCCCAAGGCTTCCATTCAATGTAGCATTCGATGCATGTACGGAAGATCCACCTCTATGGTACCATGGCATTCACTGCTTGAATCCATAGCTCTTCTTGCCGTCGTGTTGTTCACCGAAGTGGAGCTCCCAATCACGCTCCTGATCATACCTCTGCATGACCCAATCCCCCCATGGGACTCACTGTGTGTGTCACCTTGCCATGAACCATTCCACTATGATTCGCTACATCATGTCGCCTCTTGGTGATATCTCTTTGCATTCTGATCCCTATGGTATGAACTCGAACTACGATATCTCCATGTGTGGACTCTGTAATACATCGTAGGGCCTTTACCACCTTCGATTCTGTTCGCTCCTTTGGCAATCGAATTCGTCCACCTGCTCTCGGGTCACACTTAGACAAAGCCTAGCTCTAGGACAGTCCGTCGCCTAATAGCTCCTCTGAAGTTCCCTGACTTCACTGAAATTGGTGCACCATTGTCTGGATCCTAGACCTATGCCCCTACCAGCATAATCTCCGTTGCGCACCGCTTTCCTCATGGCAACGCGAATAGCAACACTGTGGCATATTCTTTAAGAGTATCTACTTCTGCATCCTCTTACCCCGTGCCAAGGCCTTCTAATAGCAACTTCGCCTCTACAAGTTGTGTCGCCTTAGTTCCTCCATCAAATGCTTCACCGAGATCAAGTGTCTGTGCCTCGAAGCTCCCTTCGTCTTTGGCACCATGCAAGATGAGTCTACTCCATCAAAATAAAGAACCCATGGAACAACATGATCCTACTCTTGTCTCTGCAAGAGTCCATGCTCTTGACCTATGTCTAAGGAAAGCTCCAAGCCTCCGCTCCATGTTCTATCTTTTATACCAACTCTCTTCATACGGCTTGGGTACACTACCAAGTTACCCCCAAGTTGCTCCACTTCTTGATTTGCATTGTGTTAATGGTGGCCCTCATGCCCATCATTCCACGGGTCAGCTCTCTATTGAGTATGATCTCCCTATCGACTCCAAGTGTGCCTTCACTTTGTGTTGCCTTGGGTCGCTCCCCCACTTAAACTCGCTATGTGTCCACCAACGCATTGCCACTTACGAGATCATGCAACGACTCCTCGTCGCTCGCTCGATCCATCGTGCTTTGTCTTGAGGTACTCCTCAATCGGTGCGGTTCATTGCATATGATTCTCCCTCTGGAGAATCGGGACTTATCCCTCCTGGATATCTGTCCCGTTAGAGCAACTTCTCTCTTCGTCTCCTTCTCTCTAGAAGTTTTAGAGACAACCATCCCCTTGGACCACTCTGCCTTTGCCTCACAAACTGTGCACTGTTTTGCCTCCGCAATCGCACCTGCTAGATTACGACTCTTCGCCAATACAGCTCTCGCTGCACTTCTCTGGGTCTAGCGACATGCTGAACTTGCTGCACACTTCAGCCTTTTACGAAAGTATCCTGCACATGCCGAAGAGAAAGTTTCAATGCTCCATGGTGCCGACCTTCAGCCGCCTTGGAATGGCCATGGACAGTCCATCGTCCACATGCAAGCCCTTGCATAAGTATCAAATTCCTTGAGTTTGCAACTCCCCTCACTTCTATAAGCTTTGCACAACTCTTTCGATCGTTGAACAATCCACTCCACCTTGTATGATTCCATCCTTTGCCAAGCACCCCGCTTGTCTCGATATTGGGCCCAGAGGGTCACACACATATGGTAGGTGTTGTGACGAGTAGAGGTTCGGATATGAGATATCCGCTGAACCCCCTATCTTATTGGATATCCATTAAGCCTCTGAATTATTGGATCCTGAGATGAGATCCAATAATTGCTAAATAAGAGATTATTGGGTAGAGACCCACTAATCCAAGAGGCTTGGGTAATTGGATGGAGATCCAATACCCAATAGGGCAAAAGATCCATTAGGGTATTCAGGGGGCCTCTATAAATAGGAGGGAATCAAAGCTCTATAGGTTGGGGGTTTCTTTTGGTAGCCACCTCCTGTTCTCCTCTCCCGAGAGAGAGAGGTGTATCGTTGCAATCCCTACCATGTGGATACCGCTAGAGAAGAGGACGTTTGACCTCCTTCATCCTCTCCTACAGATCTGTAGGGATTCAGGGATATACGATCTCCTTAGGTACTTTCTTTAACACATGCAGTTTTCACGGATTTATTTTGATGCACCGATCTTTGCACGATGACGGAAACTTTCTACGAAAAATCTGGGGTGTTTTGTTTTTGTTCTTCCACTGTGCATGAGATGTCGCTTCCCTTGTGGATTTCCCAACACTAACAACCCTCGCCATAGTTGTCAAGCGATGCATATGCACAGTCGCACATGGGCACTACAGCACAGTACCACACGGTGACCGGATAGATTGCTAGTCAGCAATATAAGGATAGTTGTCACCTAGGTCATGCATAAGCAACGATCGCACACCATGGCGGCCATATGCCTCGCGTAGCAATCGCGAAAAAGGAAGAAAGAATTAGAGTTTTTCTTTTGAAATTATGGTTTTGCACTTATAAATCTTTTTAATTCAAATTTACATCCTTTTTTATGGTTCTACTCTTAAGAAATTATATAATTTTATTATATATCCTAAGCAAAAGTATAGTTTTGCCCCTAAAAAATAAGAACTTTTTGACTTACATCCTCAATTATAAAATTAACTAATTTATTTTATTTAAATCAAATATTTTGATAGGACTTGATCATGATTGTATTTTGATTACTTGTTAGATTTAGATTCGATCAATCAAGTTTTGATTAAATTCAGGGAAAACCAAAATTTAATTAATTTTTGTCTTTGATTAACTTTAATTTTGATGAGCCTAATTGGGTAAATGATTGGCCCAAATCTATGAGCTCAATTTGGATAGTGTAATTATACGCTAACCTAATTAAATATGATAAATAATATAATTTAGGGTTCCAAGTGAAATTAAAAAATTATAAATTATGATTTCTTTTATAGTTTTATAAATTAATGACATGTGTATAAATTATAAATTATTCACATGCATATAAATTATAATTTTTAAAAAATTAAAAAAAATATATAAATATAATTTCTTTTATAAATTATGATTTTGTTTGATAAAATTTTTGCATGTGATAATTAAATTTTAATTATTATTCTCATATATTTATTTAGTTATTCTGATGCATATGTTTGAAATTATGAAATAATATTTATTTTAACATAAAATCTAATTTATGATTATAATTATCATATAAATATTTTTTGCTGATTAATATTGATAATTATTATGATTATTATATTTATTATTATTAAACTATTTTAACATAAATTAGATTGAAGAAATTTAAGAAATATTATTTATAACTCATATCCTTAAGTTTTGTCTCACTAGCAATTGTCAAAGTAGTCTTAGATAATAGGCTTATAAAATATGAATTATAATAAATATTTTATTATTTATAAGATATTTTAAATTATTATATTAGTCATGTAGTCATCAAAGTAATGTAGACCAATAAGTTATAAAATTATATTAAAAAATTAGTCCTAAATAATATTTTTAATGATACGCATAATTATGAGATTTAGATAATCCCAAAAAGAATCCACTTTGAATAATTATGTGATAAAGTAAAATGATACTTTTTTTGATATTCTTGTAGTTTATTGTTGTATACTCGAAGGTAATAATATTATTTCACAGTGATGATATTAATTTCCATAAATAATTTGTGTGAAAATTAAATATATTAATATTTCACTCAAATATGAAATAAAGATGACATCTATAATTTAATATTTATTTAAAAAACTCCAAGCATTAATTGTATATTATTTTATTACAATAGTATTTCCTTCCATGTATTTTTATACTTGTTATATAAATAGTTTCAACATATACAAGTTACACTTAGTGTGTTAGACCTTGATCGGACTATTTTAAAGGTTTACAGACAACTATTTAAAGTTCTATAGAACAAGTAATTGAGATAAATGATTGAAAAATGTCTAAAATATTTAGTTTTGTGATAACTACTAAAAATATTTAGACTTCATTATAGTCTACAAGTAGCATATTGAAAATTTTAAAGATAAATTTAAATTCGCCAATAAATCATTAGTTGATACCTTAATGAAAGAATTGACTGAAATTCAATACAATAATATTTGAGGAATTTAAAATTATATCCCTAATATGCCTTACAAAGTTGTAACCTCAAGAACCTTTAGCATAAATATAGTTAAGTTCTTTCTTGTATAATTTATTCTTAATTATATTTCTTCCTAGTTTGTCTCATTTAAAATTTATTATAATAAAATTAAGGATAAGTGAAAACTAAATGAGTCTACTAGTATATATGTAAAAAAGAATTAAGATTAGAGTAGGAAAGACTCGTAATATTTTTGGTACTATTCAAAGAGTAAAAAAATATATAAGAAACTTGAAACGTAAATCATCTAAGTTTATAAATGCTATATAAACTCAAAAAAAGAATTTCATAATTAAGTGCCACTTATGTGGCAAGAAAGATCATACGAAGATGGACTATAAGACTTGGTGTGAAAAGAAAAATTATAAGTCTGACCTTTGTATATTTCAAATCAAACATTAGATTTTTTTTTGTTAGATTCCTAAAAAATGAGATATTTGTGCTTAATATATTTTGCTAGATGTGTGCAATAGAATAGAATTGTTAAAAAGATAAAATTGTACTCTTTTAGATATTATTAGGAGTATAATGGGTTATTCTTTCGTACCTAAATTAATATGAAAAACTCTAAGGATAATTATATATATCTTGAATAGGATTCCTAGTAAGTCAATTCCATCACCTTATTTTGAGTTATAAATTTATAAGAAACTCAACTTGAGATATTTTTTATATTTAGGATTATCTTATAGAAATAAAGGTCTTCAATTCACATGAAAAGAAAATAAATTCAAAGATTATTTCTAGATAATTTTATTATTTATTCAAAAAGATTCAAAGAGATACAAATTTTACTACCCTAATTATAATACAAGAATAGTTGAATATGGTAATGCATGATTCGTAAAAAATAATGAATCAGTGAGAATAAAAATCTCAAAATTTAATCTGAGGAGATATATGTTGATATTCTTTTATCATTTTTAAGAGATTGTTCCTCAAATCATTGAAAGAATTAATGAGGGTGACCAAGACAATAATATTGATGAACTTCATATGATATTGATATCATCACTAATGATCTCGTAGAACAACCAGAATCTATAATTTTGAGAAGATCTCAAAGGAAAAGGAGATCTATCATTTATTATTATTATGTGATATAGTAAGAAGAATTATATTATAATATAGGAATCAAAAGGATCTCTCATTATTTTTATAAGATATAAATAATAATAATTTTAAAAATAATATATTGTAATAAAATAAGAGTTAAAATTAGTGGATTAGAATGGTATATGAGTACTCATTGAATTTCTCAATAACTATAAAAAAAAAGTGTTAGGAACCTTTTATTTCTTTTATTTTCTAAGCTTGAATAATGTTTATGGAATTGTTTAGTTCAGTAGAGAGTGGGACAATAATTTATTTAATATTTAACTATTAAGTGTCCGAGTCCTGGTGGGCTCTATAAATAAGGATATAATTGTTTCTTTCGGGGTAATGAAAAATTATTCAGTCTTTATGCTAAACCTAGGAGGCCGATCCCCTTGAAGTAATCAAGGAGGTCGATCCCCTTGAAGAAATCAACCCTTTTCTTCCGCTACTTTCTCTTTTCTATGTTAAAATGCTAAAGAGCCTTAACATTTGGTATTAGAGCAACGATCCTCGGTGTTCTCGCTGCAACTTCACATTAATTCACCGTAGCCATCATCATCTTAAAAAAAAAATGGAAAAAAGAGGAGAGAGAAAGGGCAAACACAAAAGAACGCAGCCATGCGCCTTTGCATTCACCTCCCCAGTGGCCACGCACCTTTGTGTTCATCCTCCCAACCAACACTCCTTCGTCGCCACTGTTCTCGGCCTACGACCGTCGTGGTCGCAGCCTCCGGCCAGTGGTTATCTCCTCGGCTGCTACAGCTCGAGAGGGACCGCCACCGCTGCCCTATGGCTTATGGACCAACCCAGCCCCGTCGGTCCCTCGGCAACGCCGTTCAAGCCGTGCCACCACTATTGTGACTTGACCTCGGCATCAACCACTTCTGGCTGCTGCAACGCATGAAGGGCCCTCGCTGCTTCCCGACTTGCGCACCCCCCCCACTGCCCCTGCTTCTCGGTCGCGACCATCGTCGTCACTACCCTCTCGACTAGCAATCGCCACCGCCACTACTTCTCGACCGCGGACCCCCCCCCTCACCGCTTTGCTTCAATCGGTGACCATGCACCCCTCTTTGCTGTCGGCCTCAATAGTAACCATCGTAGCCAGCGTGTGGTGCGATAGAAATAGGGTAGCATTGTCGATCCCCCTCCTCGCGGTGACTCCCCACAACGTCACTGCTTTCACCCCACGATGCTGCTGCCTTCCAACAGCCCATGTTCTGTGGTGAAACAGAGGTCTTCCCATGACCACCGCAAGTGCCAACTGCCTCCACAAACTCCATAACTGCCATGACTGCTACAGCCACCCATGACGCTGCAGCCTTCTCCCCATGATGCTGCCACTACGCTGCTACCCTCTCCCACGAACGCTGCCTTCCAATTTTTTTTTCTAGTCGCACCATCGCAATCTCAACCCCGGCTACTCAACGATCATCTCTTTACATCGCAGCACCTGTAGCAATAGAAATTTTTCTCCTCACAGCGACCACAGCAAGCCTTAACACTACACTTGCACAATTCATACCTACAATGCTGATGCCCTTAACTAGACATCAGAAGCAAGAACTAGGAATTACAGATCTATAGTCTTATGCAATGAATGCTGACAACTCAGTAAAGGCCCAAATGGAAGCATTAGAAACCAGAATTGAGAACCGGCTACAAGAGACCTTAATGAATTTAAAAGAAGCATGCTGGAGAATTTTAGTAAATTATAACAAGATAAAAGTTCAAGCTCTACGTTGAACAAATCTGGAGATATAGGAAAGGGGCCCCAAGAATATAACTCAGGCTACCCATGCATTAAGGTGGAATTTCCAAGATGGGAAGATGGAGATCCGACTAGTTGGATTTCGAGGGTGGAGAAATTCTTTCGTTTCTATAGAACCCTAGAGGAATCTAAAGTGGAAATAGCCTCAATCCAATTAGACGGTGATGCAATTCAGTGGTATAATTGGTATGAAACTTGCCATGGAGTTCCTTCGTGGGAGCAATTCAAGAGAGGGCTTCTTGTTTGATTTGGACCATCCGAGTACGAGAATATAGATGGACAGCTTACAAAAATTCATTAGACTTCTATAGTGTTAGAATATTAGGGCAGATTTGAGCGATTGTCAAATCAAGCTAGAAATTGGTCTGAATGACAACTAGTGGGTACCTTTATTGAAGGGCTTAATCCGGATATTAGATGTGAAGTTAAGGCTCGATAACCCCGCACTATGATAGCTGCAATTTTATTTGCACGCCTATATGATGAAAAAATTAATATAAAAAATTATCGAAATGGGAGTGTCAACAAACAAGTGATAAACAAGCCGTCCACCCCATCTACTCCTAGCCGAAACCCTAACACTTGAAGATTGACTCAAGAAGAACTCAAAGAAAGATCAGCAAAAGGGTTGTGTTGGCATTGTGATGAAAAATGGAGTAAGGAGCATCGTTGCAAATAAGGAAAACTCCTGATGATTGAGCCAATTGAGGAGGACCTAGAAGCAGAAGAGTTGGATTCCGACCATAGAGGTATGGAAACTGATGAAGATATTGAACCTATCACACACACAGTGCATGCATTGGCCGGCTACTCTAACCCACAAATGATGAAAGTTGAAGGAACTTTGAAATATCAGCTTGCCACTGTTTTGATTGACACGAGTAGCACTGACAATTTTATGGATAGAAAGGTCATTGCCTGATTATCCTACCAAATCGAAGGCTGTGATAAATTTGAAGTAAAGGTTGCTGATGGACGGATTCTAACCTGTGATAGTAAGTGCTTAAAGATAAAGCTCACTATGCAAGGTGAAGAGTTACTTATGGATTTCTTTTTACTACCCTTAGAAGATTATGAAGTGGTGCTTGGAATCGAATGACTATCGACCTTGGGTGATGTTTCATAGAACTTTTCTAAACTAATAACGAAGTTTTTTTTAATGGAAAACATGTGATTCTAAAGGGACAATGCAAAAGTAAGATCACAACTGTCACTAGCCATCGGATGGAGAAGGTTATTTGGAAGACACACACTGGTTTTCTGGTACAATTGCAATGTATATAATAAGAAATATCAGGGCATATTTCAATCAAAAGTATTGAATCATTGCTTAAAGAGTTTACAGATGTATTTGCAGAACCACAAGGACTCCCACCTATTCGACATCATGATCATCGAATTCCAATAGTACCCTGGAAGGCACCGACTAAAGTTCGACTCTATAGATATCTACATTTTCAGAAGGCAGAAATAGAGAGGATTGTCAAAGAGTTGCTAGAAACAGGGGTTATAAGAGCTAGCGTTAGCCCCCATTTCTCCCCAGTTTTGCTGGACAGAAAGAAGGATGGCTCATGATGGATGTGTGTTGATTATCGAGCACTCAATAGTATTATGGTGAAAGATAAATATCCTATTTCAGTAGTAGATGAATTGTTGGACGAGTTGGGAGGAGCCCAGGTATTCACTAAATTGGACCTAAGATCAGGCTATCATCATATTCGAGTACATGAAGATGATATTCAGAAAACTGCCTTCAGGACACATAATGACCACTATGAATTTCTAGTTATGCCTTTTGGTTTAACCAATACACCCTCTACCTTTCAGAGTTTAATGAATGATATATTTCAAGCTTATCTTCGTAAGTTTGTTCTAGTTTTGTTTGATGATATTTTGATATACAATCATTCTTTAGAGAGCCATTTATTACATTTGCGAACTGTCTTTACTATTCTTCGTGACTATTATGTTTTTGTCAAAAAATTCAATTGGGCAACCAGAGGTTGAGTATCTCGGCCATATCATCTCCCAAAGGAGTGTTGTAGTTGATCCTCCTAAAATTCAAGTGATGTAAGACTGGCCGATTTCGAAGTCAGTTAAAGCTTTAAAGGGATTTTTGGGACTTACAGGCTATTATCGAAAGTTTATGAAGAATTATGACAAAATCAGTGCCCCCTTGACAGCACTTCTGAAGAAAGATGCATGCAAATAGTCAGAAGAGGCAAACCACGCATTTAATTCCTTGAAGATTGCAATGACTACTATCCCGGTGCTTGTTCTACCTGATTTTAACAAGTTATTTATAATTGAATCGGATGCTTCTGGAGTAGGTATAGGAGCTGTACTAATGTAGGAAGGCTGGCCTGTTGCTTATGCTAGTAAGGCTCTCTCTCCCTCCCATCCGAGTTTATCTATTTATGATAAGGAGATGCTAGCCATTGTACATGCAGTCATAAAGTGGACACCCTACTTAATTGGCCGACGGTTCCAAATACGCATTGATCATAAAAATTCAAATATTTTTTGGAGCAAAAGGTTTCTTCTTTAGAGCAGCAGAAATGGGTCACAAAGCTACTGAGATTTGATTATGAGATTATCTATAAAAAGGGGAGCAAGAATATAGTTGTAGATGAACTCTCACGCCTTCCAGAATAAGCTAAACTAATAGCTATATCTATTCCTAATTGTGAGACTTTGGAAATTATCAGAAGGGAATGGTCAAATGATCCCGAGATCCATAATATTATTAAAAGAATAGAAGAAGCTCCATATACTATTCCAAATTATAGTTGGGATTCAGTGGACTTGCACTATAAAGACCAAATAGTTGTAGGCTCATATTTTTTTTACCGGGAGATAATTTTGAAAGAGTTCCATTCATCACCAATTGCTAGTCATTCTGGATTTCTTTGCACCTATAGACGAGTCCAACAACTTTTTTACTGGAAAGGTATGAAAACTTTTATCAAAAAATTTATTGTTGAATGTGATGTTTGCTAGCGCCACAAGAGTGAGATAATAGCCACCCTCGGGCTGCTTCAACCCCTTCCTATTCTTGATGTTGCTTGGATTGACATATCCATGGACTTCATTGACGGACTTCCATCATCACAAGGGAAGAGTACTATGCTTGTAGTTGTGGATAGGCTTACAAAATATGCTCATTTTTATGCTTTACAACATCCTTATACTATCGTAGGTGTTGCCCGTATCTTTGTAGAGAACATAGCTAAATCGCATGGGAGTCCCCGTTCCATTATTAGTAATAGAGACATGAATTTTACTAGCTCCTTTTGGACAGAGCTTTTTCGTTTATAGGGTACCCAATTGAATATGAGCATTGCTTATCATCCACAAACAAATGGACAAACTGAAGTGATAAATAGGTGTCTCGAAAATTACCTCAGATGCTTTACCAGTGACAAGTTGAAGGAATGGATTAAATGGCTTCTTTAGGTGGAACGGTGGTATAATACCTTTTATCATTCTTCAATTAAAATGGCTCCCTTTGAAGTAGTTTATGGTCGACCCCACCTTCAATTCCAACATATGTACCCGGTTCTTCTAAAGTTGATCAAGTGAACAAGGAATTGCTTGATAGAGATAAGATTGTTCAGCTTTTAAAGAATAACCTCACAGCTACATAAGTAAGAATGAAATAGCAAGCTGATAAACACCAAAGTGAACGAGAATTTGCCGTGGGTGATTGGGTTTTCCTTCACCTTCCAACCCTACAAGCAAACTTCCATAAAGGTCCGATCTTCTATGAAGCTGTCTCCTCGATTTATTGGGCCTTATAAAGTATTGGAGCGGATTGGGCCAGTTGCATACCACTTGGATCTGCCTACTAGCTCTAAGATACATCTAGTTTTTCATGTTTCCTTCCTTAAGAAGAAATTGGGTAAGGATGAGATAGTGCAACGTCATTTACCAGATATCTCTGCTTTTGGGAAACTCCAAACTCAACCATAAGTTATATTAGATCAATGAGTTGTAATGTACCGCAGACGTCCTATGATAGAAGTGCTGGTGCAATGGGCCAATTTTTCAAAGGAAGACACCACTTGGGAGTTCTACATGGCATTGCTAGAGAAAATTTCAAAATTTATTACTACTCAGTCTTGAAAACAAGGCTGATTTGAAGGGGACGAAACTGTTAGGAACCTTTTATTTTTTTTATTTTCTAAGTTTGAATAATATTTATGGAGTTGTTTAGTTCAATAGAAAGTCAAGACAATGATTTATTTAATATTTAATTATTAAATATCTTTCTCGCTTAGTGCTTTTATAAAGGAAGCATTAAAAACTGCTGCTTAAGGAGTTTCCGGTGCCCATTTTAGACCCTTTGCCAGAAAAAAGAAGTGATCCCACCTTCCGGTCTACTGGTTATAGATCAATGGCTTACACCCCGCCCACGGGCTTTGGCTCTTTAAGTGATGACAAGGATGCGCATTTACTCGAATGCTGGTGAGTCAACTGGTTCTGGTTCAAATGCATCTGGCTAACTAGCAACCTTTCCCGCTGCTCCTGTTAAAACCTCTTGTTGCTATTGATACAAAGAGAACTGCCTTTGCTCCCTTCCTTACAGCTAAACACCTTATTCAATTCCGCTTTTTTCCATCTGCTCGGCAAGAATGAGTTGAGAGAGAGACCCTGAACGCAGAGAGAAAGAAGGAAGCCATTTCACAGTACAAAGCAACCAGTTCCAAGCTTTACTTCGAATTAATAGAACTCAACGATTACATACCATCGCTTCGGCCTAAAAACAACCTCACCCAATAATCCGCCATTTCCTTTGTTTGTTTTTCGATGTGAATATAATCATTCAAGTTACTTAGCCAGTGAAAGTCACAACTCAGAAGACAAGATAACGGCTGTTTGGTAAGCCGAAGGTTTAGGAGAAGCGTACTGCTGACAGAACGGAAGAAGGACAACGGGAAAGCAAATAAGGTGTAGTGACTATTATTCTCCCTTCACTACTTCCTGGGAAGCATTCTATGAAGAAGGCAAGCCAAGCTGCTCTAGTGAGTCTGATACCAGGAGTTGCTAGGTGATAACAAGAACAAGAATAAGTAATGAATCGTGAGGTTATGGATGCCAGAATGTAGACTCAACTATAAGCTTCGGCTAAGCCTCGGGAAGAGTACTTGGGTGCAGATCTATTGCTATTTCATCTGTCTCAAATAGAAGGTAGGAGCTGTTCTGTAGTTGCCTAGTTCCGAGTAGCATCCGTTCCTCATACCCGTTGTGGCTAGTTAGGCGGTGGGAACAGAAAAGCCGAGCTCACTATTGCCATTAGACTCGCAGAGCAGAAAGGTGATGCAGGTATTTGCGGGAAAGTGCGGGAAAGAAAGAGATCATTGCTTGTAGGTTGGTGCTGTGTGTCCAATCTGAATCTTAATAATAGCAATGATAGATAGAGGGTCCTCCGTAATCTTTGGGGGTACAGGTGAAAGCATGACTTATTGCATATAAAAGGATGAAATGGATCGGATAAACTCGGATCAATAATAAAGCTCTTTGTTCCCCGGAGACATGGACAAATGCTCAATGAGCAAGGAAAAGGTTATAATTGAATAGGAAAAAGGCGGAGCATGGCGCATGGCCGATAGTTGGCTTGCTTCCTGGAGAGAAGTATCCATCCTGGCTAACTAAGAAGTGCTAGGGATCGAGCGGCACTAAAGGGGGGGTGAATTAGTGCAGCGGTAAAGAACGATAAACTTTCGGTGATTTAAAATAACTTTCGAAAAACTTCGTACTATTGGAAGCAACGTTTCGTTTGAAATCATTTCGATTACGTTTTAACTTGAAAGCATACGTAAGAAGATGAAGAGGAAGTCAAGTAAGTAAGGCAGTAAAATAAATATAGTTTGCAGTATAGTAAGTTACAAGAAAGTAAATGCAAACTGATTTATAGTAGTTCGGTCATACGACCTACGTCTACTCCCGATTCCTCTTCACTTGAGGCCATCGGCATTCCACTAGCTATCCTCCTTCCAACGGGCGAGGATGAACTCCCTTACAGCTGTTCTCCTTTTGACAAGCTTAGGAGGAAACCCTTACAAGCACTCTTTCCTTTCTTTCGGTAGAATACAAGTGAAAACTAAGAAGGATTTTCTAGAGAGATTTGAGCAGTGTTTTCTTGCTTTCAAAGTATTGTACTTGTTGTATTTCTTGCAGGAACACCTGCGGTATTTATAGACCCTAAGAGGATTCAAATTTGGAGCTCAAATTTGAATCTCTTTCGTTATTCCTGGTGCTGGCGATGCCACCGCCTGTTAGTGGCGGTGTCACTGCCTGTCAGTTGTCAGACTGACAGTGTACAAGGCGGTTCCACCGCCCAAGGCAGCGGTGCCACCGCCCATGCTCTCGGGTGCTGGGGGGTGCCACCGCCCAGCTCACTAGTCTTGGGCGGTGCCACCGCCCTGCACTTTTTAGCACACTAGTTTAGGGTAAAAACTCGGCCCATACCGGTCCAAAACAAGGCTCAATGGGCCCCTACTTAGGTTATAGGATTAACACCTAATCCTAACCTAAATTAATATGTTAACTACAAAATTAAAGATATTTCTTAAGCTATTATAAAGTCTGACAAGTCAGGACTTCTTCCGGTAAATTTCCGGCGAACTTCCGGTGGTCTTCCGACGAACCCTCAGAAACCATTCTGCGGACTCCCGGCAAGCTCCCGGACTTCACGATGATCTTGACAAGTTCCAACGAGCTTCTTTGGCAAGCTCCGATCTTTCTTGGCAAGCTCCACGAATTCCCGACAAACCTTCCGACGAACTTCTAAAAACCCTTCGGCAAGCTCCCTACTCGTTCTCGGCCAGTTCCAGCAACACTCCCAACGAATCTTCGGACTTCCATCGAACTCTCGAACTCCCAACGATCTATCACACTTGACTTCCGGTACTTTATTTCGCTTTACGTCTTCATCGTCATCGTAGTTAATCCTGCACACACAAATAAAACTCTACTTTGATCTAGATAATTATTACAATACGAATTGATATTTAGTTGCCCGGCACGTCATTGGTCGGCGCTTCGTCTGATTCTTCAGCATATCATTCTCTCTTGCGGTTTGTTGCCCAATTGGCAGTTAACCTCCGTAACTTCGATATCCTTGGCGTAGCTCCACTCTTCTTGGCCCGATGCCCGACGTCCGAAGCCTTCTGCCAATTGTCGATCGAACCTCTGGCTTGACATCCAATATCCTGACGTGATCACCTCGCGCAACGTCAATTCCTCTAGCGTCAACTGTCTAATCCTGATCGATAGTAGACCTGCGTAACTCAAAACGTAGTTAGACCATAAAACATAATCAATTAGTTTCATCATCAAAATTCGAGATTCAATAATCTCTCCCTTTTTGATGATGACAACTAATTGATGACTAACGGAGTTAACCATAACTCCCCGGAGTTTAACCAAACTCCCCCTATCAATATGCCATTGATAGAACTCTTGGATTATCCCAAATTCAAGCAACATTCATCACAAATTATGATAATTAAGAAACCATCATGCAAATATATAAAATATTTAATTCAATGCATGAAGTCATCAATCTACTTCGCCCCCTATGTCATCAACAAAAAAAGAGAAGTTGCATCATAGCTAGTTTAAAAGATATACAAGTTTTACAACACACTAGCTATTAAACAAGATATTCAACATATAATCATGGCAAGATTTTAAAAGATGTCCAAGCATAGCAATACAACATTTGCTTCTTGTGCAAGTTTGCACTTTGATTTCCTTGTAAAAGATAGGCAAGATAGCAATTTTTCATTCACTTCTTGAGATATGCAAGTTGCGGTTTCTTTGCTTCCTTTGCAATATGCAAGCAATCATTTTAAATATGCAAGCTAAATTTTCATTACAATATACAAACATAGAAGCATGACAAGTGTAGGAAAGCAAATTTTCTAAGTTTTGCATTTTGCTTCTTTTGAGATAGCACTTCTTTGCTTCTCTTTAAATTGCAAGATTGCAATCGTTACTCCCCCTTTGTCATTGACAAATAGAAGTTGAGTACAAATAGCCTTTTACATCAATGATTTGATTATGACAAAATAACAAATATACAACATAAATTTTCAACATATTAAGCCATGAATTCAAGGGAGTCAAAAACCATGATATGAGGGAAAAAGATGATGAACAAGCAATCAATAATGATAAGCAAGCTAACATACTTTGTGATACGCAAGCTAACTTCCTTTCAATTTCTCTCTTTGTAACTAAGTTTCACCTTTGCAAGCTATCAATTTTTTGTTTGCAATGAGCTAATAATTTTTGTAAAATTTTACATTTTTAACCATGCAAGCTCGTGAGTTTAAAAAATAATATAATTTTATAATTTCTTTCTTCTCATTTTGAGAAGTGGAAGTTTTGTCTTTTTGCAATTTCTAGCTAGCTATGTTTGCTACTGTCTCTTGTGATATCCAAGCTAGTATGCTAACTCCCCCTTTATCATTGTCAAAAAGAAGAGAAGACTCAATGGCTAAAAATTTCAATCATTATTTTACATCAACCAATATTTCAAATTTTCACATGATGTATACAAGCCATAGATGCAAAGAATTCACAAAAGCAAACCAAAGTAATTATGTCATTTCCAAGTCATGAAAGATATAAAATCAAAGTTCAAAAAAGTTAAGAGGGACATGATTCATTTGACAAGTCCTTTTAATAATAATTTATCATAAAGCAAATTTCTCTTACATCAAGGCAAAGAAAGATCATGTCAAAAATTTTAAAAAGTATTTCAAGCTAATAAGATCACATTTGAAGGATAAAATATATCACAATCGTAAATGTCGATAAGTGATTCATTTGTGTGCAAAACCACTTGATTCATGTATAGAAATTCTAAATATCAAACATCAAGATATCAAGACTTGGATTATGATAAATCTCATTCAAGTTCGACTCATCAAAATCATTACCATAGTTATTGAGATTCATAAATGATATAGATTTGAATTGTTTTCCTCTTTGGTAAATGATAAAAAGATGCAATCATAGAAGAAAGTATTTTGATTCACAAAAATATCTCAAGTCAAGAATTTAAAGTCATGATTTCAAGAGATCAAGAGATGAGTCATAAAATCATTCATACTCATTTTGTCAACTCGAAACTCATAATCAAATTATCAAAATTATTATCAAGATTCAAGAGATGAACATAATATACATTGATTCATCATTTCTCTTTCATCGAAAAATTGAAAACTTTATTGAAGAATTTTCAAGAGACATGCATTTCTCTTGCATTAATTTTATATGAACATGCCTTTGCCTTTTTTAAGTCAAATAGAAACAAACATGATCGTTTAAGACATAAAGGTTAAATCTTGTGTCATGAATTCCAAACGATATCTCAAGTTATCAACATCACATTAAAAAAGATATTTCAAAAAAATATATAGATAAGTAATTTATTTGTATCATTTCATTTGAATTCATGATTCATTTAGTAGGTTCTCCTCTTTAGTAAATAAAAAAAAGGAATTATAAGAGAACAAAATAAATTAAGGGAGATAGAACATGGTCGAAGCATTGAACATGATTCATATTTAAAATGTATCTTACGTCGTAAATATGAATCAAGCATTTGTCAAATCTGAAATCATCCTCAAAATCACATTCAATAAATTCATACATGATAAGCATGGATTCATGAATTTGTCTTCAATTGAAAAAATCGAAAAACTCTACAGATAGAAAGATTTCAAGAAACATGCATTTTCATTATATAATTCATTTCATATGAGCATGCCTTTGTCTTTTATTGTAAGATAAAATAGAAATATCAACATTCAACACCAAAAGACAACTTTCATTATAAAAATCATCAAAACAAAAATATAACACATTATGAGATTTAATTTATCATGATAATGTGTTTCATTTTAAGTTGTTTGTTTTAAACAAGTGTGCTCATGTTTCAAAAGATAAGTATCAAATTTTAAAACCAAAACATGAGTTTGTCATCAAGATATAACAACTTTTTAACATATTCATTTTATTATTATCAATGATGATTTCATAAGATATGTTCAAATATTTTCATGAAAGCCATCCTCATACAAATTCGAAATACAAGTTTTATCATTAATGTCATCAAGATCAAATACATCAAACATCATGATAGTGCATTTTCTCATCTTTATGAGTTTCAATTTAAGTTATTTGATCTTTCATAAGAATGTTCAAATGTCATGCATTTGTTTTCATGTGAGCATATTCAAATCTTTTTATGAAAACATGTATCAACAAGATATAAGTTTAGTCATAAACTCATCACAACCAAACATATCAAAAATAAAACATCATGATAACACATTTTTAATTTTTATGTGTTTTATTTTATGTGGTTGATCTCATCACATTTTCACACAAAAGCCAAGCATCATATAAATTTAAAATTATCATCAAAATCTTTCATTCCAAAAATTTGTTAGGAGTAAAGTACATTGATTAGATATAAGCTTGCTCAATTCTTTTGTATAAACGATATTTATCAAGTTTAAAATCAAAAAATAGATTTAGTAACATAGATCAACAAGATACGCATGATTTCATATTTTTATTATGTTATTATGAAAAGTGATATAGAATTCATCAAGATAAATATTCATTGGATTTAGTCTTGTTAGGTGTACAAGCATGAGATGCAATTATCATAATGATTCATTTTGCATCAAAAACTATGCATTGAGTTGTTATTTCAAAATCATACATGAGATTGATCTTGTAATAGCACAAGTTAAACAATCATCATTTATATTTTTAATTTTCAAAAATAACTAGAAAGAAAAAGAATAAAAAAAATCCTACCAACTATATTAAGCAACTCATGAATAGTTCAAGCAATTTCATAACAAGGAAAAAACAACTTGGGTGAGTTTCTTACCTCATTGTCGAAAACCGTCAAAGCGTAGTTTGTCTCTTCTTTACTTGATTCTTCTCAGTGAGCCTTCTTCTTCTTCATTGGTGGCCTCATTCTCCATTCAAGTTTATTGTTTATTTTAGATTTTTGTTTAATGAACTTATTAAGATTTAGTATTCGAAGCTCAAGTTTATCATTGTCCTCATCACTTGAGTCATCACTCAAGTGGCATTTCATAGTTCGGAGTTCTAAATCCTTCTTGTTCTTTAGAATGCGGTTCATATGTTCATCATGTTCAATATGTTTTAAGAATGCCATTTCATGTCATTAAGGATCCAACGAGTTCTTCAATACAATAATCATTTAAATCTTTTGTTTCTTGAATTGCCATTACTTTAGGGTCCCATCTTTTTGGAAGAGATCTTAAAATCTTATTTACGAGTTCAAAATCTGAAAAACTTTTATCAAGACTTTTCAAACTATTGACGACATCCATGAAACGGCTGTACATGTCGTCGATAGATTCACTTGGTGTCATTTAGAAGAGCTCAAAATCATGCAATAAGAGGTTTACTTTCGAGTCTTTAACTCTACTAGTTCCCTCATGCATGATTTCAAATGTCCGCCAAATATCAAAAGTCGTTTCGCATGTAGAAATCCGATTGAACTCATTTTCGTCCAAAGCGCAAAATAAGACATTCATAGCCTTTGCATTCAAAGAAAAAGATTTTTTCTCTAAGTTCGACCATTCGTTCGTCGGTTTAGAGGGAAGTTAAAAATGATTTTCAATAATATTCCATAAATCCAAATCCATTGAAAGCAAGAAAACTCTCATTCGAGTTTTCCAATAGGTATAGTCTGACCCGTTAAAGAATGGTAGACGAACAACCGAAAAGCCCTCTTGAAAGCCATGAAGAGCCATTTCTTACGGGTGTAAATCCGAATGAGAAATAACGTGACTCTAATACCAATTGTTAGGGATTGAGCGGCACTAAGAGGGGGGGTGAATTAGTGCAGCGGTAAAGAATAATAAACTTTTAGCGATTTAAAATAACTTTTGAAAAACTTTATACTATTGAAAGCAACATTTCGTTTAAAACCGTTTCGATTGCGTTTTAACTTGAAAGCATATGTAAGAAGATGAAGAGAAAGTCGAGTAAGTAAGGCAGCAAAATGAAGATGGTTTGCAGTATAGTAAGTTACAAGAAAGTAAATGCAAACCGATTTATAGTGGTTCAGTCATGCGACCTACGTCCACTCCCGATTCCTCTTCGCTTGAGGCCACCGACTTTCCACTAGCTATCCTCCTTCTAACAGGCAAGGATGAACTCCCTTACAGCTCTTCTCCTTTTGACGGGCTTAGGAGGAAACCCTTACAAGCACTCTCTCCTTTTTTTCGGTGGAATACAAGTGAAAACTAAGGAGAATTTTCTAGAGAGATTTGAGCAGCATTTTCTTGCTTTCAAAGTGTTGTGTTTATTGTATTTCTTGCAGGAACACCTAGGGTATTTATAGACCCCTAGAGGATTCAAATTTAGAGCTTAAATTTGAATCTCTTTCGTTGTTCCTGGTGCTAGTGGTGCCACCGCCTGTCAGTTGTCAGACTAACAGTGTACAAGGTGGTTCCATCGCCCAAGGCAACGGTGCCACCGCCCAACACTTTTCAGCACACTAGTTTGGGCCAAAAACTCGACCCAAACTGGTCCAAAACAAGGCCCAATGGGTCCCTATTTAGGTTATAGGATTAACACCTAATCTTAACCCAAATTAACATGTTAACTATAAAATTAAAGATATTTCTTAAGCTATTACAAAGTCCGACAAGTCAAGACTTATTCCGGCGAGTTTCTAGCGAACTTCTAGGGGTCTTCTGACGAACCCTTGGAAATCATTCTACAGACTCCTGGCAAGCTCCCAGACTTCACGATGATCTTGGCGAGTTCCAACGAGCTTCTTTGGTAAGCTCCGATCTTTCTTGGCAAGCTCTGCAAACTCCCGATGAACCTTCCGGTGAACTTCTGAAAACCCTTCAGCAAGCTCCCTACTCGTTCTCGACCAGTTCCGGCAGTACTCCCAACAAATCTTTGGACTTCCGTCGAACTCTCGAACTTCCAATGATCTATCACACTTGACTTTCGGCACTTTGTTTCGCTTTACATCTTCATCGTCATCATAGTTAATCATGTACACACACAAACAAAACTTTACTTCGATCTAGACAATTATTACAACGCGAATTGACATTCAGTTGCCCGGCACATCATTGGTCGGCGTTCATCCGATTCTTTGGTGCATCGTCCTCTCTTGTGGCTTGTTGCCCAATCGATAGTTGACCTCCGCAACCCCGATATTCTTGGCGCAACTCCGATCTTCTTGGCCCGATGCCCGACATCCGAAGCCTTCTGCCGATTGTCGACCGAACCTCCGGCTCGACATTCAATATCCTAACGTGATCACCCGACGCCATGTCAATTCCTCCAGTGTCAACTGTCTAATCCTAATCGATAGTAGACCTGCGTAACTCAAAACACAGTTAGACCATAAAACATAATTAATTAATTTCATCATCAAAATATGAGATTCAGGAGCTAGTGAAAAGGGTAGCCAATCTCTTCCTTAGACTGGCTGGCTGATTGGAATCCTTAGTATGGGGATCTTTGCCCATTGGTTAAACTCTCTGTGAGCTTCTTCCTTGCTATCCTATGGGTAGAGAGACAGGCTCTCTCTATGCGATCTTTCTGAGAGACGGGCACTTCCTACTATGATCGGAACAGTCTCTCTCAGCAGTAGATCTAATCCTTAACTGGTAGAGCAGAAGGCACAAATTGGCTGCTATGCGGTCCAGCAACTAGTTGAATAGGTTTTTCTGACTCGACTAGAGTATGGTGAAGCGCTATACTGGTAACTTTAATACATGGTCTATCCTATCACCTGGATCACCTAATTGATCTCTCATGCTTTAATCCTCCCAAGATGTCTAAAGTTTAAGGTTTAGGCGTGATAAGAGCAAGACCATTCATTTCATCTGCTTCTAACTTATCCCTTGAGGTCCTTCTAACTTATCCCTTGAGACCTCTTCCCCGCTAAGTAAAGAGGTGAGGCTCGCGGATTTATGTAGTTTGATAATCCTAAGCACATAGACTCGATGGTGCTTGCTTGAGTCGCTACTATTGCGAATTGAATGAATCGAAAAGAGAGAGCGACGGAGGAGGAGGCTCGAAGAGAGGAGTCATCTAAACTACCAGATCTATTAAGATTATTTCTTGGCTCTACCTATATCTCTCGTTCTGTATAATTGAGTTCTGTAGAATGTAGAATACCGGCATTTGCTAGGCTCCATCCTAAGCTTAAGCCAGCCCTCCTTCTATCCCATTCAGTGAATCAGCCCCGCTGTAAATCAGGTTAGTAAGAAGGCCGCGGAAGAGAAAGGCGGAAAAGGTACCTGATTAGATTGATCTTGATATTGCCCCCATGTTGCTATTCTTCATTCAATTAGGGTTCCTCTCTTTGGTGATTTTCGATCGTAATAGATGGTTAAGAGTGGGTATAAATCAAACCACTTCGATCCTTAGCTCTATTAGCTTTTGCCGAAAGCGAGGCCTAGAACACGGACTGGGTTGAAATACCGCTGCTAATCCCGATCATTACATTCTATTTCCTATTAATCTGTTCGGCAACCAATCTCCAACAAGGAGGGAGGCTCTGTAAGTTGACTAGGTTGCTTGAATCAACGCTGGTGCCAATCCCAGCCTCTCGAGGATTACCCCTATTCTTTAAGCCGTCAAGTTTTTGATCTAAAGCGAGTGAGCTTCAGCCTTCGAGTATATCCAAAATCCTTCCAAGGGTACAAGAGAAGCATCCTCTCAAGAGTGCTTCCTTATTGGGCTCCGCCTTCTGAGAACACGAAAGGGCCTTGCTACTCCAACGAGGACACCTTTGATTTAGGCTTTTTCAGTCCATCGGCGAGAACAAGCCCATTAAGCAGAACGTCATGCCATTGGGTTGATCGAGTGAAAACTCCCGTGCTTTTTTAACTAGCTCGAATTGCTATTGCTTGATTGAGCATTCGAATACATTCTCTTCAATTGGAGAGGAAACCAGCATAAGGGGAAGTGACCCCACTCGACCTAAAGCTAAAGTAAGAAGACAATTGGGTAAGGCTTTCTGAATAAACTGACTTGCTGACTTAGAAGACTTCAGTCAGCTCGAAAGAAGAACGCAACGAATTCTGAATGATTAGGAAGGGCTTGCCCTATCTTGGTTTATCGAAGGCCCTACTTATCTTTCCAGGCTCATGGACTCTGTTCATGTAGGGCACTGAGCGAATCAACTACACAGAACAATAAAGCCCCAATTATCACATAGATGGAAGAATGTAGACAGAATGGAACCAAATAGGAGCTCTCCCTGCTTTAACGCAGGCTACATTTGACTCCTAGATCATGAAAAAAGGTGTCTACTACACCAGACCTGAATCTCTATCTCGATGGAGAACTGCAAAAGTGATTATCAATGGCTGGTTTAGCTCAAGCTCGGTCACCACGGAAACAAAACCAAAGCGAGCAAGATTTTAGTTATCCACCCTTAGTTTGTTCTATACCTTGATGTAGGGCTTAACCATTTGGGGTGCATATTACCTCCAAAAGCAACTCTAAGAGCTAGGGTTCGAGGGGGCTATATCTTTCTCCAGAACAGGGGAATAAAGGGAAAGCATGTCGATTGAAGATGGCTATATATGAGCAGTCCATTGACTAAGAAGGAAGGGGGCCACAGGTTCGAAAAGTGTAGCAGTGCAGTACGAGAGTTTTTCAGAGAAGTAATGCAGCAGATCATTCTTTATTTGTCAAAAGAGAAAGGAGAGCACTAAAGTTATAGTGGTTATGTTGATTACATTGTGCTTACGGGGGTAATGTCGAGGCAATAAAAAAAGAAAAGGTTGAAGGCACATTCACATTGTTGTAAGGCATTTGATATCAAGGATCTGGGATGGAGAGAAAAAAGGTTTAAGAAAAGAAAACTGTTAAAAGACCTCCTCTAGTTCGCATCGAGAAAGAATCATTCCAAAATAGGGAATAACTAACTGCCTTTCAGAATGCGTCTCTACTTCCTTTCCTTTCTTTTTGAATTCGTTCAAAGTGCTTTAGTGGAAATTGGCCTACTTGCCGATTCCATTCATATCATAGAAGAGGGTATCCGACTTTGTTACAGTTGGAGGAAAGCAGGCAAAATTGGCTTACCCCGCCCATGGAATAACGAACTTGAATCAAGTCTCTTTCACTCAAAGTCAAAGAAGACAAGACCGAGGCAATGCATCTTTAAGGCTCAATAAGTAATCAAAGACCAGGAAAGCCATTCACTCGCTTAGACTAAAAGAAGACATTGACTACTCGACGGACTGCCTCTTAAACTCAACCCAGGCGAGTACGATAACTTGGTAAGAAAAAATGGGAATGAGGCATTCAACATTCGCCGCTACCAAAGTGCACTAAACCTAGAGATCTGAAACAAGATACCTTCTCCTCATCTCGGAAATGCTGCTTGAACCTAGATGCCTTGCTGGTGCGCCCAAACCAACCGTTTTTTGCTTTCTCTGTGCTTCTTTCGACACTTATAACCTCCCCATCCCGTAGCTCTGCTCCAGCTTTATTTCATGTCCACGTGTTACCTCTTCCCTACAACCCATGACATACGCTATTTTATGTGCCCTAAAATACCTGGGCCTTTACAGTCCTAGGCTTACCAGCTCTAGTAGCTGTCCGTCTTTTCCTCGTTGCCACTGGACTCGGGCAAAAACTCGTTGGGTAGTAACTGAAGAAAGCACTTCGGTTTAGAGTCCTATCAAGTAAGGGAGAAGACGGAATGTGTGAAGCATACAGATTGACTGTGACTGGCTAGCTAGATGGAATCTACCCTCATCCATGATCTAAGGGGAAAATTCATCCAGAAAGATCGTATCTAAGAGTTCTGTTCCAATGGCTTTAGCTCATCTTCTTCCTTGCCTGGGTATTATTCTTCTGGGGAATCTTTCTATTTTTTGGAATGAGGGCGATTTCGGTGGTTATGGCTATGGCTCAGGGTTATCCCGTGTTGTTCGATTGGGCTTTCAGGTATTTGACCGATATCGACGGTTTAGTGGTCGAAGCTGAGCTTCTATCTATTGGCGACTTATTGCTTCTAGTACTGGTTTATCGGTAACTGCTGTATTCTCGACCCTACATCCGGCATGAAGAAAGCGGCTTTCAAAGACCTATATTCACACTCTTATAGTAGACAAGGCTGGTGGCCGAAGCCCTTCATTGCGCAAAGGGTTGGTGTGGCTTATTTTAGTTTGAGTACGCTCGGGAGCTAGGTTAAGCTTGCTAATACAAACAATAAAGATTCTAAGAACGACTGTAATGGAATGGCAGGAAGGTAGTTGCCGGTACTAGGACCCACCTCGAAAACTAAAGTTGGGTCAAAGTTCTGAGAAGGTTTACTGGTAACTGCGTTTTGAGTCCCCCTGAGCTCTATCGCTGGATCGAAACTTTGGGCAAATTGCTTCGTTAATAGACTAAAGTAAGCTCGAAGACCCGGCTTTCCCCTGTATTGTAGAATGCCCCTATGAAAGAGTTTCTATGTTCCAGAATCTTTCAATTCAATTACCTTCGTAGAGGACAAGGCCCAGATCGTATGATATCAGACTAAAAGTGCTTATGAGCTGATCATCAAAGATATGATTCAATATAATGGAATAAGGGATAACTTGAATTAGATCTGGAACCTGCTATAAACACTTCTTTGTTATTTGAATTTGAAAGCATGATAGACTTCTTTTGAGAAAATCATCCAAGAGGGAAAGGTTCAGATGCAATGCTGCCATTGAAACCAGTTCTCATGCCGCAGATTAACGTGAAAGTTAAGGAATCACATCAGTTCCCCACTTTATTTCCGAAACTATCACCATAGTGAGATTGTCACTTCGGATAACGTCCCTGAGATTGAGGGTTTGAAACCTGTTTATTAGCGCTACTGGGCTATCCATTCCATTCCATTCTGGTCCCGGACTTGCTTTTTTAGTTCAGATCCGTGGGAAAAGAAAAAGATCATTAGTCGAAAACTTGGAAGAACACAAGGCAGCAATTTGGAGAGGGTTGTTGGGTATCTCGAACACTGCACTGCTCTTTTCAATCTAAAGTAAAGAAAAAGAGTAACAATCCAGCTTTTGAGGTGAAGTTAAAGTCAAAGAAAGAATGAAGAATGTGGATTCCAAAGCAAGCCATGTTTTCTTTTTGTGTTTTTGTATCGGCAGATAGTAGTGCTAAGGCAAGCCCGTGGCCCATGGGAGCCAACAGTCTGCTCTGTTGGAATTTCGGGAACCAAAGTGCAATTCGCGCCCTGAAGAGCTTGTTACTTGTTAAAGGCTCATACTCAAGACTTTCGAGACAAAGCTTAGCCCAAACGAGTACAGCTTTCATTTGTATCCAATTTGGTATAGTATCGGAGAAAGCCTCGGTCGGTTTTGCCTTTCTATGTACGGAGGATAAGAAGGGTTTAGGATAATGATTCCAGGAAGTCTTTATATGGAAATACAGACGTGAGTAAGCACAATGGAAGAATATAGATGTTTCGATAATTGAGTGCCTTTTTATTCCAGAGCAGGAGATTTTAACGAAATTTGCAAAGATACGAGGTGTTTAGGATACTATTGATATTGGATTTGAAGGGGCCCTTCCAAAATAGCTTCAAATAGAAGAGAAGGTTAGGCTCTCTTGTAAGGCTGGACGGAGCTTTGGCCTCGGATAGTTTTGGATCAGATTCCGTTTTCTATTTATTACTGGTATATAACATAGATATTCTAAAGATTAGTCCCTCCAATTCCAAACCATTCTCTTTTGGATACGGATACTTCCCATACAGTCGATTTCAAATCAAATAAAAAATAAAAATCCTTTTTTGACCTAGGGGAGATCATAAGGTAAACTGTTCCCTAATGGGGTTGTTATGAAAAATAATACTATTAGCGCATTATAGAAGAATTATTTATTGTAGCTCTTTTTCCCATACCCAATAACTAAACTAAGTCCAAGTAACGATGAAAAATCTCATGCATTTTTGGGTTTTAAAAAGCGACTATTTTCGTGTTTCTAAATTGGGAGAATAAAAAGTTGATTTGATTTTAGTAGGGGATAAGAAAGGAAATGAATGAATCTTAATTGGATGAGAGATACGATACGGTAGATTTTTTTTCACTAACCATAAGGACATAGGAACTACATATATCATTTTCGGTACCATTTCGGGGGTCTAACCACTCCACTGTTTCTGGCATGCAGCCATCAAAGTCATTAGCAGGGGAAAGCTTCATATTTATAATTTCAATAAAGGGGTAATTAGTCTCTGCTGACTACGAAAGTACCTGCTCTGCTGACTAAACAGTAATCCATTGATGTCATCACCTTTCCACAAATAAAGGATTTAATGGGATTCTCTTCTTCTGCCCGACCCTACTTAATCTTTCAGGACGATAGATAGACTCAAGGTTAGCTGAACTTTTCAATCACTGCGGACAAGACTTGCGTGCTAGTAGGAGTCAGATGCCTCTTTTGATTCAAAACTCACTCATTAACACAACTTGCTCACAAAACTATCACTACTAGCACGTAAGCGGTTTATTGATTTAGTGCACATACTAATATAGAAATCCTATACTATAGCCTTATCCCTCCTTGGGGGAAGAGGAAGGAGTCACCATCTGTGCCTATCCTCTATTCTTGTTGAGTCAGGACTCCTTAATAGCTGTTAGGCTACTTTGCATTATAGATGTAAGCAGTTTGGTTGCTATGCTTGTAGAGGATGTGTGCACTTATAAATATTACTTTATTATAGAACACTACTATGATTTGATTAAAGCTTAAAGTCCAGAGTTAAGTAATTCGTTTATTATATTCTATTCTATTATTATATACTTATGAGAGCTAGATTCAATGAAGTTATGAGAGCTAGATTCAACGAAGTATTGGCAAGAGAAAAAGCAAGTAAAAATTTGAGTAATCAGTTAGGTCACAACATCTCTGTATATCCAAATCAATCTATATTTCTCTGTATTATCTAAAAATTCATCTATTTTCACACTTATATTCAATTATATCATAGGCGCCCCACTTCTATGATATTTCATTGTCATCCTTCAGTAAGATATAAGCTGTTTGCTCTTGTTGAACAGAGTCAGCTGTTTAGTGACTATGCTTATGAAATAAATATGTAGTGACATAATCACTATGAATGTATATGATTTAAGCGCTCTAGTACGTTTGATTTCTTATTTACACTTTCTTTATTTATGTTTTTGATTGACTTCGCATTGCCTTTCCCCGAGTTCTTTCCCAAGAGTCTCTCGTTTTTTTATCCTTTCATAATAGTGTTTAGGTGCCTATATTCTCTCTCTCTCTTAAAGTAAGCAGTCACACACATCTTACTATTTTCTATATTAGGCTAGAATCAAATACAAGAATCTTAGTTACACACACATGATATAATTATGTAGCAACACTCTTAAGTGCATAGAGAATATAATATAAAGTAGAAACACTCTAAGTGCATACATTAGAGTTGCGGCGCGCCGTTGCTTGGTCGTTAGCACTCCTTTCTGGCGGGAGCATCTTTTCCCATAAGACCAAAGGAATCCCCTCTGTCTCTCTTGAAAGTGTCTGCAAATGCTCAGGTACTATTGACCACGTAGCAGGAAGGAAAGCCCTAAAATAGCAATCCGGCCTGGGAAAATCTCTATTGAATGCCATGATTCCTGCTTATAGTTTTTTGATCTCAGATTCTACATAAGCAAAACTCCAATGCAAGAGGAGTAAGCTATTGAATCCGGATCGTACTTTCAGAAGAGAATCTTCAGCATAAGGAGTAAGCTATTGAATCTAGTGTTTGGGAAGATGATGCACATTCATAAATGATTGACTGCACCCACTACCTATATCTATTATATTCTAGCAAGAAGCACCTAAATATACTAGTTGATTTTGTATTCTTTCCTTAGGTGCCCTTATGGGATGGCATAGCCTTAAAGTGAAGGGCGAGGCATACGTGAGTCAAGGAATGGTTGGAAGCTCTCCTTTCCCTCAGAACCTTTACTCATCTTATGTATCCATCTTATAACCTTTTTGTCCTAGCAGCTGCTCTTTTGATACCTTCGGAGCGGAGACTCTGTTTCTTTCTCGTAGGAGTTGAGCTTATCTTCCGAGAAAATGAATTGGTGGAAAGGAACCCCCTGTTGGATCTATCCCAGAATATTATATCTTCGTCTCAAAGATCGGCTAGTTCAGTTCCAGCAGCTTATCGAGCCTGTGCCATAGACAGAAGAGAAGAGATATAATCGGTTTCTATGAATTGGCTTGGCCTGTCCGTAGGTAGAATAGGCGCTAGCCGGCTTTCTAAGCAGCTTGGATGGAATCGCTTAAGGAAAAGAAAAGGCTAAAGATGATTTCTGCCATTCCGTTGCTATGTGTTTGTAGCAGTTACTTGTCTGGATTTATTCAAGGGAGAAACTTTCCACTACGCCGCCAGAGTGACTTCCGAAGCGCTACGGTACAGACAGGACTATATCCGGCAGCCAATTGCTAGCTCTGAATGAAATAGAGCCACTATGAAGTATCGCAATGGGTCTGATAAAAGTCTCAAGAAGCCTTCCCCACGAAATAACCCTTTACTCTTTATTGAAAGAACCCTAAAAACAAACTATATATTAGAAAGAAGAGAACTATTAACTAAACCCGAAGAGAACTATTAACTAAACCCTATAAAAAAACTATAAATTAGAAGAGAGCTATTAATTCACTCTATATTATAAGAGAGATTTCAAATATAATAAACTCTATGGATAAAGAAAGGAATAAGGGATTGAATTGCTCTATGGATAAAGGAATAAGGGATTCAATTGAGGCAGGCGAAGAACTCCCTAAGCGCAACCAACACACAGGGCTCAGGCTCACTAACGCTCTGAATACGGGTCTTTAGTGGGAAGGCAAATCGAAAGTTAGTCTCAAGTAAGTGTCTCGCTTAGGTGCCATAAGAGGAAGAAGAGGAATCATCTCGTATTGGCTTTGATGCCATAAGTGGTGAATGAGTTTATTCTGTTTATTACCAAGTCCAGTTTTCTAGTATTGGCGTTTAAGCTCCATTCCATGATAAGAGGGGTATATAGAATCAAAGTAATTAGACTAAGATATACATTGTCAAATGTCATTATAGTAAGATATAACATTATCAAATTCTTTGCTCTGTGCGAGTCAGAGTAGCCATCGACAAGAAAAGAGTCTGTGCTAAAGTCCGGGTATCATGCAAGCGGTTTAACAAGTATAGTTGGGGCAAGACAAGACTAAGTGTGTCAAGAGTGACTGGTGCGCTAACTACGTTTCTAGGTTCATTCCTAATAAGATATATAGCATCGGTTCAATTACAATTAATAGGATCAATTTCATTCTTTTTCTGATTCTGCACTCGGAAATGGAAATGAATTCTTTGTTGAACAAGCAAGCAAGAAAGAGGTCTTAAGCAAGCTTAGAAGCGGGAAGGTGTTTCTAACGCGCCACGTTAGTAGTGACTTGGGTTTACAGCACAATCAGTTTCATCTTATACAGAAGCCGTGGGTTCAAGTGAGGAAGCCGAGGTAGGTTTTTGTTGACGCAAGTTCCACTGAAAGGATAGTTCGGTACAGCACAGTGTTGAGCCGAGCAGGGGGGGGGCAATCCTCATGACAAAGATCTGTTTCTGCAATTTGCTCTTCTGCGTGAAAATCTTCTCTGATCTTATCTTCTGCGCTCGATAAGCAAAGAAATGAATATGAATGTTTTCCCTTCGGAGCTAGACTCAGTGCTAAACGGAGTTGAGAAAATCCACTACGAAATAAGATATATGCGCAAAAGAGAGAGACTCAATTACTGTTAACTCGGTGCTCGACTAGCACAACAGTGTCAGTGAATTCTTTTACTTCCACTTATGTAAGTTGAGTTTTCCAATCTTATTTCTCGCCCTTTCTCCTCTCTTTGACGGCGCTCGAAGGGTCCGTATTAATTGCGAGAGTCGAGAAGCAGAGGTCAAGGGTTAAGTTATAAAGTAAAGGACCAGTATAGGAGAAAGATTATGATACCGAGCAGAATATACAAATCAAACTCTACGGTGTAAAAGTGTATCGCAGAGTGGGCCAACCAAATGGCTAACGCTCAATCGGATCGGCAAAGCATCACATACTCAGTAATTGGCATCTGAAATGCATGTAGATTAAAGCTCTACAAGCACATCTCCCCATCAGAAAGAGCACATCACTAAAGCCAGCGGCAGTATTCTCTCAATTCTGTGCTAGTTGTGTTCACGAATGGAATCTGAGGCATATCAATATGGAACTATGTCAAAAACAAGTAAAAGTATTCAAATGCTTATAGGAAACATCTCGACCAAACATGCTCTGTAACATCAAGATCTAGGGTGTACAGGAGATAAGTTGATCACATATTCTGTCCTCAAAGCCTCATCCAAAAACTTTGGGTATTCTAGTATTGCTTACTCCTTGGTTTCAATTTAATTCCTGGTGGGTCTCATTATCTTCTGGAGTTGACAATTTCCATTCCTGAGATGGCCGGCCTATCTTGCTTTAACGGGCCCCTCATTCATAATGGGGTGAACTGGGCCAAGAAGAATGCCTTTCCTGATTAGATGATGTGCTACCTATCTGTCTTGATCGCTGAAGAAACGCATGACTTGGTCACAAAGTAGGATTGCAACTGGATCGAACAGAACTGATGCCAGAACATTAGTAGCATTAGGAGTTTTTGCCCTTGACCTGTCTGTAGCTGATTTATAGGCCCTTGACCTCAATCAAGGGTTCAAACGTAGCTGATTTATAGGCCCTCTCCTGACCATGCTAAAGAATGCCTCTCCGGATTAGCTATAACAAGAGAACCCTTACCTTGAGTTTCCATTGCCCTCTGTGAAACTCGCTATCATAGTCCTCATCATCTAATCTTCCAACCGAAATTAGGTGCTACCTATCTGTCTTGATCACCCTGTCCCTGATGCCATGTCACTAAAGATTTAACTCTACCACGCCCGCAAAAAAGCATGATAAAAGTAATTATCCAGGTCGATCGAATCGAAGGGGACAAAATCAAGTAAACAATAAGATTGAGATTTTCCCGTAGACTCCACTTCTTTTCTAATCGATCGACTCAAGAATAATGGTTTAGACCAGTATTGATTGGGAATCGCTTCTATCTTTAGAGTTCCGTTGATATAATTGGCGAGCAATCTCTTTCTTTCTTTTACTCCTTTCAACTCCCTTGACTTGACTTTAATTAAAGCAAGTAAGGAAACCGGCCGGGCCGATCCGATCAAGCAAACATTTGCAACTCTCAAGAGACATATTCCTGTATAAAGGTTTATTGAATTTCATTCAAATGCTCTGCTCCAGAAGAATGCTGATCAAAAAAGGATTGTGAATAGAGAAACAAAGAGAATTGAACTTTCGGTAGAAACATGATGAAAGACATTATACGTCGAATAAACCCAACCGTTTTGATCTAATCTCTTCCACTCATGTTGTTTGGGCACTATCCCCTGAGTCCATACAAATCTTTGCAATACAAGAGATCTTCCATTCTTGGTTTCCATATCATCCAATTGTTTCCGCTCAAACTAATCAGAGAAACATGTTCAAACACAAAAGTTAAATCACCAAAACCTTGCTCGATACCAGTTGATAGGAAATAAAAGGAAGCAACAAACAATAACTCAGATAAGAACAAATACTGGCTGGAATTAAAACAGAAATCACAATCAAATAGAACACCAAGATTTTGGAAAACCCTTTGAAGGGTCAAACCAGAGAAAATCCTATAGAAATAAAAGGGTACAATCTCGATCTCTTGCCCAAAACCCAAGCAACAATCACAAGAGATGTGATAGGTGCACAATATCCAAAACCTCCTCAAGCAATCACGGAAGAATTCTTTCAAGATCTGATCTAACCCGAGATGAGAAACTGTTTGGATGAGTGAGAACAATTTCGAGTTTTCCTTGTCTTCTTCCCTTTCTTTTCTCTTATTTTTTTCGCTCTTTTCTCCTCTCTTTGAATCCCTAATGTCATTTGCCAAGTTGCTGCCCTTTGCTGCGATATTAATCTCCTAATCTCGTAGCCACCATAGCCCCTATTTATAATGAGATTAGGTTAGGGTTAGGGTTAATAAGAGAAAAGTTATGGGCTATGGGCTGCTAAAGCCCATATGGGCTGAACTGGGCTTTATCAGCCCAACACTGCGCTCGATAAGCAAAGAAATGAATATGAATGTTTTCCCTTCGGAGCTAGACTCAGTGCTAAAGGGAGTTGAGGCAATTCCTACGAAAGATATATGCGCAAAAGAGAGAGACTCAATTACTGTTAACTCGGTGCTCGACTAAGCACAACAGTGTCAGTGAATTCTTTTACTTCCACTTATGTAAGTTGACAATTCCAATCTTATAAGCTTGACGGCGCTCGAAGGGTCCGTATTTGCAAGAGGTCGAGAAGCAGAGGTCAAGGGTTAAGTATAAAGTAAAGGACCAGTATAGGAGAAAGATTATGATACCGAGCAGAATATACAAATCAAACTCTACGGTGTAAAAGTGTATCGCAGAGTGGGCCAACCAAATGGCTAACGCTCAATCGGATCGGCAAAGAGTAATTGGCATCTGAAATGCAAGAAGAAAGACGCGAAGAGCACATCACTAAAGCCAGCGGCAGTATTCTCTCAATTCTGTGCTAGTTGTGTTCACGAATGGAATCTGAGGCATATCAATATGGAACTATGTCAAAAACAAGTATTAAAGTATTGCTTACTCCTTACAAAAACAAGTATTCTAGTATTGCTTACTCCTTGGTTTCAATTTAATTCCTCCGGGTCTCTTTGCTTATCTTCTGGAGTTGACAATTTCCATTCCTGAGATCGGCCGGCCTATCTTGCTTTAACGGGCTCCCCTCATTCATAATGGGGTGAACTGGGCCAAGAAGAATGCCTTTCCTGATTAGATGATGTGCTACCTATCTGTCTTGATCGCTGAGAAACGCATGACTCACAAAGTAGGATTGCAACTGGATCGAACAGAACTCGCTTATAGGCCCTTGACCTGTCTGTAGCTGATTTATAGGCCCTTGACCTGTCTGTAGCTGATTTATAGGCCCTTGACCAAAGAATGCCTCTCCGGATTAGATGATGTGCTACCTATCTGTCTTGATCAACTGTCCCTGATGCCATGTCACTAAAGATTTAACTCTACCACGCCCGCACAAAAAGCAAAAAAGTAACTATAGGTCGATCGAATCGAGTAAACAATAAGATTGAGACCCGTTTCTCTAATCGATCGACTCAAGAATAAGGTTTAGACCAGTATTGAATTGGGGCACAGTTCCGTTGATATAATTAGGCGAGCAATCTCTTTCCCTTTAGTTTTAAGCTCCCTTGAATTTAATTAAAGCAAGTAAGGCCGGCCGGGCCGATCCGATCAAGCAAACATTTGGTCTTTATTCCTGTATAAAGGTTTATTCTTCCTCTGCTCCAGAAGAATGCTGAAGGATTGTGAACAGAAACACAGTTGAACCGCAAACATTATACTAAGCTTGTTGTTGCGCTAACTGAGTTTACAGCACCCAAGAGGAAACTCCACTGAAGTACTCATGGCTTTTGATTCTTATCTTCCTAGTAAAAGGGGATCCAGAGCAATAGTCATTGCGAACAAGAGATGTGTTAGGTTTGGCAAGTCCTTTAGTCCCACATCGAGAAAATCAGTTTTGCTATCCCCTATTGATGCTATAAAAAGAGGTCTAAGCTTCGAAGACAGATGCACCAGATATACCACAGGCACCACAGGCACCACAAGAAAAGCCGCTTTGAATTTAATTTCATTAAGTCCATATTAAACTTTTGAGCTTTTCTTGTTTAGTCGTTTCAGTGTGTTTTTGGCCTAGGAACAATTTCCTAAGGCATTTGTAATTGTCTCATTGTTAGTAGAGATTTGCTCCTCCTTTTGTCCGTGGGACGTAGGTCAATTGACCGAACCACGTAAATTCTAGTATCCTTAGAGCCTGGTTTTGGGATCTTTTGGCAACAATAACAATAACAATGATTGTTGTTGAGAAATTCGATAGAAATGTCAACTTCGGCATGTGGCAACTCAAGATGGAGGCCATTCTGGTTCAAGACGGAGTTGATTTGGCACTACAGGGAGGAAAATTCCAGATGGCATGTCAGAGGAAGATTTTGCGGTATGGATAAGAAGGCTCGATCTAGCATTATTCTAAATCTTTCTACGGCGAGGTTTTACGGGAGGTAGCTACGGAGACTACGGCTAAGAGCATGTGGGACAAGCTTAAAGCCTTGTATATGAAGAGGACAGTGGAGAACCGTCTCTACTTAAAGCAGAGCTTGTATATGCTTCGGATGACTGAAGGTACATCTATAATCTCACATCTTGATAGATTTGATTCCTTAGTTATGGATTTGGAGAATATAGATGCAAAGATTGATGATGAGGATAAGGCCCTATTACTTTTGTGTTCTCTCCCCCAATCTTTTAAGTATTTCCGTGATACAATGATTTATGGAAAAGAAACAATTTCGTATCAGGAAATTAAATCTGCATTAAAATCTAAGGAGCAGATTGATAGGGATATCACTGGGGAGAATAGAGGAAATCAGGCCGAGGGTCCAGTTGTCGTGGGTAGAAGCTGATAAAAGAGAATTTGTGAGAGTAGATCTAAATCTAGATCTAAATCCAGATATAAAAATTTGGAGTGTGAGATATTGTCATAAAATGGGGCATATTAAAGGTGATTGCTTTAAATTGAAAAATAAATTAAAGCAAAAGGAAAACATTGTCGAGAAAACTCATCGAGTCATTGAAGCTAGTGTTGTAGCTGATGAGAATTTTGGAAATATTTTCTTTGCTACTGATGACAGGACAAGGTCTAAAAATGAATGAATTTTAGATTCGGGTTGTTCTTATCACATGTGTCCCAATAGGGATTTATTTTCCACATATGAATCTTGTAATGGTGGAATTGTTTTGATGGGCAATAATGCCGCATGTGATGTTATTGGTAAAGGCACAATCCGAATTAAAATGCATGATGGTATTGTGAGGACGCTCACTAATGTTAAACATGTTCCTGATTTGAAAAAAAATCTCATCTCTTTAGGCATCCTAGAGGCTCTTGGGTGCAAATACACAGCTGAAGGTGGAGTTATGAAAGTTTCTAGAAATGCCCTTATTGTTATGAAAGCTTGTAGGTCTGGTAGCTTGTATATTTTGTAGGGAACTACTATCACAGGATCAGTTGCAGTCTCGTCATCATCATTGTCTAATTCTGAAAAAGGTTTGAGCATATTAAGTAAAAGGGGTCTTCTTTGCAAACAGAATATTGGGCCATTGGATTTCTGTGAACACTGTATTTTTGGGAAGCAGAAAAGAGTCAGCTTCGATTCTCCTGAGTCTACTGATAAAGATATTCCAAAGGAAGAGCAATATTCCATAGCCAAGGATAGACCACGGAGAAATATTCGACCACCACAAAGATATGCAAATTTGGTTGCATATGCTTTGTTTGTTGCAGAAGAAACTGGTGGAGTTAGTGAGCCTACTACCTACTCAAATGCAGTTTGTTGTGATAATACCATTGTTGAGGGAAAGGTCCTTGTTCAGAAAATTCATACGAAGGACAATCCGGTTGATATACTTACGAAGCCTCTTAGGTTTACAAGTTCAAGCAGTGCTTGGACTTGGTTGGTATTTATTGTTGATGATTGCCCGTTGGGGCTTTTGTGAAAAAGGTGGAGCAAGTTTTGTTGGGACATGCCAAGGTGGGGATTTGTTAGGTTTGGCAAGTCCTTTAGTCCCACATCGGGAAAATCAGTTTTGCTATCCCCTATTGATGCTATAAAAAGGGGTCTAAGCTTCAAAGAAAGATGCACCAGATATACCACAGGCACCACAAGAAAAGTCGCTTTGGATTTAATTTCATTAAGTCCATATTACACTTTTGGGCTTTTCTTGTTTAGTCGTTTCAAGTGTTTTTTGGCCTAGGAACAATTTCCTAAGGCATTTGTAATTGTCTTATTGTTAGTAGAGATTTGCTCCTCCTTTTGTCCGTGGACGTAGGTCAATTGACCGAACCACGTAAATTCTGGTGTCCTTGTCTCTTCTTTTATTTTTCTGTTTATTATCTTTTTGGGTTGCCAAATTACCCTGTGGTAATTTCCTGGGGTCAGCTCTAACAAGATGCACTGTACTTATGATGTCAGAGATTAACCTCACTGCTTGCAATAAACTCCTTTCTTGCAGCTTACTCGCTTGCTGCTTGCCTGCTTACTCTTTATTTGATTGATGGTAGGCTTCCGCGCCCTACAGCTCACGCACCCGCTCCAAAATCAATCCGTTATTTAATTTAAAGCTATGCTATGGTTGATTACTCAATTCCATATGTTAGTTCGTGTTAGTTCAATTCTTTTCAATGATTTTGCCACTTCTTCTCCTGATCGTTGCGGTGTTCTTGTTCCTGTTCCTTATTTGGATTCTTTTCCTCCCAAAAATGCTACGCCCGAAAACTGGACGCTTCTTATCTTGTTGCCAACACGAGAACTGGCACTTTCACCTTGATGCTGTGGAGATGGATTCCTTTAGCCCGAGAGACTTACCTCGAACTGCTGATTCATTACGCGCAACTACTACAGGTGTAAACTCGACTTTAGGGTAAAACACCCAAACAAAACAGGAAGAACCGACTAAACAAGAAGCGCAAGGGCTTGAGCCTGCATCCTCAATTGACGACTTAGAGCCAATAACTACACTTTCAAAACCACTGGCTTCTGATCTCGGCAACTAGGTTTAGGCTTCAACAACTTATTTCTCATTTAAGGCAAGGCTTTCTCCCCGTTATGCGTCTCCAGACCTCTTTCTGTTCAACTCATCTTATGGCAAAAGTACTAATCGCTGAAGAAAGCAATAATCCAAGTAAAGGCAAGAAGGCGGACGTACATTACTCCGATGGAAGCGTCGGAGGGATTTCAATTTCAAGGTCAAAAGTGTCTTTTCATTCAACGGGAAATAAATCAGGGAGTCAACTAAAGTAAGAACGACTCGATAGAAGAGAGCTATCTACTACAACATATAGATTGGATTAAAAACACTGCTTGCGCACCGCACCTTTCCTTTCTAAGACCCTGCATTAAGAAGAATAGAATATGATTCACACCTGTTTGTTACTGTTATAAGTAACTGGACTGCAAAAGAGAATTTAGCGCACCTAGGAGCAGCGCAAAGAATGAAGAAGATCCCCCACCCATGTATAGAACGAAACTCGGTCAAAGAATGAATAAGGTCCATGTATTGTATAGAACGAAACTCGGGAGAATAAGCAAGACGTTGTGCGGATGATGTGTATTTATTTACTGGTTTTCTATACCAAGTGCTCAATGCGCAAGAGATAGGATTCAATGATGAACTGAAAGGAGAGTGCTAAAGTAGGGGTTGGCTACCGATATTATTAGCTATCATTTTGGTTTTTAGTGGCTTAAACGACTCTAAATCCGGGGTTGACAGCCTTACCTGAACCTTAATGCTTGACTTGCCCTTATAGTGGTCGACCAAAGGAATTTATTAAATACTCCACTTATTGTCCCGCCTTCTAATGACCAGGTAGAATCTTATCTTTATTGATATTTTATTGCATTTTGACTTACGCATTATGGAGTTGGAGGGTAGCTATTTCCGTTTAAGAATGATTTGTTGCCTAAGTCTTGTGTTCTAGATCTATCCCTCTTGTCGTACCCTATTCATATACTTACTTGTTAAATTATTATTCATATACTTAGTTGTTGCTTGGTTAGCAATTACTTGGCGCTCTGGACTCGGGCGTTCAACAAGTGTTGGCAACGAGTTTGTTCATCTAGTTTGACTTATTTCTTATTGAGAAGCCGATGGATAAGATAAGAGTACGGTTAAGACGCTTGTCAGGTCAGAAGTAAATAGCGTGATCAATTCTTGATTCAAATTGAGAGTCAAGATCCTGTCTAACGCTAGATGAAGAAAGGACTTCAAATCAGGGTTCTTCTCATACTTGTATACTTACTTAAGTAACTCTTAACTTTAGTAATAGCATTCCATCTTCTTTTCTTAAAGCAACAGAATAATTTACTAAATAATCTTTAGTGCAATTCCATGCCTCTATTGAGGGTATCTGGTATCTATCCGATGTTCTAGTTCATATTAGCCTATCATCTTTGTAGTAGTGACTTGGAGAGTTGAATCCGTCCGTTAAGTCTACATCGACAACAGAAGAAAATGCAATGGCAAAATCCGCAAGAAAGGCATCTGGAACTATACCATTAATTTCCCGAGAGAGGCACGCCCGGAGAGGAAAGTAATTTGCTAACATCACTCCTTTGCCCGGAAAGGAAAATAAGAGAATATCTGCTCAAAGTAGGAATTGTGAGCCTACCTTTCTTTAAGGAGCTTATCTGTTTCCATTCTAATATATAGGTTTCAAATGCACTCTAACATAACTTCTTATGTTTTATGGTCGTAACTAAACTGATTGCCCTTAGTTGCCTGAGTTAGATGAGATGAGCCAGAATTAGCGGTGAGTGACTTACAACTTTGATAACTGCTCTAAAGTATCAGTACTCTCTCTCTCTCTCTCTCTCTCTCTCTCTCTCTCTCTCTCTCTCTCTCTCTCTCTCTTCTGCCCTTGAACTCCCCTTTCCTCGCCCTATAGCTCCCATACTCGAAAGGCAGTCTGCCCTCTATGCGATCAAGCTACGTCCGTCCGTTCAAGTTTCATCATTTTAAGAAGAGGTGTAAGCAGAAGCGGTAGAAGCGGTAATCCTTATTTGCGGACTAAAGATCTGACTTAGTTGAATGAGCCATAGGTTAGGGGGTCTACTGGAACAATACAGAGGTGAGGGGGTCTAATTAATATAATTATAATATAATAAATAACAGAAACTAATCAACAGGTGCCTAGTAGTGCTCCTTTAATAATTTAGCTTTCAGAATTGAGTTGAAGCTAGATCTATCCCATCTATAAGTTAGAACAAACAGGTACTCTACTAAGAATCGAAAGAATAGGTACGATTGCTCTGAACCAACCTAGCTAGGGCTATTCAAACAAAGAATTCAACACTATGAGTTTCCTTACTACTTGTCTGCTTGTCCCGCGCAGCTTGTCTGATTGATTCTTCCCTCTTCCCCGACCTCTTCTACTTGCTGCTTTAATCCCGAGTTTCATCTTTATCTCCCTTTGAAAGCTACCTAGCACACAACCCAACGACAGAGTTTGTAGCCGAGCAACCAACAGCAAATGAGCAAGCAACATATATATATTTTAGTAACAGGGGAGGGGTTAACTCATGAGAATGGAGTTTATAAGCACGAAATACAGAATACAGAATACAACAAAACAAATAGAGAAGAGAAGCACAGTGTCAGTTCAAAGAATTGAGTCTCTCTTGCCAACTGTAGTTGCGGCGTTTGTTGCTCCTAACTCTCCAGGACTCCCAATCAATAACCTCTCTGGGATACTTTCCTTGAACTTCACCTTTCAACTGTTCCTAATTTCGGGAACAAACATAACTTGTTAGGGCGAAAGCTAGGGTGTTTTAGTTTAGTCATAGGCAAGTTCTTATAGAATATAGATATGCACTAAATGATTGAATTCTTTGTTTACTGAGCACTGGATCAACTGTCACTACAACTAGGTGTTAGATTATGTGGCCCGTTATAATCGGATAAGATATTTGGTATAACTAATTGGATTCTGATATCAGTATCGGCTAATAGAAAAGAAGTCCATATTATGGAAGATACCTTAGGGGATGCTCTTGATGGAAGGAACTCCCCTAATAACTTATCATAGACCCTCTGCTCTCGCCTATAAATAGACAGGACCTCAGGGGACTTAAAGCGTGAGAAGCAACATAGAAGCATCTAAGAGTTGCGTAAAAATTGGCAACACAGATGCATCTAAGAGTTACATAAAAGAAAATATTTCACAGACAGATTGAGAGATTACAGTCTTTCTCTCAATCTCCCTGAGCCATCAATTACACTGGTCCTGTGAAAGGATAGGAAGAGAGGAGAAGGAGTCTAGTTCTCCTTGCAGATTGGCGCAGGCGTTGGATCTAAGGAAGGTATTCAGATCTTTCCTACTTTCTTTGTAGATGACATCAAAGGTACACATCGTAAAAACAGATCTATTGTTCTTTGATTTCGATCCTAGCATTAAAGTTTTTCGCATTACAGAAGCATGATTAAAGATTTTTATGCTTACAATTGGTATCAGAGCCTAGGTTCTTGAAATCAAAACTTTAGATCTGTTGTTGTTTTTATTTACGATGTTTGATCCGAATTCTGCCAAATCTGTATTCCTATCGATTTTGGTTTATTGTCGTGGTTTATCGTCTGCTTGTCGACGATATTAAGGAAACAACGACGATATGCCGACCTCGCTGCGTACGGCCGTAAGGGCCGTCGGCGACTGCACGGTAGCAGTCATGGGGCTGCAGATCGGTCGCATGAGGGCGGCAACCCCGCGCGGGCACAGCCGCACCCTGGCGGCGCTCGCGCAAGCAGCGACCGTGCACGCGGGCAGAGGCCGATCGCCAGACGGCGGTTGCACCGCCCAAAGACGCACGCAGTAAAGCAGCGTGCGAACTGGCACAATGGCAGCGCGCAAGACCGGTGGTAGCCGCGCGCGCCAGAGCCAGCACGCGAAGCGCGCAGCAAGAAGCGCAGCAGCATGCAAGAGCATGGCCGCCGGCGTGAAACCTCGCGGCGATGGGAACCGCAACCGCAGACCGCCGTGAAATACGCGTCGATAGCACCTCGCGGCAATGGGCACCGCAACCGCCGCGAAATTTTTCAGCAGTAATCGCAAGCTACTGCAAGCGGCCGTTCGGCAATCACCATTAAGCAGCATGCCTGCTGACGGATTCGACGGCAGCGATGAGGCGTAAGCAAGCAGGAAGAAAGAGTTTCTGGCAAAAATAACAGTTTTGCTCTTGGGTTAGGGTTTTGCCAAATTACAGTTTTGCCCTTATGTATTTTAATATTTTAACAGTTTTGCCCTCTATTAATATAAAAAATTACAGTTTAATCCTATCAATATATTTACAGTTTTGTCCTTATGAAATTGAGAATTTTTTGATTTATATTCTCAATTATTAAAAATTGATCAAAAATAATTAAATTTGATCATGATTGTATTTTGAATTTGATTTTGATCAAATTTAGAAAGGATTAAATTTTGATCAATATTTGATTTTGATCGACTAGTTTAATTGGGCTAATAGTTAACCCAATTATGGGCTTACCCAATTAAATAAGATTGATTGGCATAATAGTTCTTTTATAATTTTTTCATATGAATTATTGATTGTATTTTATAAATAAAATCCAATTATTGTTCTTGGATATTTATTTAGTTATTCATAAGTATTTATTTAAAATTGTGGAATGGTAGTTATCTTTCACATAAAAGTTTTTCATGATTTATGTGTTATCATGATTATAGTTATCATATGAGTTTTCTTTATGCTGATCAATATATATGAGTTATTGATTGCAAGTTGTAAATAATATTCAATTATTGTTCTTGGATATTTGTTTGATTATTCATATGTATATATTTGAAATTGTGAAATGATAGTTAATTTTCACATAAAGGCTTTTCATGATTTATGTGTTATCATGATTATAGTTGTCATATGAATTTTTTTTTATTTATGCTCATTAATATTCAATAATCATTATGGTTGTTCTTGTATTATTGAATTGTTTAGCATAAATTAAATTAAAAAAATTTAGTGAATAGTATTTGTAATTCATCTTCCTAAGTTTTATCTAACTAGTAGCTGCCAAAGTGGCCTGGGATGATAAGCTTATGAGATATGAATTACAATAAAAGTTTTATCATTTATAGGATATTTTAGATTGTATTTTATATTTATGTATTGGTCTTGTAGCCACCAAAGTGACCTAGACTAATAATTTATAAAATACATTATGGAATTGATCCTAAATGATATTAAAGAAATTTGATAAATATTATTTATAATTTATTTTCCTAAGTTTTATCTGATCAGTAGCTACCAAAGTAGCCTGGGATGATAGGTTTATAGGATATGAATTACAATAAAGTCTTATCATTCCTAGGATATTTTAGATTATATTTTATATTTTTGTATTGGTCTTGTAGTCACCAAAGTGACCTAGACCAATAATCTATAAAATACATTATGTGATTGGTCCTATATGACATTAAAAAAAAATAATTTTCATAATGGTATACATAATTATGAGATTTAGATAATCCCAAAGGAGAATCTATTTTGAATAATTATGTGATAGGGTAGGATGATACTGTTTTGGATATCCTTGCTGTTTAGTGTTTTATACCCAAAGGTATTAACACTATTCCACAAGGATGGTATCAGTCCTCCATAAATGATTATATGTGTGAACAATAGATATGTCAATATTGAAAGTAAAATATTAATGATATCAATAGTTCAACATAAAACTCAAAGTATTGATGTTATATTATTATAGTGGTACTTCCTTCATTGTATTTTTGTAAATATCCCTATATTTTTTAGAATAAATGGCTTGAGCATATATGAGTTATATTGAATGAGTGAGACCTTGATCAGATTATTTGAAGGAACACAGACTTATTTACTGAAAGTTCTGTGGAATAAATAATTAAGGTTACTGATCAGGAAAGGTTTGAAAAACTCAATTTGATGATACTTAGACTTCTTGATCATGAGCGCATGAGAATATTTAAGGATCAATATAAATTTTCTGATAAGTCATGAGTTGACACATCAATGAAAGAACTGGCTAAAAATAAAAGTATTTGAGGAATTAAAGATTACCTCCTCAATATAATTAACAAAGTTGTAAGCTCAAGACTTAGAATATTTGAGTTCTACTCAAGGAGTAGGTAACAATAAAATAAAGATGAAGCATAAGCCACCTGAGTTTATAATTACTATATAAACTCATAAAGGGATTTCTTCATAATAAAGTGTTACTTGTGTAACAATAAAAGTTATATGAAGAAGAATTATAAGATTTGATTTAAAATGAAAAGTTATGTGGTTCAAATCAAATATTATAGAAATTATTTTTCTAATACTTGATGGATTAATTTGATGCTTCAATGTATGTTACCAATAATAGAGATTTATTTTAATATTTAAAAGGAAAAAAATAAAAATCAAAGGAGATTGAAATATTCATCATTACAGGGAATCATCTTAAAGTGAAAGCGATAGTAGTTTGTATTTATCGCCTACGCCTAAAGATGATTTATTTGATGAATCTTGAAGATTCGTGTTATATTCTTATAATTATGGGAATTTGGATTCTTTACCTAGAATTGTTAGAATATTGTTTTTCCTTTGATAGTTGTGAACTCAATATGATTCAATAAAAGTTAACTTTTGGATTTTGTATAATGGTCTATACAGAATTAATATGAATCTTGAGTTTACAACGATCCTATAATTAAATATTAAAATAAAATAAAAGTTTATAAACTCCTTGAGATTATGCTTACATTTGCGAGTTACTATATATTTTTGTCTAATTAAAGAGAGGTATTTTATTACCATATAGATGACCTATTGAGATATAATTTTATATATATATAATTCATGTAAAGTCTCAAGCCATTGACACTCTTAAAGTGTGCATAGAAAAGGTCGAGAGATAATTAGATAGAAAAGTTAAAATCATCATATCTGATAGGGGTGATGGATTTTATGGTATTCATGATTTACCAGATGTGTCGTAGCAAAACATAATTACTGAAAGGTATAATCGTACACTTATAAATGTGATTAGGAGCATGATGTATTATTCTTTTATCCCCAAATCAATGTGAGAAGAAGCTCTAAGGACAACTATGTATATCTTAAATGGGGTTTCTAAGAAACCTAACTTAAGATATTTACATATTTAGGATTGTCCTATAGAGATAAGGATCTTCAACTCACATAAAAAAAAAATTAAAGTTAATAACTATTTCTGAATATTTTGTTATTTATTCAAAAAAGTTAAAAAAAAGGTATATGTCTTATTGCTCTAATCATAGTACGAGGATGGTTCAATCTAGTAATATAAGGTTCTTATAAAATAGCGAATCAGTAGGAATAAAAATCTTAAAATTTAATATAGTGGAGATACATGTTGATACTCCTTTATTATTTGAGAGATTATTGTTACTCAAATTATTAAATAATTTGATAAAGGTAAACAACAAAATAACATTACCAAACTCCCACATTATATTAATATCGCTAATAATGATCTTATAGAATAACCACAATTGACAGCTTTAAAAGTTTTTCAATAGGAAAGGAATCCTGTCATTTATGATTATGTGGTATATCTATAAGAATTATATTTTGATATAGGAATCAGAATAGATCCTTTATTGTTTTCACAGGTCATGAAAGGTAACGGTTCTGAAAAAGTAATATGATACAATATAAGAAGAGTTAAAATCAATAACTGAATGGTGTCGATGAATTGAATTCGAATTGTCCAATAATTGTAAAAGAGTTTGTTATATAAATATGACTCAATGGACAATGTCGAACGATATAATGTTCAGACTTTTAGTTTTCAATATGGTTATAGATTTTACTCATAAAAAATGTATCATAACGAGATATTTAATTTTTAAATAAGCTCGTTAAGAATCGTCATGACATTAGTGACTCATTATGAATTTGAGTTATATCATAATGATATGAAAACAAATTTTTGATTAAGGATCTAGTTTTATATGGGTTACTCTGAATGACTCGCAGAGACAATGAAAGAAATATAGCATGCAAATTTAGGAATCTATTTATGATCTTAAATAAGCTTCTAGACAATGATATAAATAAAGTTTATTAATATCATTGATTTCTTCAGATTTAAGAAAAATACTGTTAATCGGTATTTATATCTGAAGATCAGTGGGAGCAAGTTTATAATATTGATCATATATGTGGATAATATTTTGCATTGCCAATAGTGACTTGATTTATTATACTAAACCAAAAAATTATCACTAAGAATTTAAGACGGTTGATATGAATGAGACATCTTATATTATTGGTATTGAGATACTCAGGGATATATCTCAATGATTATTAAGATTGTCTCAGAAAGGATATATTAATCAAGTCTCGAGATGATTTAATATACAACTTTATTCAACAAATCATAAAAGTAAAATTTTAGTCAAAAGTGAGTATTTTAAAATGACTTGAAAAGAATCAGATAAAGAAAATATTCTTTATATATGCGTAGTTGAAAGTCTATGCTCAAGCCTATGTCAGAACAGATATCAGTTTTTTTTTACAGTTAGAATACTAGGTAGATATTTGAGTTATCCAGAAGTGAATAAAAAAAAAATTAAAGGACTGCAAAGAAAAGTTATAAGATATCTGGAAGGGACGAAGGATTATATGCTCACATGTATGAAATTATATCAGCTTGAAATGATGGTGCTTTTCAAATGCTGATTTTAAAAATTATCTCAATAACAGGAAGTCCACCTTATGGTTAATATCTATATCAATTAGAGAGTCAATTTATTATTATATTATTATTAATAATGAAAGTTGATTTTGTGGTATGCTTTGAGGCCACTAATCAAACTTTATAACTGCGAAATTTTATCTCAGGATTTGGTGTGGTCAGACTCAATTGTCAAGTCGCTAAAGATATTTTGTGATATCACAGTAGTTTTCTTCTCTAAGAATTACAAGTACTATTGCATTTCTATGCATTATGGTAGAAAGTACTTGGTGGTTAGAGAAGATGAGTCCAGAAACATCTAATGTTAATTAATTACTTGAGTTCCACTGTATTGATTGCTGATCCATTTACTTAGGACTTACAGCCTAAGGTATTTTGAAAGAACATGTTCTTATGATTGTATTTGTGAGCAACCCATAAAGGATATGGTGATGCATATTTGAGTGGACACTGTAATTGACATTTTTATTTACGTACTTAAAGTTATTTGTTTCTGCTATCCTGTTCACAATTATGTATGTACATATTATGGTTGAATGTGATAACAGGATTGTCTTGACAAAACAAATTACAGGGGTCATTATGGACTATATTAGGAAAGACTAATAATGTTGTAGTACATAGAAGGGAGTATAACATTGATGATATACAACCGCTATGACTCGCATTGATGGTTGGACTTAATATAGTATTATTCTGTTTATTGGACTTATTGACTTATTTTAAAATTCATGGCTATGTATAAAATGCTTTTCAAAATTTTTAAAATCCAATTAGGTAAAATTATTTTCAAACAAATTTTGTTTTGTTTATTTTTTATTTTGAATATCTTTTATATCTTATCAATTAATGGGCTAAGTGGGAGAATGTTAGATTATGTGGCCCGTTTTAATCGGATAAGATATTTGGTATAACTAATTAGATTCTGATATCAGTATTGGCCAATAGAAAAGAAGTCCATATTATGGAGGATACCTTAGGGGATGCCCTTGATGGAAGGAACTCCCCTAATAACTTATCCTAGACCCTCTGCTCTCGCCTATAAATAGACAGGACCTCAGGGGACTTAAAGCGTGAGAAGCAACACAGAAGTATCTAAGAGTTGTGTAAAGATTAGCAACACAGATGCATTTAAGAGTTGCATAAAAGAAAATATTTCACAGATATAGATTGAGAGATTACAGTCTTCCTCTCAATCTCCCTGAGCCATCAATTACAGTGGTCCTGTGAAAGGATAGGAAGAGAAGAGAAGGAGTCTAGTTCTCCTTACAGATTGACACAGGCGTTGGATCTAAGGAAGGTATTCAGATCTTTTCTACTTTCTTTGCAGATGGTATCAAAGGTACACATCGTAAAAACAGATCTATTGTTCTTTGATTTCGATCCTAGCATTAAAGTTTTCTGCATTACAGAAGCATGATTAAAGATTTTTATGCTTACACTAAGTTTACACTTTACTTTGTAGTCAATAGAGTATAGAAAATCCAGGGTGCCCACGCCTATGTCCTTAGAAGTATAGAGTTAGGCTGCCTCCATTCTCTTATTTAGAGTTAGTACACAGAACTCAATAACCAACAGCAATAAGAATGTTTTACTTTGAGTCTAGGGTCAATTCCATTCTATTCTTTAGCATCAAAGGCACAAGCAAGGAAACAAGCAACGTCGTCGACTCACATGCTCCAGTTTCTCTTTAGTCTACAAATTCAGATTTCTGACTATAACTTCGAGACAGGGCAAAAACAGGACTTGAAACTTAAAGATTACCCGTTTGCTGCCCAATACCGGTACTATCTTATTCTTCCCTGATAACTCCACTTTCATTTCGAACAGGCCATTCTCCATGACACCGTGCTTCACTCGGACCTATTGATTATCTATATCTATAACAACGCCCTTCTCTTTTGTTCCTAAGCTCATTTCCTTTCCTAGGGCAGCTTACTTACTTTCTATTGAATCTGATCTCTAAGACTTGAGGTAGGACAAGCAGCTTAGGCGAACCATCCTTCACTTGCAGACCTGCTTGCAACATTGAATGAATTGATGAGAATAAAAAAGAGGGAACAAACAAGGAAGAACTTTTGTATATGAACAAATACTAGCAGGCCGTAACACACAGTGGAATTAAACAAAAATCATAATCAAATAAAACACTAAGATTTACGTGGAAAACCCCTTCAACGTGAAGGGTAAAAACCACGGGGCAAACCAGAGAAAATCCACTATAGAAATAATGAATATACAATTCTCGAATCTCTTGTCCAAAACCCAAGCAACAATCACAAGAGAATAACTGGGATACAAGGATCACGTCACTGTGCATAATATCCAAAACCTCCTCAAGCAATCATAGAAAAATTCACTGTAGATCTGATCTAACCTGAGATGAGAAACTATTTGGATGAATGAGAACAATTTATGTATTTTCCTTGTCTTCTTCCCTTTTTTTTTCTCTTATTTTTCTGCTCTTTTCTCCTCTCTTTAAATCCTCAATGCTGCTGCGAAGTTTTTACCTTTTGCTGTGATTTTTAATCTCTAATTTTTGCAACCACCATTAGCTCCTATTTAAACTAAAGTTTAGGTTAAGTTAGGGTTTAAGAGGAAAGAGATGGGCTGTGAGCTGATAAAGCCCATATGGGCTGAATTTGGGCTGTTAGCCCAACAACCTCCCCCTTCAGCCTATAAGGGAGGCTGTCCCATGATTTCTCAATGTAAATCTATGCCGACCAACTATCGGCACATTTCCTGCATCTCTTTTGGTAAGGTCTTTGTCAATATGTCTGCTCCATTATCATCTGTATGAATTTTCTAAAGTTACAACTGCTTTTCTTCAAGTACATTTCGAATCCAATGATATCTGACATCTATATGCTTTGACTTGGAATGAAAATTTGGGTTCTTACATAAATGGATGGTACTCTGGCTGTCATAATGCACCACATAGTTTTCCTGTTTCAACCCAAATTCTTGTAAGAATTCTTTCATCCATAACATTTCTTTGCAAACCTCTGTAGCAGCAATATATTCTACCTCTGTGGTGGAGAGAGAAATACACCTTTGCAATCTGGATTGCCATGACATAGCTCCCCCTACAAAAGTAAGTACAAAACCTGATGTGGATTTCCTTGTATCAATATCTCTAGCCATATCTGCATCTGTGTAACCCGTTAGCACAGATTGTCTACCTCCAAAGCTTAAATAAAACTTAGAACTTCCTTTGAGATATTTCAAGATCCACTTCACTGCTGCCCAGTTCTCTTTGCCTGGATTTGCAAGAAATCTGCTAGTAACACCCACTGCATATGCGATGTCCGACCTCGTACATACCATTGCATATATTAAACTTCCAACTACTGAAGCATAAGGAACCTTTTGCATTTTCTCCTCCTCATCACTTGACGGACTCTGTTCTGAGCATAACTTGAAGTGACCTGAAAGAGGAGAACCAACTAGCTTTGCATTGCTCATACTGAACCTTTCTAATACCTTCTCGATATACTTCTCCTGTGACAACCAAATCTTCTTGTTTTTTCTATCACGAGAAATCTACATGCCCAGTATTTGCTTTGCTGGCCCCATGTCCTTCATTGCAAATGACTCACTCAGTTCCTTCTTCAATCTGTCAATTATATACATATCTTTCCCAAGGATAAGCATATCATCAACATAAAGTAAGAGAATAATAAAATCCTCACCAAACCGTTTGATGTACACACAATGATCTGAAGTCGTTCTTTTGTATCTATTTTCAATCATAAATGAATCAAACTTTCTGTACCACTGTCTTGGAGCTTGCTTTAATCCATACAAACTCTTTCTTAACTTGCAAACAAAATTTTCTTTACCTTTGACTTTGAAACCTTCTGGTTGCTCCATATAAATTTCCTTATCCAAATCACCATGAAGGAAAGTTGTCTTCACATCTAACTGCTCCACCTCCAAGTCCTGGCTAGTGGCAATACCTAGAGCAACACAAATAGAAAACATTTTAACAACAGGAGAAAAACTCTTTTCAAAGTCAATACATTTCTTTTGACCAAAGCCTTTCACAACCAATCTGGCTTTGTACTTTGGTTGAGAACAATATTCTTGAGTCTTCAACCTGAAAACCCACTTGTTCTTCAAGGCCTTCATTCCCTGTGGAAGTTGCACCAAATCATATGTATGATTCTTCTGTAGACCATCCATCTCTTCCTGCATAGCAACTAGCCATATTTTTTTCTGCTTACTTTCAACTACTTCCTGGTAACTCTCTGGTTTGCCTGCATCAGTAAGCATCACATACTCATCTATAGAGTATCTTCCAGAAGGCTGACTTTGTCTAGAAGATCTTCTCAACTGAGGTTCTGCGGGAAGCTGCTCCTCAACTTCTTCTTGCTCAACATGTCCTGCAGATAGATTAACATCTGGTTCTACACCATCTTCCTGCATATCTCCCCATCACCCTAATATACTGGAGGAATAACTAGGTCACAATCTGCTAATCCTTCTACAGAAGTCTTGGCTGGTGCCTCCTTCAAATCTTCAAGGGTTTGATCCTCAAAGAAGACCACATCTCTGCTTCTAAACATATTCTGCTTTTTTGGATTCCAAAGCTTGTAACCAAATTGATCATGTGAGTAGCCAAGAAAAATATATTCTTTTGTCTTACCATCCAGCTTGGACCTTTCATTGTCTGGAACATGTGCAAATGCATGACAACCAAACACTCTTAAATGTCTATAGGAAACATCTTTCCCTGACCATACATGCTCTGCAACATCAGTATCTAGGGCTGTACAGGGAGATAAGTTGATCACATCAATTGCAGTCCTCAAAGCCTCATCTCAAAACCTTTTGGGTAGCTTTGCCTGTGAAAGCATATATATGATCTTTTCCATGATGGTGTGATTCATCCTCTCTGCAATTGCATTATGCTGAGGTATACCAGGAACTGTCATCTCATGTTGAATGCCATGTGACCTGCAATAATCATCAAACAATCCTGTATACTCACCAGCATTATCTGATCTTATGCATTTCAATTGTCTTTCTGTCTCCTTTTTAACTCTGGCATGAAACTCTTTGACGACACTAATAACCTAATCTTTGGTCATCAAAGCATAAGTCCAAACTTTTTTGGAAAAGTCATCTATAAAAGTAATAAAATAAAATACACCACTGATACCAGGAACATTAGTAGAACCACTAGGAGTTTTTGTCCTCAAAGGGCCACATACATCTGTATAAACACGGTCCAAGGCATGCATTTTTCTAGACAAAGCAGGACTAACAAATGAAACTCTATGTTATTTACCAGCTAAACAATCAATACAAGAGTTTAGACGTGTACCTCTGAGGTCAGGCAATACCTCTCTCTTGGAAAGAGCTTGTAGTCCCTTCTCGCTCATGTGTCCCAATCGCCTATGCCACAACTCCATCCTGAAGTCTTTCTATATAGCATTCAGTTGTTCACCATAAGCTTTGGCCTGCAACCTGTACAAAGTATGACATTTCTTTCCACTAACTATAACAAGAGAACCCTTACTGAGTTTTTATTGCCCTTTGTGAAACCTGCTATCATAGTCTTCATCATCTAGTCTTCCAACTGAGATTAAATTCAGCCTCAAGTCAACCATATGCCTCACATCCTTAAGCACCAACTTACATCCAAGGTTGGTTTTTATGTGGATGTCACCCATGCTAATGATGTCTGCTGTGCCATGGTTGCCCATCTTGACAACACTAAAATTTTCAGACCTATAGGTAGCAAAGAACTCCCTCCGTGGTGTAGCATGATAAGAAGCTCCTGTGTCAATTATCCACTCGAGATCCTGACATACATAAGAAAAAATATCATCAGAAGGGGACAAAATCAAATAATCACCAACCTGCACTGTAGTTGTGGTATTCTCTTTTGACTCTGTAGACTCCACTTCTTTTTCCTTTTTCTTGCTCTTCTTAGGTTGCTTACATTGATTCTTATAATGTTCTTTCTCACCACAGTTATAGCAAACAATATCTTTCCTTGATCTTGACTTGCTTCTGCCTATGCGTGAACTGCTTCTATCTTTAGACCTTGACCTTCCTCTGTTCTCTGAGATAAGTGTCTGTGAATCAATCTGAGATACTGCTGAGTTCTTTCTTCTCAACTCCTTATTCAACAAACTGCTTGTTACTTGACTCATGGTAACAATACCATCTGGCGTAGAATTACTAAGGGAAACCACTAGTGTCTCCCAACTTTCTGGCAATGAACTGAGAAGTAACAATGCCTGCAACTCATCATCAAGAGACATTTTCATAGAAGATAACTAGTTAGTAATACTCTGTATTTCATTCAAATGCTAAGCAATAGAAGCACTCTCTTTATATTTCAGGTTCACAAGTTTTCTGATCAAAAAAGTTTTATTGCCAGCTATTTTTCTTTCATAGAGACCTTCCAACTTTTTCCAAAAAGAATATGCAGAACTTTCAGTAGAAACATTGTGAAAGACACTATCATCGAGCCACTATCGAATAAACCCAATCATTTTTCGATCTAATCTCTTCCACTCATCATCTGTCATAGTTATGGGTTTTTCACTATCCCATTACAAAGGTCCATACAAATCTTTGCAATATAAAAGATCTTCCATTCTTGATTTCCATATCATCCAATTGTTTTTGTTTAAACTAGTCATGCGAGAAACACTACCAGCTTCCATGTTCAAACATAAAAATTAAATCACCAAAACCTTGCTCTGATACTAGTTGATGGGAATAAAAAAGAGGGAACAAACAAGGAAGAACTTTTGTATATGAACAAATACTAGTAGGCCGTAACACACAGTGGAATTAAATGAAAATCACAATCAAATAAAACACCAAGATTTACGTGGAAAACCCCTTCAACGTGAAGGGTAAAAACCATGGGGCAAACTAGAGAAAATCCACTATAGAAATAATGAATGTAAAATTCTCGAATCTCTTGCTCAAAACCCAAACAACAATCACAAGAGAATAACTAGGATATAAGGATCGCGTTACTGTGTACAATATCCAAAACCTCCTCAAGCAATCACAGAAAAATTCACTATAGATCTGATCTAACCTGAGATGAGAAATTGTTTGGATGAATGAGAATAATTTCTATGTTTTCCTTATCTTCTTCCCTTTCTTTCTCTCTTATTTTTCTGCTCTTTTCTCCTCTCTTTGAATCCTCAATGCTATTGCGAAGTTTTTGCCTTTTGCTATGATTTTTAATCTCTAATTTTTGCAGCCACCATTAGCCCCTATTTAAACTAAAGTTTAGGTTAAGTTAGGGTTTAAGAGGAAAGAGATGGGCTGTGGGCTGATAAAGCCCATATGGGCTGAATTTGGGCTGTCAGCCCAACATGAATTTCTCTCTCGATTAACTAGACTTTATATGGCTTATGCACTTATTCGGTGAAGCATCCCCTATCTGCTTACTTGCAATCTATTGTAGGCTCTAGCAAATCTACCTGCGCTAGGTACTTAGGGTAGGTCCATCTGTATCCTTAGGGTAGGGCGCAGTTTATATCCTCTTCTTTCTTAATGCAGTTGATATCCTCTTCTTTCTTAATAATAAGATGAAAACAAAACCTATTAAGCCAGATGAAAACCTATTAAGCCCTAGAAAACTGCACTTTAAACTAGAGACTTTCCTAAAACATTCGCCTTTCCTTACCTATTCTTTCGTACAACCCTATCACTTGGCTTTCTGAGTCAGTAACTTGTGTTACGCAATGATAGTTTGGTATAGAATTTGTTAGAGCTAGTCTAGAAAATTTACCAAAAGTTAATTTGATAACCCAATAAAGATAATAAAGTAGAAAAAAATAAAAGAAACAGGGACACCAAATTTACGTGGTTTGGTCAATTGACCTACGTCCACGGACGGAGGAGGAGCAAAACTCTATTATAAAGGGACAATTACAAATGCCTTAGGAAAATATTCCTAGGCCAAAAAACACCTTGCTCTACTAAACAAGAAAAAGGTCAAAATATTTTAACTAAGTGTGGACTTAATAGAAATTAAATCTAAAGCAAACAATTAGGCTTTTTTTATGGTGCACTTGGCTTCAAAGATCAAGCCATTATTTATAGTTTGCAATAGGAAATAACAAGCTTGATTTTCCCGATGTGGAACTTGCCAAACCAATAAATCTCCACCTTGGCATATCCCAACATTGACAATAGCAAACTTGCTCCACCTTATTCACAAAAGCCCTAACGGGCAATCAACAACAATGAACACCAACCTAGTCCAAGTACTGCTTGAACTTGTAAACCGAAAGAGGCTTCGTAAGTATATCAGCTAGATTGTCCTTCGTATGAATTTTATGAACAAGGACCTTTCCCTCATCAATAGTATCCCGAATAAAATGAAACTTCACATCGATGTGTTTCGTCCTCTCATGATACATCTGGTCTTTAGTCAAATAAATAGCACTTTGACTATCATAGTAAATTATAGTAACACCTTGATGCAAACATAATTCGTTGAACAAACCTCTTAACCATAAAGCTTCTTTGATCGCCTCTGTCACTATCATATATTTTACCTCTGTAATAGATAAAGCCACGACAGGTTGTAAAGAAGCTTTCCAAATAACTACACAATTGCCAACGTAAAATACATAGTCTGTCAAAGATCTTCGTTGATCAAGATTAGCAGCATAATCAGAGTTGACGAAACCAACCAAAGTGTCACGATTTTTCCCAAACTCCAAACAAGCATCTGAAGTCCCTTGCAAGTATCTGAGAAATCCACTTCACAGCCTGCTAATGTGTTTTACTCGGGTGAGAAATATATTTGCTAACCACACTAACTGCTTGTGAAATATCTGGATGAGTACAAACCATTGCATACATAATACTACCGATGACACTAGAATATAGAACTGTTAGGGATCGAGTGGCACTAAGAGGGGGGGGTGTGAATTAGTGCAGCGGTAAAGAACGATAGATTTTTCAGTGATTAACACAAGTTCGGAAACTTCGTACGAATGAATGCAGCATTTCGTTTGAACCCGGAAAGATTGCATTTTAACTTTAAAGTATAAGTAAGAAGATGAAGATGAAGTTGAGTAAATAAGGCAGCATATGAAAATGGTTTACAGCAAAGTAAGTTGCGAGAAAGTAAATGCAAACTGATTTATAGTGGTTCGGTCATCTGACCTACATCCACTTCCGAAGCCTTCTCTGATAAGGCTCCCAACTTCCACTAGCAAATCCTTTTGTAGGGGAAGGACCAAATACCCCTCTTACAACCCTTTTACAAGAGGTTCACACTCTTACAAGTATTCACAAAGAGAAGGAAATGAGGTGACCACTTAAGCAAATGAAGAACAAGACTTTCCCAAGACTTATTTTCAAAATCTAACTCTCAAGGGTTCTACTTTCAGCTAAGAAAGGAGGGGTATTTATAGATCCAAAATGGATTCAAATTTAGGCTCCAAATTTGAAATAAAATTGGAGTTCTAGTCTTTGAGGCGGTGCTATCGCTGTCGACCTGGTCGATTGACATAGCAGGGCGTGATTACTACCACCCGGCCAAAGCGGTGCTACCGCTGGCTGCTGGCTCTTGGTCTTTGGCGGTGCTACGCCCAACACACAAGTTGCTGGGCGGTGCCACCACCCAAAGACGCGCTGGTTGTTTCAGGCGGTGCCACCGCCAAAGACATCTTCGGGGCGTGCTACCGCCCAGCACGCACCAACTTCCTGGTTTAGGCCGAAAACTCGGCCCAAACCGGTCCCAAACAAGGCCCAATGGGCCCATACTTGGGTTAAAGGATTAACACCTAATCCTAACCCAAATTAATGTGCTAACTATGAAATTAAAGACATTCCTAAGCTATTACAAAGTCTGCAAGTTAAGTCTTCTTCCGGCGAGCTTCCGGCGAACTTTCGGCGGTCTTCCGACGATCCCTCGGAAACCATCCTGCGGACTCCCGACAAGCTCTCGGACTCCACAATGATTTTGGCGAGTTCCCCCGAGCTTTTTTGGCAAGCTCCGATTTTTCTTGGTAAGCTCCGTGAACTTTCGACGAACTTCCGAAAACCCTTCGGCAAGCTCCCTACTCGTTCTCGGCCGGTTCCGACAGCACTCCCAATGAATTTTCGGACTTCCATCGAACACTCGAGCTCCCAATGATCCATTGCACTTGACTTTGGCCCTTTGTTTCACTTTACGTCTTCATTCTTATCGTAGTTACTCATGCACAAACAAACACCAAACACCCTACTTCGATCTAGACAGTTACTACAACACGAATTGACATTCAGTCGCCCGGCACGTTATTGGTCGGCGCTTCGTCCGATCCTTCGGCACATCGCCCTCTCTTACGGCTTGTTGCCCAATCGACGGTTGACCTCCGTAACCCCGATATCCATGGCTCAACTCTGCACTTCTTGGCCCGATGCCCGACGTCCGAAGCCTCCTGCCGATAGTCGACCGAACCTCTGACTCGACATCCAATATCTTGACGTGATCACCTCTGGTGCAACGTCAATTCCTCCAGCGTCAACTATCTAATCCTGATCGATAGTAAACCTACGTAACTCAACACGCAGTTAAACAACATAACACACTCAATTAGTTTCATCATCAAAATCCGAGATTCAACAATCTCCCTCTTTTTGATGATGACAACTAATTGATGACTGATGGAGTTAACCATAACTCCCCGGAGTTTAACACAAACTCCCCCTATCAATATGCCATTGATAGAACCCTTGGATTATCCCAAATCCAAGTAACATGTATCATTCATGTAGTGAGAAATATAAATCCATCATGCAAACATATAAAATATTCAAGCATCATTACATTGCATGAAGTCATCAATCTACTTCTCCCCCTATGTCATCAACAAAAAAGAGAAGTAGCATCATAGCTAGTTTAAAAGATATGCAAATTTCTTACAACACACTAGCTATTTATCACATCATACAATATTTTTGCAATACAACATCAAATAATACCATTCAATCATAGCAAGTTTCAAGGATGGGCAATGATGGTAATTTTCACTTGCTTCTTGAGATGTGCAAGTTTGCACCTTGTTTCTCATGATAGCAATATTTGCATCCTTTGATATAACAATTCTTAGCTTCTCATGAAGTTGCAAAATAGGAATCAAGATGGCAAATTTTTGCAATGTTCGAGCTAAAAACTTTCTCCCCCTTTGTTAGCATCAAAAAGAAAGGGAGGATCAAATACTTCAAATAATCTTGCATGAGATTCAACAATAATTTGTAACAAAAATGTAAGCAATTTTGAAGAAGTAAAATTGAGCAAGATTTTTGCCTCTCTTGAGATAGCAACTTTTTGCTTCTCAATGTTCAAGCTAGCAAGATTTTCTCTTTTGATGCATAAGCTAGCAATTTTCTTCCTCTTGAATGAGCTAGCAAATTAATCATGCAAGCTAGCAATAAATCTTCTCCTCCTTTGATTTTGTCAAAAAGAAGGGAAGAATACAATTCTTTTCCCTTTACATGAATGCTTCCATCATGACAAAATAACAAATTTCCATCATGAATTTTTAACATATCAAGTCATGAATTCAAGAGAGTCATAAACAAATCATGGTATGAGGAAAATTTATGACAAGCAAGCAAGCAATGATGATAAGCTAGCATACTATGCAATACGCAAACTAGCTCCCTTTCAAATTTTCTCTTTTGCACCTAAGTTTCCCTTTTGCAAGTCATCAACATTTTGTTTGCAATGAGCTAGTAATTTTTGTAAAATTTATAACATTTTAAACATGCAAGCTCATGAGTTAAAAATAATGTAACTTTACAATTTCTTTCTTCTCATTTTGAGAAGTGCATGTTTTGTCTTTTGCAAGTTCTAGCTAGCTATGTTTGTCATTTTCACTTGTGATACATAAGCTAGCAAGCTAACTCCCCCTTTGTCACTATCGAAAAGAAGGGATGAATAATATTTCAATGAAATAATTTAGCACCAATCAATATTTCAATTTTTTTATGATGCATACAAAACATAGATGCAAAGAATTCATGAAAGATATCAATATGAAATATCAATAAGGATCAACACCAAAAGACATCATTCATGATTCATCATAAAGCAAATTTCATTTATGTCAAATGTTCAATTTACCACACAAGGCAAAGAAATCATGTCACTTTTAGGGTCATGAAATATATGACATCAAGGCTCATGATTCATTTAAAAAGATATAGCACAAAGAGTAACTTGATTCATGCATAAGAATTCCAAGTATCAAGTATTAAGATATCAAGACTTGGATTGTGATAAAGCTCACTCCAGTTTGAATCATCAAAATCATTAACATAGTTTATGAGATTTACAAAAAAAAAATATAAACTTGAATTGTTCTCCTCTTTGGTAAATGATAAAAGAAGCAATCATTTTCGAGATTCAAAAAGCTAGCAATTTGCATTAATCATGACAAGTGATACATCAAAAGTCTATATCATTATTTCAATCAACAAGTCATAAAGCATACAAAGTAGTATTGAAACATGAGAGAAAAGTTCAAATTATCAAATGATAATCAATTCATTGAAATCACTTCTATAATTTATGAGATTCTTAAGATATCATGAAATCATTAATCTCGATAAGATAGTAAATATAATTTCTTTATGTTTCATCATATAAGTATGTCTCTTGCCTTTATATGCCTAATTAAAATATTCAAAATCGGAAGACAAACTTCATTATAAACATTTTCAAAACAACACATTGTTTCAAGACATGAGATTTAATTTATCATGATAATGTGTTTCATTTTGTTTCAAACAAGTGTGCTCATGTTTCAAAAGATGAGTATCAAATTTAAGACCAAAACATGAGTTTGTCATCAAGATATGATATCACAAAGTCATTAAGCATGATAACAAACTTTTAGTATTTTCATTTCAATGATGATTTCATAATGTATGTTCAAACATTTATATGGAACCCATCATTGTAGAAATTCAAAACATAAGTTTGTCATTAAATCCATCAAGATCATATACATCAAACATCATGATAGTACATTTTCTCATCTTTATGAGTTTCAATTTAAGTGATTTGATCTTTCATAAGAATGTTCAAATTTTTCATATGAAAATGTCATGCATCATATTCAAAAATGAAAATATCATCAAAATCATTTTAATTCTTTCTTACATTAGTTAGAACAAGATGATCGATGCTCAAATTTTTTGGTAAAATCATACATCATTTTATAAATCTGAAAAATAATTTTTGTCATGAAAATCATCAAGTCCGAATATACATTATTTCAAAATGTAGGATTTTAATCTTCATCATTTCAATTCCTCATTAAGCATGATATAAAAATTTAAAGATCAAACATCATGTTTAGAAATGAAATATAAAACATCAAGATACACATGCATGGATTAATCCTAGGCAATATCACAAATCATGCAAGTATCATTCATAATTTTTACTTTTCAAAAATACTAGAAAGAAAAGCATAGTATAATTTTAAAATAATTTAAATTTCCAAAAATATAAGAAAAGCATAAAAAAATTCCTGCTAACTAAGTTAAGCATTCATGGAAAGCATCATGTAATTTCAAAATAAGGTAGAAGCAACTTGGGTGAGTTTCTTACCTCATTGTCGAAAACCGTCAAAGCCCATTTTGCCTCTTCTCTACTTGATTCTTCTTTGCAAGCCTATTTCTTCTTTATTGGCCTCTTCCTCCGTTCAAGTTCATTGTCTTTTTTAGATTTTTGTTTAATGAACTTATTATGATTCATTAAAAGTTCAATGTCCTCATTGTCCTCATCACTTGAGTCATCACTCAAGTGACATTCATTTGTCCAATGTTCCAAATCCTTCTTGTTCTTTAGAAGGTGGTTCATATGTTCATCATATTCCAAATGTTCGAAGAAACTCATTTCATATGTCATTAGTGAACCGATTAGTTCTTCTAATGAAAAATTATTTAAATTTTTAGTCTCTTGTATTGCGGTTACTTTTGGATCCCAACTCTTTGGGAGGGATCTTAAAATCTTGTTAGTGAGTTCAAAGTTCGAAAAACATTTACCAAGACTTTTCAAGCTATTGACGACATCCGTGAAGCGGGTGTACATATCGTCAATAGTTTCGCTTGGTGTCATTCGGAATAGCTCAAAATCATGCAATAAGAGGTTTACTTTCGAGTCTTTAACTCTACTAGTTCCCTTGTGCGTGATTTCAAGTGTTCGCCAAATATCGAAAGCCGTTTCACACATTGAAATTCGATTGAACTCGTTCTTGTCTAAAGCGCAAAATAAAGCATTCATAGCCTTTGTGTTTAAAGAAAAAGACATTTTCTCCAAATCCGACCATTCGTTCGTCGGTTTAGAGGAAGGTTGAAAGCTATTTTCGATGATGTTCCACAAATCCAAATTCATTGAAAGCATGAAAACTCTCATTCGAGTTTTCCAATATGTGTAGTCCGAATTGTTAAAGAACAGTGGACGGAAAACCGAAAAGCCCTTTTGAAAACCATTTAGAGCCATTTCTCACGGGTGTAAATCCGAAAGAGAAAGAACGTGGCTCTGATACCAATTGTTAGAGATCAAGTAGCACTAAGAGGGGGGGGGGTGAATTAGTGCAGGGTAAAGAATAATAGATTTTTCAGTGATTAACACAAGTTCAGAAACTTCGTATGAATGAATGCAGCATTTCATTTGAACCCGGAAAGATTGCATTTTAACTTTAAAGCATACATAAGAAGATGAAGATGAAGTTGAGTAAATAAAGCAGCATATGAAAATGGTTTGCAGCAAAGTAAGTTGCGAGAAAGTAAATGCAAACCGATTTATAGTGGTTCGGTCATCCGACCTACATCCACTTCCGAAGCCTTCTCCGATGAGGCTCCCAACTTCCACTAACAAATCCTTTTATAGGGGAAGGACCAAATACCCCTCTTACAACCCTTTTACAAGAGGTTCACACTCTTACAAGTTTTCACAAAGAGAAGGAAATAAGGTGAACACTTAAGCAAATGAAGAACAAGACTTTCCCAACACTTATTTTTAAAATCTAACTCTCAAGGGTTCTACTTTCAGTTGAGAAAGGAGGGGTATTTATAGATCCAAAATGGATTCAAATTTGGGTTCCAAATTTGAAATCAAATTGGAGTTCAGTCTTTGAGGCGGTGCTACCGCTGTCGAGGCGGTGCTACGCTTTGTCGATCTGGTGGATCGACACAAGAGGGGCGGTACTACCGCCCCAGCTAGGCGGTGCTACCGCCTGGCCTGCTGGCTGCTGGGTGGTGCCACCGCCCAGCACACATGCTGCTGAGCGGTGCCACCGCCTAGCATACATGCTGCTAGGCGGTGCTTCTGCCCAGCACATACAAACTTCCTAGTTTGGGCTAAAAACTCAGCCCAAACCGGTCCTAAACAAGGCCCAATGGGCCCATACTTGGGTTAAAGGATTAACACCTAATCCTAACCCAAATTAATGTGCTAACTATGAAATTAAAGACGTTCCTAAGCTATTACAAAGTCCGCAAGTCAAGTCTTCTTCCGACGATCTTCCGACGATCCCTCGGAAACCATCCTGCGGACTCCCGGCAAGCTCTCGGACTCCACGATGATTTTGGCGAGGTCCCCCGAGCTTCTTTGGCAAGCTCCGATCTTTCTTGGCAAGCTCCGTGAACTTCCGACGAACTTCCGAAAACCCTTCGATAAGCTCCTTACTTGTTCTCGGTCGGTTCCGGCAGCACTCCCAACGAATCTTCGGACTTCCATCGAACACTCGAACTCTCAATGATCCATCGCACTTGACTTTGGCCCTTTATTTCGCTTTACGCCTTCATCCTTATCGTAGTTACTCCTGCACAAACAAACACCAAACACCCTACTTCGATCTAGATAGTTACTACAACACGAATTGACATTCAGTTGCCCGGCACGTCATTGGTCGGTGCTTCGTTCGATCCTTCGGCACATCACCCTCTCTTGCGGCTTGTTGCCCAATCGACGGTTGACCTCCACAACCACAATATCCATGGAGTACCTCTGCACTTCTTGGCCCGATGCCCGACGTCCGAAGCCTCCTGCCGATAGTCGATCGAACCTCTGACTCGACATCCAATATCCTGACGTGATCACCTCTAGCGCAACGTCAATTCCTCCAGCGTCAACTGTCTAATCCTGATCGATAGTAGACCTGCGTAACTCAACACGCAGTTAAACAACAAAACACACTCAATTAGTTTCATCATCAAAATCTGAGATTCAACAGGAACTTGTGCTATATATTCTTCCTCTTCAATAACTGTGGTGATTAAGCAACAGATAGCAAAAAATGGCTAGTAAGAGGAGTACTCATTGGCTTAGTGTTTTTCATGCCAAACCTCTCCAAGACTTTCTCGAGGTAATTTTTTTGGGTCAGAAATAATTTTCTAACTCCTTGATCTCTTTTGATCTCCATGCCAAGAATCTTCTTAGCTGCTCCTAAATCTTTCATTCTAAATTTACTACTCAGCTGCATTTTCAAACTGTGAATTTTTGACAAATTCTTAGCTGCAATAAATATGTCATCAACATAAAGCGACAAATACACAAAAGAGCCATCATTTAACTTACAGAAGTTGACACAGCTATCATACATACTCCTCGTGTAATCATGCCCTAACATAGAGGAATCAAACCTCCTATACCTGTCTTGGAGACTGCTTTAATTCGTACAAGGATTTCTTTAATAAGCAAACATGGTCTTCCTTACCGTCAACTTTAAATCCATGAGGTTACTCCATATAAATTTGTTCTTCAAGTTCACTATGTAAGAAAGTTGTCTTGACATCAAGTTGCTCCAATTCCAAATCATACATGGCAACTAAAGCAAGTAAAACACGAATAGAGCTATGTTTAACAATAGGTGAAAATACGTCATTAAAATCAACACCATGTACCTGACTATAGCCCTTTGCAACCAATCGTGTTGTGTACCTTGCATCTTCAACCCCTGGAATACCTTCATTCCTTTTGAAGACCCATTTGCATCCAACTATTTTCTTACCCTAAGGCGACTTCACAAGATCTCAAGTTCTATTATGATAGAGAGATTCAATTTCTTCATTCATTATAATTAACCACTTAGGGGAATCATCACAAGAAACTGCAATTGAGTTGGTAGTAGGCTCACCAACTCCACCTATTTCTTCTGTAACAGACAAAGTATCACATCCCATATTTATAAAATATAATAAATCATCATTTTATTATTCATAATTTATAGAATACACTCCCTTTTTTGAATTCAAATCCTTGCCTTTACAATAGTAAATATTTTATTAATAAGAAAAAATCATATCTTCTTGGTAGGGTCACAAGTCTCTTCCACCCAAGCTTCATATCTATTGCAAAATTATAGATTATGCTGAAAATAAATATAAGATAAAAATATTAATAACCACACATGTTGGTAGAACCTCAAAAAAATCATAAAAATAATCTAACATTCATGAAACAAATGTTAATAATTTAATAAGAAATAATAATATATTAATTTATTATAAAACTTAAACATCTGAAAAATCATGATAATTTCTTAAGCAAAATCATGCATCGGTCACATGCAACACATACAAGATAACTGGATAATAAAGGCGTACATCACACCTAATGGTGCACTCTCCCAACAGCGGATGTAGAGGTATACTCCATGGGATGGATTCCTCCCAATAGCGGATGGAGATAATCCATATCACACTCCCAACAGCAGATGGAGTGGTATCCCTCACCCGCCTAATGCTCGGAAATCCGTCAGGGGGAGCGACATCATATGCGCAGCGGAAGAACCGAAAACAAAACCCCAAATTTCCCGTAGAAAGTTTCCATCATCGTGTGAAGATCGGTGCGTCAAAAATAAATCTGCAAAATTACACGTGTAAAAGAAGATATCTAGGGAGATCGTATATCCCTGAATTCCCGCAGATCTGTGAGAGAGGATGAAGGAGGTCAAGCGTCCTCCTCTCTAGTGGTATCCACACGGCAGGGATTGCGACGATGCACCTCTCTCTCTTAGGAGAGAAGAATAGGAGGTGGCTACCAAAAGAAACCCTCAGCCTATAGAGCTTTGGTTCCCTCCTATTTATAGAGGCCCCTTGAAAAACCCTAATGGATCTTTTATCCTATTGGGTATTGGATCTCCATCCAATTATCCAAGCCTCTTGGATTAGTGAGTTTCTATCTAATAATCTCTTATTAGCAATTATTGGATCTCATCTCAGGATCCAATAATTCAGGGGCTTAATGGATATCCAATAAGATAGGGGGTTCAACGGATATCTCATATCCGAACCTCTACTCGTCGCAACACCTACGATATGTGTGTGACCCTTTAGGCCCAATATCGAGCTGATCGTGAGTCATACTTGTTAGAACTCCTTCTGACTTAGTGAATTATTATTTCTATAATAATTCACCCAACTCATCGACTGCGGACATACCAGGCCACTACGTCGCGGACCCCAGACTATACAAGGGAATCTAATCCTTTGGACCTATCTATCCTCAGTTATCATGTATCTATAGTCCCTCATACATCTAATATCCCAGAGACCTTATACTGGGCATGGTGCTGTCAAGCCCATACGGTCTCTCCTTGAGTCTTGCTCTTGTCGGATTCTCCCGAAGAACCGTTTTTCTCTCAATCCGAATAACCTTGGCCAAGGATTTATTCAAGCAAGAATATATGAGATATTCCTCTCATGATACCAAGAGTGGATGATCCTCTATTGACACTCAATAGCCCTCGTAAGGTTAGCTACCACTCCCAATGACCGGCTGTACTAGATCTGGAACTTTCCAAACCTATAAGTCCGGTATCAAAGAGTGGAGTACTCATATAGGACATCCTTGGTGTCTCAAGTATAAGGACCAGATACACTACTGGGACTATGGAATTGCTGTCTGACATGAGGTATCAATAACCATCCAGCATTCCGTAGGTGGATCAATCAGTGAACTCATTCTCCAATGAGCACCTGCACTGTACCCTTAATGTCCCCACACGAGTAGCTATGAGACCAGCTACCTCCATCATATGAACGGGTATATAGCACACCAGTCTATCCGGCTATCTCGATGTCCTTCTCGAGTAACCTATGACCAGGATAATTTAGGGTCTGTGTTTAAAGATGAATCGATCTCATTATCGTGATCTCATCACGATCCGATTCCCATTGTACAGATCTAAGGACATCACAGTATATGTAATACGCAAGATAAAGTGATAAAATGCCTAATAATAAGCAAAAAGATAAAGTGCATATTAAGTCACAAGTGCCATCACTCATATGATTGGCTTGTAGGGCACCTATAACTAGCAATCTCCCACTTGACCTAAAGCCAATCACCAACATGTCTGATCCCCATCAGACCTCTGTGATGCTCAAAGATAATCTAAGTCAATAGCTTTGTCAATGGATCTGCAATGTTATCTTCGGATGGAACTCTTTCCACTACTACATCTTTTTGGGCCATGATCTCTCTAATAAACTAGAATCTCATCAGAACACTTCTGATGAGACCTGGGTTCCCTTATTTAAATAATCACCCCGTAGTTATCGCAATATAAGGGAATTAGCTCTTCGCTTCTTGACATGACTCCCGAATCTGCGATGAACTTCTTCATCCAAACTCTCTCCTTTGCTGCGTCTACCGTAGCAATGTATTCCGCCTCTATGGTCGAGTCTGCAGTAGTGTCTTGCTTGAAACTCTTCCAGCATACTGCTCCTCCATTCAGGGTGAACACATACCCTGAATTAGACTTGCTATCATCGACATCGGACTGAAAGCTTGAGTCCATGTAGCTCTCAACCCTGAGGCTACTATCTCCATATACCAATAAACGATCCTTAGTCCTTCTCAAGTACTTAAGGATACTTTTTACTACTTTCCAGTGCTCCAAGCTTGGATCTGCTTGATATCTACACATGACACTCAAAGCATGCGCTATATCAGGCCTGATATATAGCATAACATACATGATTGATCCTATCGCTGATGCATATGGTATCATATCTATGTGTGCCCTTTCTTTAGGAGTTTTTGGGGACATACTCCTAGAAAGTGATATTCTATGTCTCATTGATATGAGACATCTCTTGGAATTTTTCATGTCAAACCTTTTGACAATGGTGTCTATGTACCTGGACTGGGATAAGCCAAACATCCTTCTGGATCTATCTCTATAGATCCGTATCCCCAATATGCAGGATGCTTCCCCTAAGTCGTTCATGGAGAAGTGCCTAGATAACCAAGTCTTTACTATGGAGAGCATTCCTACATCATTCTTAATGATCAGGATGTCATCCACATATAATACCAAAAAGGTGATAGTGCTCCCACTTACTTTCCTGTACACACAAGGCTCATCTTCGTTCTTAACGAAGTCATAAGATCTGATCGCATTATCAAATCTTATGTTTCAACTTCGGGAAGCTTGCTTCAATTCATAAATGGACCTAAGCAACCTGCACACCTTATCTGGGTTATCTCTGGACACGAATCCCTCAGACTGTATCATATACACCTCCTCCTCGAGGTTACCTTTGAGGAATGCGGTTTTGACGTCCATCTGCTAGATCTCATAATCATAGTGTACTGCAATAGCCAATAGAATTCGAATGGATTTTAGCATGGCTACAGGTGAGAAAGTTTCGTCATAATCAATACCTTGCCTTTGACGATACCCCTTAGCCACTAGCCATGCTTTATCGGTCTTTGGCTTTCCATCTACTCCAATCTTCTTTTTGAAGATCCACTTGTAACCAATGGGTACAATACACTCGGGTGCATCAACTAGGTTCCAAACCTTGTTGGAGTACATGGAATCCATTTTTGAATTCATGACTTCTTGCCATTTCCTGGAGTCTCTCATAATAGCCTCCTCGTAGGTTTGAGGATCAATATCATCAACATCCTCTCTTCTGATATGTCCCATATATCTCTCAGGAGGATGGGATACTCTATCGGACCTACGTAAAGTTGGAACTTGTGTGTTAGGTATCTGAACAGATTCTGGAATGGTGCTTGAGCTAGGTTCTCCAACCTCGCTCAACTCTATCATGCTCCCACTATCTCCACCAAGAATATGTTCCTTCTCAAGGAACACTGCTCTCTTGGCTACAAAAATATTTTTGTCCTCAAGGTGATAGAAATAATACCCACAAATTTCCTTGGGGTATCCCATAAACTTGCACCGTTCCATCCTAGATTCCAACTTATCAGGGTTGTGTCTCTTAATGTGAGCAGGGCAGCCCCAAATCTTAACAACTTTAAGATCGGGCTTCTTCCTATTCCATATCTTATATAGAGGGGTATCTCACAAACTTGCACCGTTCCATCCTAGATTCTAACTTATTAGGGTTGTGTCTCTTAACGTGGGTAGGGCAGCTCCAAATCTTAACAACTTTAAGATCGGGCTTCTTCCCATTCCATATCTTATATGGAGTAGACATCACTGACTTAGTTGGAATTCTGTTCAGAAGGTAAGCTACGGTTTCTAGGGCATATCCCCAGAATGATATGGGTAGGTCGGCGAAACACATCATGGAACGCACCATGTCTAATAGTATGCGATTTCTCCTTTCTGATACACTATTAAGCTGTGGTGTATAAAGAGGTGTCCATTGGGATAATATCCCATGGTCTTTGAGGAACTGGATGAACTCTATACTTAAGTACTCACCTCCTCGATCTGATCGATGGGTTTTAATACTCTTTCCAGTCTGGTTTTTCACTTCATTTTTATATTCCCTGAATTTCTCAAAAGTCTCAGACTTGTACTTCATTAAGTACACATGTCCATATCTTAAGAAATCATCAGTGAAAGTAATGAAGTAGGAGTAACCACCTATGACATGAGTCGACATGGGACCACATACATCACTATGTATGAGTTCTAGTAACTCAGTGGCTCTCTCTCCAGTTCCACTAAATGGAGAGTTGGTCATCTTTCCCTGAAGGCAAGGTTCGCATGTTGCATATGACTCATAGTCAAATGGATCTAGATATCCATTCTTCAGCAACTTTTGAATCCTTCCCTCATGGATGTGACCTAGCTTACAATGCCAAAGATATGCATTGTTCACCTCTTCTCGTTTTCTCTTAGACTTGCTTACACTCATAATATGTGGAGTTGTATCTAGCATATATAAACCATTATGCAATGTTCCTCTCATGATGATCTCATCATCTAATATTATTGAACAACTATTGTTCTTAAAAACTAATTTATATCCAATAACTGTCAAACATGAAATAAAAATAATGTTTTTGATAATAGAAGGAACATAATAGCATGTATCTAATGCAATAATAGCTCCACCAAGTAGATGTAAGGTGACCTTGCCAACAGCCACTGCAGCAATCTTTGCTCCATTGCCCATCTTAAGGTCCATCTCACTTTTGTTCAATCTCTTAGGTCCTGTCAGAACCTGCAACGAATTACAGATATGATAAGCACTCCCGGTATCCAATACCCATGTGTTATCATAAGATTCTAATAAATGGAGACTGATCATGAATGTACCTGAAGCTTCTCCAAGCTTCTGTTTTGCCCTCTCTGCAAGGTACTCTTTGCAGTTCCTCTTCTAGTGCCCATCTTTGCCACAGTGGAAGCATTGGCCTTTTTCCTTTATTGGGTCTTTCTTGGCAACCTTTGCCTTACCCATTTTGCCCTTGCCCTTGCCCTTCTTAAGGGTCTTCTCAGCTTTCCTTTTCTTTCTGGTCTCACTAGTATAGAGGACTGGCTTCTCTTTCTTGATGGTGCTCTCTGCTTCTCTCAACATATTGAGGAGCTCTGGGAGGGTCACCTCAAGTTTGTTCATATTAAAATTTATTATGAACTAAGAAAAGGAATCTGGTAGGGACTGAAGCACAAGATCCATACACAGGTTATCCTCTAGGACCATTCCCAGACCTGTGAGTTTCTCGATCCACTCAATCATTTTAAGGACATGGTTCTGAACTAGTGTCCCCTTAGTCATCCTGGCATGGAAAAGACTCTTTGATATCTCATATCGCTGAGTTTTTCTTTGTTCCTTAAACAGTTTACGGAGATGCAGGAGTATGAAATTAGCATCCATATTTTTATGCTGTCTCTGTAACTCAGTAGTCATAGAGGCTAACATATAACACTGAGCAAGAGTGGAATCATCTAAGTACTTCACATAACGAGCGATCTTATCCTCGCTTGCCCCTTCATCGGGCGTAGGGATCACTGTATCAAGGACATACCCGATTTTCTCCGTCGTGAGAACGATTCTCAAATTACGAAGCCAATCCGTATAATTTGGACCAGTGAGGCGATTGGCATCAAGTATGTCACGTAAAGGATTTGAAAGTGATATTTTTCTGAAATAAAAGATGTAGCAGAAATAAATAACATGCAGACTTTGCAGAAATTAAACTATTAAGATAAGGACTTCTATCTTAATCCATTCCCACTAATTTTTCACGAGGCACACAATACTCTCTGGTATGTGAATCGGAGACTCCCGACGGATCTCTAGTGGGGATCAAGATCCAATCGACATCTTAACGTAACCTCGAGGGACTCTACCAATCACGTTAAGCCCGTAAAGGTAGGCAACTCTTGCCAATCATAACTCCTTGTGATTCACATCCTGTTCGGCCTCCGAACCACCATGGCCTCGAGGGACTCGACCAACCATGATGTTCGGTTAAGTCATCACCATCGTTACCAGATGAGTCTGATTCGGTGATATACTCTCGAGGGATTCGACCAAGCATACAATGTCCTCAGGTCACCAATGACATCTCTATGTCGTAGATAAGATAGCGAAACGCGATATAGGTGAGTCTCGAGGGACTCGACCAACTCAACCTATACTAGGAATTGCTAGTCATATGTGCCCTGCAAGCCAATCACATGAGTGATGGTACTTGTGACTTGATATATACTTTTTCTCTTTACTTATTTTAAGCGTTTTATCACTTTATCTTACGTATTGCAAATATTGTGATGTCCTTAGATCTATACAATAGGAATCGAATCGTGATAAGATCACGATAATGAGATCGATTCACCTTTAAACACAGAACATGAATTATCCTAATCATAGGTTACTCGAGAAGGACATCGAGATAACCAGATAGACTGGTGTGCTGTATACCCGTCCATATGATGGAGGTAGCTGGTCTCATAGCTACTCATGTGGGGACACTAAGGGTACAGTGGAGGTGCTCATTGGGGAATGAGTTCACTGATTGATCCGCCTACGAGATGCTGGATGGTTATTGATACCTCACGTCAGACAGCAATTTCGTAGTCCCAGTAGTGTATCTGGTCCTTAGACTTGAGACACTAAGGATGTCTTGTTTGAGTACTCCACTCTTTGATATCGGATTTATAGGTTTGGAAAGTTTCAGATCTAGTACAGTCGGTTCTTGGGAGTGGTAGCAAACTTTACGAGGGCTACTGAGTGTCAATAGAGGATCATCCACTCTCGGTATTATGAGAGGAATATCCCATGTGTTATTGCTTGAACAAATCCTTGGCCAAGGTTATTCGGATTGAGAGAGAACGAGTTCTCCGAGAGAATCTGACAAGAGCAAGACTCGAGGAGAGACCATATGGGCCTGACAGCACCATGCTCGGTATAGGGTCTCTGGGATACTAGATGGATGAGAGATTATAGATACATGGTAACTGAGGACAGATAGGTCTAAAGGATTGGATTCTCCTGTATCGTTTAGGGGCCATGGCATAGTAGCCTGGTACGTTCGCAATCGATGAGTTGGGTGAATTATTATAGAGATAATAATTCACTAAGTCAGAAGGAGTTCTGACAAGTCTGACTCACAGCCAGCTCGATATTGGGCCTAGAGGGTCACATACATATGGTAGGTGTTGTGACGAGTAGATGTTCGGATATGGGATATCCGCTGAACCCCCTATCTTATTGGATATCCATTAAGCCCCTGAATTATTGGATCCTGAGATGAGATCTAATAATTGCTAATAAGAGATTATTGGGTAGAGACCCACTAATCCAAGAGGCTTGGGTAATTGGATGTAGATCCAATACCCAATAGGGCAAAAGATCCATTAGGGTTTTCAGGGGGCCTCTATAAATATGAGGGAACCAAAACTCTATAGGCTGAGGGTTTCTTTTGATAGCCACCTCCTGTTCTCCTCTCCCCAGAGAGAGAGGTGCATCGTCGCAATCCCAGTCGTGTGGATACCACTAGAGAGGAGGACGCTTAACCTCCTTCATCCTCTCCCACAGATCTGTAGGAATTCAGGGATATACGATCTCCCTAGGTATCTTCTTTTACACATACAGTTTTGTGGATTTATTTTTGATGCACCGATCTTCGCACGATGACAAAAACTTTCTATGGGAAATCTGGGGTTTTATTTTCTATTCTTCCGCTGCGCATGTCGCTCCCCTTGTGGATTTCCCAATAGTGGTATCAGAGCCAGGTTGTTCGTCTGAAGATCAGATCTTATACTACGTGTGTTGTGTTTTAGATCGGCTTTGGACGCCAAAATCGTTAGCGCGAAGGGCGAGAAAGGGTAGCAACTATTGCTGCCCGCTTGTGCAGCAATCGTAAGGCTGCTTGCAGCCTTGCTGCCTGCACAGGCAACAGTCACTGGCCGGCGGGCTGCTGGCCGTAGGCAGGATGCTTGTGTCGGTGGCCTACGGCCCGCGCGCAGGGGCGCCGAAGCCTACGGGCGCTCGGGCCAACGTCGCAAAGGCGCCCACCTACGGCTGTGGCAGCGTGTGCGGTCATTGCGCTTTGCGCTACACGGCCGTGTTGCCGCGTGGCGCGCCGCCACCGGTGGTGGCGCACGGCGCGCTCGCTTCATGAAGGGGCGGTGGCACCGCTACCCTCCACGCGCGCAAGGGGCACTACCGGCAGGGTGGTGACGGCCGCAAGCACAGTAAGGGTGAGGGATTAGGGTTTTAAGGACAAAAGATAGTTTTACCCCTAGAAATTTCAAAAATTTCACATTCTGTCCCTTTTGATAGAATTACCAAAATACCCCTTGGAATTTTAGAAATTCTAATTTTGTCCCTTTTGATAGAATTACCAAAATACTCTTTTGACTGAATTACCAAAATATCCCTTATTCATCCAATATCCCATCCTCCTGAGAGATATGTGGGACATATCAGAAGAGAGAATGTTAAGGATATTGATCCTCAGACCTACGAGGAGGCTATTATGAGCATAGACTCCGGGAAATAGCAAGGAGCCATGAATTCAGAAATGGATTTCATGTACTCCAACAAGGTTTGGAACCTAGTTAATGCACCTAAGGGTAATGTACCCATTAGCTACAAGTGGATTTTCAAAAAGAAGATTGGAGTAGATGGAAAGGTAGAGACCTATAAAGCAAGGCTAGTGGCTAAGGGGTATCGTCAAAGGCAAGGTATTGACTATGATGAAACTTTCTCACCTGTAGCCATGCTAAAATCCATTCGAATTCTATTGGTTATTGTAGCACACTATGATTATAAGATCTGGCAGATGGACGTCAAAACCGCATTCCTAAATGATAACCTCGATGAGGAGGTGTATATGATATAGCCTAAGGGATTCGTGTCCAAGGATAACCCAGATAAGGTGTGCAAGTTGCTTAGGTCCATTTATGGATTGAAGCAAGCTTCCCAAAGTTGGAACATAAGATTTGATGAGGCGATCAGATCTTATAACTTTGTTAAAAACGAAGATGAGCCTTGTGTGTACAGGAAATTAAGTGGGAGCACTATCACCTTTTTGGTATTATATATGGATGACATCCTGATCATTGGGAATGATGTATGAATGCTCTCTACAGTAAAGATTTGGTTATCTAGGCATATCTCAATGAAGGACTTAGGGGAAGCATCTTGCATATTGGGGATACGGATCTATAGAGATAGATCTAAGAGGATGCTTGGCTTGTCCCAGTCCAGGTACATAGACACCATTGTCAAAAGGTTTGGCATGAAAAATTCCAAGAGAGGTCTCATACCAATGAGATATGGAATATCACTTTCTAGGAGTATATCCCCAAAGACTCCTAAGGAAAGGGCACACATGGATATGATACCATATGCATTAGCGATATGATCTATCATATATGCTATGCTATGTAACATGCATGATATAGTGCATGCTCTGAGTGTCAAGAGCAGATATCAGGCAGATCCAGGCTTGGAGCACTGGAAAGTAGTAAAATGTATCCTTAAGTAATTGAGAAGGACTAAGGATCTTTTATTGGTATATAGAGGTAGTAGCCTCAAGGTTGAGGGCTACTCAGACTCGAGCTTCCAATCCGATGTCGATGATAGCAAGTCTAATTCAAGGTATGTGTTCACCCTGAATGGAGAAGTAGTATGCTGGAAGAGTTCCAAGCAAGACACTACTGCTGACTCGACCACAAAGGTGGAATACATTGTTGTGGCAGAGACAGCAAAGGAGGGTGCCTGGATGAAGAGGTTCACCACTGACCTAGGAGTCATGTCGAGCAGCGAGGATATGATTCCCCTATATTGCGACAACTACGGGGTGATTACACAAATAAGGGAACCTGGGTCTCATTAAAAGTGTTCTGAGATCGTAGCCCGAAAAGATGTAGTAGTGGAAAGAGTTTCATCCGAAGATAACATTGCAGATCCACTGACAAAGCCATTGACTCAGATTGTCTAATGGGGATCAAACATGTTGGTGATTGGCTTTAGGTTAAGTGGGAGATTGCTAGTCATATGTGCCATACAAGCCAATCACATGAGTGTTGGCACTTGTGACTTGATATGCATTTTTTTTTTCTTTGATTATTATTAGAAATTTTATCACTTTATCTTGTATGTTGCATATATTGTGATGTCCTTGGATCTATGCAATGGGAATCAGATCGTGATGAGATCACGATAATGAGATCGATTCACCTTTAAACACAGACCCTGGATTATCCTTGTCATAGGTTACTTGAGAAAGACATCGAAATAACCGGATAAACTGGTGCTCTATATACCCGTCCATATGATGGAGGTAGCTAGTCTCATAGATACTCGTGTGGGGACACTAAGAGAACAGTGCAGGTGCTCATTGGGGAATGAGTTCACTGATTGATCCGCCTACAAAATGCTGGATGGTTATTGATACCTCACGTCAGATAGCGATTCCGTAGTCCCAGTAGTGTATCTAGTCCTTAGACTTGAGACACCAAGGATGTCCTATATGAGTACTCCACTCTTTGATATCGGACTTATAGGTTTAGAAAGTTCCAGATCTAGTACAGTCAGTTATTGGGAGTGGTAGCCAACTTTACGAGGGCTACTGAGTGTCAATAGAGGATCATCCATTCTCGGTATTATGAGAGGAATATCCCATGTGTTCTTGCTCGAACAAATCCTTGGCCAAGGTTATTCGGATTGAGAGAGAAAGAGTTCTCCGGGAGAATCCGACAAGAGCAAGACTCGAGGAGAGACCATATGAGCCTAACAGCACCATGCCCGGTATAGGGTCTCTGGGATACTAGATGGATGAGAGATTATAGATACATGGTAACTGAGGACAGATAGGTCCAAAGGATTGGATTCTCCTGTATCATCTAGGGGCCGTGGCATAGTAGCCTGGTACGTTCACAATCGATGAGTTGGGTGAATTTTTATAGAGATAATAATTCAATAAGTCAGAAGGAGTTCTGACAAGTCTGACTCACAGCCAGCTCGATATAGGCCTAGAGGGTCACACACATATGGTAGGTGTTGTGACGAGTAGATGTTCGGATATGGGATATCCGCTGAACCCCCTATCTTATTGGATATCCATTAAGCCCCTGAATTATTGGATCCTGAGATGAGATCTAATAATTGCTAATAAGAGATTATTGGGTAGAGACCCACTAATCCAAGAGGCTTGGGTAATTGGATGTAGATCCAATACCCAATAGGGCAAAAGATCCATTAGGGTTTTCAGGGGGCCTCTATAAATAGGAGGGAACCAAAACTCTATAGACTGAGGGTTTCTTTTGATAGCCACCTCCTGTTCTCCTCTCCCCAGAGAGAGAGAGGTGCATCGTCGCAATCCCTGCCGTGTGGATACCGCTAGAGAGGTGGACGCTTGACCTCCTTCATCCTCTCCCACAGATCTGTAGGAATTCAGGGATATACGATCTCCCTAGGTATCTTCTTTTACACATGCAGTTTTGTGGATTTATTTTTAACACACCGATCTTCGCACGATGACGAAAACTTTCTATGGGAAATCTGGGGTTTTGTTTTCTATTCTTTCGCTGCGCATGTGATGTCGCTCCCCTTGTGGATTTCCCAACAGTGGTATTAGAGCCAGGTTGTTCGTATGAAGATTAGATCTTAAACTACGTGTGTTGTATTTTAGATCTACTTTGGACGCCAAAATCGTTGGCGCGAAGGGCGAGAAAGGGCAGCAATTGTTGCTGCCCGCTCGTCGCGATAATTATTCTTTGCCCCGCCGTCCGAAGAACCGTAAGGCTGCTTGCAGCCTTGCTTGCCATAGGCATAAGGCGCATCCATCGGCGGCGGGCTGCTGGCCGTAGGCAGGATGCTTGCGTCGGTGGCCTACGGCCCGCGCGTAGGGGCGCCGAAGCCTGCGGGCGCTCGAGCCAACGTCGCAAAGGCACCCACCTACGGCTGTGGCAGCGTCTGCGGGCACTGCGCCAGCCTGCTGCGACTGTGTCGCCCGCGGTGTCGCCGTCGGTTGGGTGGCGACGGGCGCTCCGCCCGCGGGGCAACGGTGGCACCGCCACCCACCGCGCGCGCAAGGGGCACTGCCGGCAGGGTGGTGACAGCCGCAAGCACAGTAAGGGTGAGGGATTAGGGTTTTAAGGACAAAAGATAGTTTTGCCCCTCGAAATTTCAGAAATTTCACATCCTGTCCCTTTTGACAGAATTACCAAAATACCTCTCGGAATTTTAGAAATTCTAATTGTCCCTTTTGATAGAATTACCAAAATACCCTTTTGATCGAATTACCAAAATACCCCTTATTCATCCAATATCCCATCCTCCTAAGAGATATGTGGGACATATCAAAAGAGAGAATGTTGAGGATATTGATCCTCAGACCTACGAGGAGGCTATTATGAGCATAGACTCCGGGAAATGGCAAGGAGCCATGAATTCAGAAATGGATTTCATGTACTTCAACGAGGTTTAGAACCTAGTTAATGCACCCGAGGGTAATGTACCCATTGGCTACAAGTGGATTTTCAAAAAGAAGATTGGAGTAGATGGAAAGGTAGAGACCTATAAAGCAAGACTAGTGGCTAAGGGGTATCGTCAAAGGCAAGGTGTTGACTATGATGAAACTTTCTCACCTGTAGCCATGCTAAGATCCATTCGAATTCTATTGGTTATTGTAGCACACTATTATTATAAGATCTGGCAGATGGACGTCAAAACTACATTCCTAAATGATAACCTCGATGAGGAGGTGTATATGATATAGCCTAAGGGATTCGTGTCCAAGGATAACCCAGATAAGGTGTGCAAGTTGCTTAGGTCCATTTATGGATTGAAGCAAGCTTCCCAAAGTTGGAACATAAGATTTGATGAGGCGATCAGATCTTATAACTTTGTTAAAAACGAAGATGAGCCTCGTGTGTATAGGAAATTAAGTGGGAGCACTATCACCTTGTTGGTATTATATGTGGATGACATCTTGATCATTGGGAATAATGTATGAATGCTCTCTATAGTAAAGATTTGGTTATCTAGGCACATCTCCATGAAGGACTTAGGGGAAGCATCTTGCATATTGGGGATACGGATCTATAGAGATAGATCCAAGAGGATGCTTGGCTTGTCCCAGTCCAGGTACATAGACACCATTGTCAAAAGGTTTGGCATGAAAAATTCCAAGAGAGGTCTCATACCAATGAGATATGGAATATCACTTTCTAGGAGTATATCCCCAAAGACTCCTAAGGAAAGGGCACACATGGATATGATACCATATGCATTAGCGATATGATCTATCATGTATGCTATGCTATGTAACAGGCCTGATATAGTGCATGCTCTGAGTGTCAAGAGCAGATATCAGGCAAATCCAGGCTTGGAGCACTGGAAAGCAGTAAAATGTATCCTTAAGTACTTGAGAAGGATTAAGGATCCTTTATTGGTATATAGAGGTAGTAGCCTCAAGGTTGAGGGCTACTCGGACTCGAGCTTCCAGTCCGATGTCGATGATAGCAAGTCTAATTCAAGGTATGTGTTCACCCTGAATGGAGGAGTAGTATGCTAGAAGAGTTCTAAGCAAGATACTACTGCTGACTCGACCACAAAGGTGGAATACATTGTTGTGACAGAGATAGCAAAGGAGGGAGTTTGGATGAAGAGGTTCACCACAGACCTAGGAGTCATGTCGAGCAACGAGGATATGATTCCCCTATATTGTGATAACTACAGGGTGATTACTCAAATAAGGGAACCCAGGTCTCATCAAAAGTGTTCTGAGGAGGTTCCAACTTATTAGAGAGATTGTAGCCCGAAAAGATGTAGTAGTGGAAAGAGTGTTAGGACTCTAGCTATGAGAGTCCTAATTTAGTTTTATTGATAAGGGCATTCATGTAAATCCTATCTAGCCAACCCTTATTAAAGAGGTGAAGAGGCCGGCTAGGTTAGGGTTAGGTTACTTCTTAGGAAAGGAGTCCTATTAGAGAAAGAATCCTATTAGAAGTAGGAGTTCTATTAGGAAAGGAGTCCTATTAGAAGTAGGAGTCCTATTAGGAAAAGAGTCCTATTAGAAGTAGGAGTCCTATTAGGAAAAGAGTCCTATTAGAAGAAGAAGTCCTATTAGGAAAAGAGTCCTATTAGAAGTAGAAGTCATATTAGGGAAAAAGTCCTATTAGAATTAGGAATCCTACTAGAGAAGGAGTCCTAATTAGAAGTTGGTTAGAAGTAGGAGTCTTGAGTAAGAGTCCTATTAGGAGTTGGGGCTTAGAAGCCCTATAAATAACCATGTATTCATCCTCTTTTAATCAATGAATAGATCAATCTTTTAGCAGCCTTTGTGCAGCAACTTGGAGGAAGGAACCCCTATAGAGTTCCAAGGAGGCCGATCCCCTATAGAGATCAACCCCAAGCATAGAATCCGCGGAGGGTTCTATCACTTGGTATCAGAGCAGCGTTCTTGGCGTCTCGCTGCCCTTCCACAGCCATCCACCAGCCCTCCACAACCACGCAAAGCAATTCCCACAATTGCTTAGAAGATCAATGCTGAATTCCGTCGTCATCTCCACCACCGTAGATCATCCTTTGATCTTCCCGTGAATTACAACAGGTTCTGGTTATCTACCCTACTGCTGCTGCAATTTAGTTATCCTTATTCAAAAAATCCAAAAAACTTCGTTCCTATAATTGCTGCATAAACTTTTCGTCGTAAAGTTTTCATCTCTACAACGAAAGTCGCACTGCAGAATTTCAGCCACATAGCACTGCCTTTTTGATCTTGCTACTGCATTTTTTCTATCCAAATCTCTATGGAATTTTTACAGCGGCTTTGACACTTCCTAACAGTGGTTTTCCCTTTGGTTTTGTCGAAAAATTCTCAATAAAAACCACTTATCTTTTACGACCAATCTGCTGCACTTTAGACGTAAAAATCTGCTATAATACCTCTCCGTGATTCTCAATTTTGCCAAACCTCTTGCTGTCGTTTCTTCCTACGAAATTTTTTACAGTATTATCTCTTCCTTATCAGTAGATCCCCTTTGAGTTTTACTTGAATCTCTTTTGAAAATTTCTGGAAAAATTACATCTTTACTGCTGGAATTTTTTCGGCAAAAAATCTGGTATTGCACCTTTGTCCTTTTTTCTTCTCCGTAACCTACCAAACCCTAGCCACCTTGCTGCCACAAACCAAGACGTCTTTAGGGCATCCCTTTAGCCTCAAGATGCAGCCATCATAACCTAGTTTCATAACCCTAACAACATCAAAAACCACAGCCCAAAACAATAAACCATTACAACTGAACCCTTCAATCACCGATCTATTGTCCGAACCTTCCACCACCCCATGCCATTAATCCGTCAACAAAAAAAAGATAAGGGCATCTCTGATCTACAGACATATGCTATGGCTTCCCAAGATCCAATTGATGCCAAATTTGAAGCATGAGAATCTCGGATTGAATCACGGCTTGAATCGCGCTTGGAAGACAAATTGCGCACTTTATTTGCAGAATTCAGAATTGGACAACCATCGAGTCCAACCAAACTGCAGCAAGGAGAGAATTTAGAAAGGAACCCAGAGAAGGAGGGACAGCCCTCAGACATGCTTCAGCCACGCATGAGGGTGGACTTCCCACGATGGGAAGAAGGAGACCCAGCGGGGTGGATTTAGCTTGTAACGTTACTTTCGCTACTACCGAGCGTCGGATAATACTATGGTGGAGGCTATCATCCACCTTGAAGGAGATGCTATTCAATGGTACAATTGGCTGGAATATAATCATGGGGCTCCGACATGGAATCAATTTAAGAATGCACTGCTGAACCGTTTCGGACCTACGGAGTATGAAAATATCGACGGCCAACTCGCAAAGATTCGACAAACCTCTACGATTCAAGAGTACCAAACCAGGTTTGAGAAGCTATCTTACCTTGCTTGTGATTGGACTGACCATCAATTGTTAGGAACATTTATCGAAGGACTCAAGCCAGAGATAAAAGGGGAAGTTAAGGCACGATGACCAGCATCTTGTGATGGCTGCGAATTCTTTTGCCTGAATACAAGAAGAACGACTCAACCAAGATTCTCGAAGGATGAGAACCACTCCTAGAACCTCAACATATAAACCCCCTTCTGCTTCCAACCATCCTTTGCTGCCCAAAAAATTGACAAGAGAAGAACTACGTGATCGATCAAAGAAAGGGTCTTTGTTGGCATTGCGACGAGCCGTGGAACCGCGATCATCGCTGCAAAAGGGGCCGCCTCCTATCGATTGAACCTCTTGAAGATAGGGAGGAGGAGGTCCAGGAGCATGAGGAAGAGGTCACGGATGAAGAACAACAGCCAATTGATATTATGATGCATGCCCTTGCCGGTTATGCGAACCCGCAAACAATGAAAGTGGGAGGATTTCTGAAGCAACAACCAATCACCGTTCTTATTGACACCGGGAGCACTAATAATTTTATGAACAGTAAGGTTGCTGTCCGGATGGCCTTACCTATTGAGAATTGCAGCAGGTTCGATGTTAAAGTCGCAGATGGACGAATTTTGAAGTGTGATCGTAAGTGCCCACGGGTGAAACTGTTGCTGTAGGACCAAGAGATAATTGCAGATTTTTTCCTCCTCTCTCTTGATGATTATGAGGCCGTGCTTGACATCAAATGGTTGACGACATTAGGTGATGTTTCTTGAAATTTTTTGAAACTAATTATGAAATTTTACAGTAAGGGGAAATAGGTGATACTGTACGGGAAATGTGGGGGCGACGTAACAACAATTTGCACACAATGAATGGAGAAAGTTTTGCACAAAGCATGCAGCGGCTTTTTGGTACAACTTGAGCAGCAACCTAAGGGAGAGCCAACCAAATTTGAAGATCCAAACCTACTTCCCTTGCTTGCTGAATTTTCAGATATATTTGACGAACCACACAGCCTACCTCCTAACCGCCGGCACGATCACCGTATACCAATTCTTCCAGGGAAACCTCCAGCAAATACTCGACCATATCAGTATCCACATCTCCAAAAAGATGAAATAGAAAGGATTGTAAAAGAGATGCTTGAAACAGGAGTTATTCGGCCAAGTTGCAGCCCCTACTCTTCACTAGTGCTCCTCGTACGAAAGAAAGACGGAACATGGCGAATGTGCGTTGATTACCGAGCTCTCAACGACATAACCGTCAAGGACAAGTATCCTATTCCAGTAGTAGATGAATTGCTTGATGAATTAAAAGGAGCACGAGTCTTCACAAAGTTGGACCTTCGATCCGGGTATCATCAAATATGAGTGTGCGAAGAAGACATACCGAAAACTGCCTTTCGAACGCACAACGATCACTATGAATTTCTGGTAATGCCCTTTGGTCTCACCAATGCTCCCTTCACCTTCCAGAGCCTTATGAATGATATTTTCCGGAGTTATCTTTGAAAGTTTGTGCTAGTTTTCTTTGACGATATCCTTATTTACAGCCCTTCTCTTGAAAGTCATATTCAGCACTTAAGACTTATTTTGACAATTTTACGAGAACATGTTCTTTTTGTCAAAAAAATGAAGTGTAGCTTTCTTCAACAAAAAGTGGAATATCTTGGGCATATCATATCAGAGGAAGGGGTGGCAGTGGACCCCTCTAAAATTGAAGCAATGCAGAACTGGCCAACCCCGAGGAACATAAAATCACTGCACGGCTTTCTTAGTTTAACAGGTTACTACCATAAGTTCGTGAAAGACTATGGAAAGATCAGTGCACCCCTTACTTCCTTGCTGAAAAAAGATGCTTTCCAGTGGTCGGACAAAGCCACCACCACCTTCGACGAACTTAAAGTCACAATGATAACAACACCAGTACTAGCATTACCCGACTTCGATAAGACTTTTATTATTGAAGCTGATGCCTCCGGAGCAGGAATTGGTGCTGTACTAATGCAAGATGGCCGACCCCTCACTTATACTAGTAAGGCGTTATCTCCTTCCCACCTCAAGATGACTATTTACGACAAGGAGATGCTCGCGATTGTGCATGCGGTGTCCAAATGGAGACCGTACTTAATTGGGCGACGCTTTCACATCAAGACCGACCATAAAAGCCTAAAATATTTCTTGGAGCAAAAGATATCTTCCCCTGAGCAGCAAAAATGGGTAACAAAGCTTCTTGGATATGATTATGAAATAACTTACAAAAAAGGGAAAGATAATGTTGTTGCAGATGCGCTTTCACGGCTACCCGAGCAAGTTGAATTTTCGACTGTTTCACTTCCGACCAGCGACTTCCTTGAGGATATTAGGAGGGAATGGCAAGATAATCCAGAAACAAGTAAAATCATAAAAAAATTAAAGGAAGCACCAAGCTCTATGGCTCATTACAGTTGGGAATCAAAGGACTTGTGATATAAAGGACGTATTGTGCTTGTGCCAAATTCTACTTGCATAAAGACCATCCTTCAAGAGATGCATTCCACACCTGCGGCCAGGCACTCCGGGTTCCTTAGAACCTATAAAAGAATTAAGCAAAATTTTTATTGGATAGGGATGAAAAATATTATTGCTGAATTTGTAGCACAATGTGATATATGTCAACGACACAAAGGTGAGACAGTGGCAAGTCCTGGAAAGTTACAACCTCTACCCATCCCAGAATCAATATGGACTGATATATCAATAGATTTCATCGAAGGGCTTCCCTCATCACAAGGAAAAGGTACAATTTTTGTCGTGGTTGATCGCCTTACAAAGTATGCTCACTTTTGTGTCATTCGTAATCCCTACACTGCTTCTAGTATTGCTCGAACCTTTATGGAGAATATTGTAAAATTACATGGGATGCCGAGATCTATTGTAAGTGATCGTGATAGGGTCTTCACGAGCAAATTTTGGACAGAGTTATTCCAAATGCAAGGCACTAAATTAAAGATGAGTACGGCATATCACCCACAAACCGACGGCCAAATCGAAGTGGTGAACAGGTGTTTGGAGACATACCTTAGATGCTTCACCAGTGACCGACCAAAAGAATGGACAAAGTGGCTTCCCTGGGCCGAGTGGTGGTATAATACAACTTATCATTCCTCCACAAAATATACTCCCTATGAGGCCATGTATGGTCGACCCCCCCCTGTAATTCCAAAATATGTGTTGGGCACCTCTAAAGTATAACAAGTAGACAGGGAACTACAAGATAGAGACAAAATGCTGAAGTTGCTAAAAGATAATCTCACTACAAAGCACAAGCAAGGATGAAACAAACAATATGATCAACACAGAGGCGAAAGAGAATTTTCAGTAGGAGATTGGGTCTTCCTACGGCTCCAGCCATACAAGCAAACATTAATCCAAACCAGAGCGTCTATGAAGCTTTCACCTCGGTTCTATGGACCCTACCAGATTTTGGAGCGCATCGGAGCAGTAGCATACAGATTGGACTTACTCGCCAGCTCCCGAATCCATCCAGTCTTCCATGTATCATGTTTGAAGCTCAAGTTGGGACAACACGAGACAACCCAAAGCCATCTACCAAATATAACTGCCCAAGGAGAGCTCCAGACCCAACCAAGTGCCATTATTGATCAATGAATCGTGACTCGACGACGACGACCTGCTACTGAAGTGTTAATACAGTGGGCAAACCTACCAGCAGAAGATGCCACTTGGGAGAACTACGATGACTTGAAGATCAAATTCCCAGAATTCATGGAACGTCAGCCTCGAGGACAAGGCTGATTTGAAGAGGACGGGTCTGTTAGGACTCTAGCTATGAGAGTCCTAATTTAGTTTTATTGATAAGGGCATTCATGTAAATCCTATCTAGCCGACCCTTATTAAAGAGGTGAAGAGGCCGGCTAGGTTAGGGTTAGGTTACTTCTTAGGAAAGGAGTCCTATTAGAGAAAGAATCCTATTAGAAGTAGGAGTTCTATTAGGAAAGGAGTCCTATTAGAAGTAGGAGTCCTATTAGGAAAAGAGTCCTATTAGAAGTAGGAGTCCTATTAGGAAAAGAGTCCTATTAGAAGAAGAAGTCCTATTAGGAAAAGAGTCCTATTAGAAGTAGAAGTCCTATTAGGGAAAAAGTCCTATTAGAATTAGGAATCCTACTAGAGAAGGAGTCCTAATTAGAAGTTGGTTAGAAGTAGGAGTCTTGAGTAAGAGTCCTATTAGGAGTTGGGGCTTAGAAGCCCTATAAATAACCATGTATTCATCCTCTTTTAATCAATGAATAGATCAATCTTTTAGCAGCCTTTGTGCAGCAACTTGGAGGAAGGAACCCCTATAGAGTTCCAAGGAGGCCGATCCCCTATAGAGATCAACCCCAAGCATAGAATCCGCGGAGGGTTCTATCAAAGAGTTCCATCCGAAGATAACATTGCAGATCCACTGACAAAGCCATTGACTCAGATTGTCTGATGGGGATCAAACATGTTGGTGATTGGCTTTAGGTTAAGTGGGAGATTGCTAGTCATATGTGTCTTACAAGCCAATCACATGATATGCATTTATCACATGATCTGGTGATGGTACTTGTGACTTGATATGCATTTTTTTTCTTTGCTTATTATTAGGCATTTTATCACTTTATCTTACGTGTTGCATATATTGTGATGTCTTGGATCTGTGCAATGGGAATCAGATCGTGATGAGATCACGATAATGAGATCGATTCACCTTTAAACACAGACCCTAAATTATCCTGGTTATAGGTTACTTGAGAAGGACATTGAAATAACCGAATAAACTGGTACTCTATATACCCGTCCATATGATGGAGGTAGCTGGCCTCATAGCTACTCGTGTGGGGACACTAAGGGAACAGTGCAGGTGCTCATTGGGGAATGAGTTCACTGATTGATCCGCCTACGGAATGCTGGATGGTTATTGATACCTCACGTCAGATAGCGATTCCGTAGTCCAAGTAGTGTATCTGGTTCTTAGACTTGAGACACCAAGAATATCTTATACGAGTACTCCACTCTTTGATATCGGACTTATGGTTTAGAAAGTTCCAGATCTAGTACAGCCGATTATTGGGAGTGGCAACCAACCTTATGAGGGCTATTGAGTGTCAATAGAGGATCATCCACTCTTGGTATCATTAAAGGAATATCCCATGTGTTCTTGCTCGAACAAATCCTTGGCCAAGGTTATTCGGATTGAGAGAGAAAGAGTTCTCCAGGAGAATCCGACAAGAGCAAGACTCGAGGAGAGACCGTTTGGGCCTGACAGCACCATGCCTGGTATAGGGTCTCTAGGATACTAGATGGATGAGAGATTATAGATACATAGTAACTGAGGATAGATAGGTCTAAAGGATTGGATTCCCCTATATAGTTTGGGGGTCGCGGCGTAGTGGCCTAGTATGTCCGCAGTCGATGAGTTGGGTGAATTATTATAGAGATAATAATTCACTAAGTCAGAAGGAGTTCTGACAAATATGACTCACGGCCAGCTCGATATTGGGCCTAGAGGGTCACACACATACGGTAGGTGTTGTGATGAGTAGAGGTTCGGATATGAGATATCTGCTGAACCCCCTACTTATTGGATATCTATTAAGCCCCTGAATTATTGGATCCTGAGATGAGATCCAATAATTGCTAATAAGAGATTATTGGGTAGAGACCCACTAATCCAAGAGGCTTGGGTAATTGGATGGAGATCCAATACCCAATAGGGCAAAAGATCCATAGGTTGAGGGTTTCTTTTGGTAGCCACCTCCTGTTCTCCTCTCCCTAGAGATAGAGGTGCATCATCGCAATCCCTGCCATGTGGATATCGCTAGAGAGGAGGATGCTTGACCTCCTTCATCCTCTCCCACAGATCTGTAGGAATTCAGGGATATACGATCTCCCTAGGTATCTTCTTTTGCAACTGTAGTTTTGTGGATTTGTTTTTGATGCACTCATCTTCGCACGACGATGGAAACTTTCTACGAAAAATTTGGGGTTTTATTTTTTGTTCTTCCGCTCCGCATGTGATGTCGCTTCCCTTGTGGATTTCCCAATAGGAATCGGTTCCTACCTATAACGATGGAAGGCCACGTGGGTCAATCTAATTGCCTCACGTTTATCGACTTAATATTATTAATAGAGGGGATTTTGGTTTGGTCTCCTAATATAATGTGTCACACACATACATATACATATTTAATATATATATATATATATCTATATATATATATATATATATATATATATATCTAGTATGTGTATAACTAATCCCACATCACATGAGCAATCACACCAGATGATCATGGACCATATCCTAATGTGATCAGGCCTGAGCTAGTAGGCCCAATTACTCACATCTATGTGTGCTTCGGCGTATCTCCATGCCCTGTGATCGCTCTTCTCGTTTTGTCGGTTCCATCGGCATTTCAACACATCTCCATGCGTTAGATCGTCCGTCTCAGCCTCGTGAGTCACGCTACTGCTGTGCCTCCTCATGTAATTACAACATAATTATAGGCACGCAGGCCCGATAATAAATAAGAAAAGAATAGAGGCTCGTAGGCCCCAATAATAATAATCACATGTACACACATCACATCATAGGTCCATGAACATCTATCCACATCATACATCACATATATATGTTATTTTATAGGACTATTAGATAAAAAAATAATATTTAATTAAACTATTTAATTAATATATTTATTTTTCTGAAATCAGGGACATAAAGAGAATATTTTGAATTCCTAGGGGTATTTTGGTAATTTAGCCAAAAGGGTATTTTGGTAATTCTATCAAAGGGGATAGAATCTGGAATTTTTGAAATTTGGAGGGGTCTTTTGGTAATTCTATCAAAAGGGGCAAAATTTGGAATTTTTAAAATTTTGAGGGGCAAAACCGTCTTTTGCCCGACGCTAGCGCCTCTACGATGCTGGCCCACGAGCACGGGCGCCTAACGCCGGCGCCTACGGTCTTGGTTGGCGCGCAGCAAAGACACCGCCGCCAGCGGCGACTGCCGGGTGACAAGAGTTCGCCGGCCGACGGCCATTGCTGTCTCGAGCAAAGCAAAGGCCGCAAGCGACCTTGTGGTTGCCGCCGAGCGAAGCAGCGGCGATTGATGCCCTTTCTCACTTATCGTGCCAACGATTTTGGCGTCAAAAGTAGATCTAAAACACAAGACACGTAGTTTAAGATCCGATTTTCGCACGAACAACTTGGCTCTAATACCACTGCTGGGAAATCCGTCAGGGGGAGCGACATCACATGCGCAGCGGAAGAACAGAAAACAAAACCCTAGATTTCTCGTAGAAAGTTTCCGTCATTGTGCAAAGATCAGTGCATCAAAAACAAATCTGCAAAACTGCACGTCAAGAAGATTCTCCCGGAGAACTCTTTCTCTCTCATGTTGAATCTTAGATTTTGATGATGAAACTAATTGATTGTGGTTTATTGTTTAACTACTTTTTAAGCTACGCAGGTCTACTATTGATCAGGATTATATAGTTGACGCTGGAGGAATTGACATTGTGCCGGAGGTGATCACGTCAGGATATTAGATGTCGAGCCGGAGGTTCGATCGACAATCGGTTGAAGGCTTCATACGTCGGGCATCGGGCCAAGATGCATGTTGCGCCAAGGATATCGGGGTTGTGGAGGTCATCCGCCGATTGGGCAACGGACCGCAAAAGAGGACGATGTGCCGAAGGATCGGACGAAGCGCCGACCAATGACGTCTTCGGAATCGAATGTCAATTCGTATTGTAATAACTGTCTAGATCGAAGTAGAGTGTTTGTTTATTTGTGTGCAGGATTAACTACGATGACGATGAAGACGTAAAGTGAAACAAAGTGCCGGAAGACAAGTGGGATGGATCATTGGGAGTTCGAGAGTTCGATGGAAGTCCGAAGATTCGTTAGGAGTAGTTGCCGGAACCGACCGAGAACGAGTAGGGAGCTTGTCGAAGGGTTTTCGGAAGTTCGCCGGAAGGTTCGTCGGAAGTTCGCGAAGCTTGCCAAGAAAGATTGGAGCTTGCTAAAGAAGCTCGATGGAACTTGCCAAGATCATCATGAAGTCCGGGAGCTTGCCGGGAGTCCGCAGAATGGTTTCCGAGGGTTTGTCGGAAGACCGCCGGAAGTTCGCCGAAAGCTCACCGAAAGAAGTTGTCTTATGGACTTTGAAATAGCCTAAAAAATGTCTTTAAAATTTGTAGTTAGCACATAATTTGGTTTAGGATTAGGTGTTAATCCTATAAACCAAATTTGAGCCAATTCGGACTACGTTTGGACCAGTTTCGGTCGAGTTTTCGGCCGAAACCACTGTGCTGAAAATGACCTGAGCGATTGAACCGCCCTAGGCTGGGCGGTGGAACCACCCCAGGCTGGCGGTAGCACCGCCCCTGCTATGTCAGTCTGCCAGACTGACAGGTGGTTGCACCGCCTCTAACAGGCGGTTGAACCGCCCGACACCGGAAAACTCAAAATGAATTCAAATTTAAATCACTTTGAGGCCTATAAATACCCCTCACATTCTTGGATGAAATGGGTCTAGAACTGAAAAAAAGAAGGGGGAAACTCTCTTGAAAGTGTGTCAAATCTTCCCTCTAAGTCTTAAGAGTATTCTAGTCCAAGAGAGGGGTAAGAGTGCTTTATAAGGGTTATCTCCTAAGCCCATCAAAAGGAGAGGTGCTGTGAGGGAGTTCATCCTCACCCGTTAGAAGGAGGATAGCTAGTGGAAAGCTGGTGGCCTCAAGCAAGAGGAATCGGGAGTGGACGTAGGTCGGATGACCGAACCACTATAAAAATCTGGTTTGCATTTACGTTCTTGCTATTTACTTTGCTGCAAACCCTCTTCATTTGCTGCCTTATTTACTCAACTTCCTCTTCATCTTCTTACATATATTTTAAAGTTAAAATGTAATCTTTCCGGGTTCAAACGAAATGTTGCATTCATTCGTACAAAGTTTCCGAACTTGTTTTAATCGCTGAAAAATTTATCGTTCCTTACCGCTGCACTAATTCACCCCCCCTCTTAGTGCCGCTCGATTCCTAACAATTGGTATTAGAGCCACGTTCTTTCTCTTTCGGATTTACACCCGTGATAAATGGCTCTAAATGGTTTTCAAGAGGGCTTTTCAGTTTTTCGTCCACCGTTCTTTAACGGCTCGGACTACACATATTGGAAATCTCGAATGAGAGTTTTCATGCTTTCAATGAATTTGGATTTGTGGAACATCATCGAAAATGGCTTTCAACCTTCCTCTAAACCGACGAACGAATGGTCAGATTTGGAGAAAATGTCTTTTTCTTTAAACGCAAAGGCTATGAATGCCTTATTTTGCGCTTTAGATAAGAACGAGTTCAATCGGATTTCAATGTGCGAAACGGCTTTCGATATTTGGTGAACACTTGAAATCACGCATGAGGGAACTAGTAGAGTTAAAGACTCGAAAGTAAACCTCTTATTGCATGATTTTGAGCTCTTCCGAATGACACCAAGCGAAACTATTGGCGATATGTACACCCACTTCACGGATGTCGTCAATAGCTTGAAAAGTCTTGGTAAATGTTTTTCGAACTTTGAACTCACTAACAAGATTTTAAGATCCCTCCCAAAGAGTTGGGATCCAAAAGTAACCGCAATACAAGAGACTAAAAATTTAAATAATTTTTCATTGGAAGAACTAATCGGTTCACTAATGACATATGAAATGAGTTTCTTCGAATATTTGGAACATGATGAACATATGAACCACCTTCTAAAGAACAAGAAGGATTTAGAACATCGGACAAATGAATGCCACTTGAGTGATGACTCAAGTGATGAGGACAATGAGGATATTGAACACATAACAATGAATGTTAACAAGTTCATTAAACAAAAATTAAAAAACACAAATGAACTTGAATGGAGAAAGAGGCCAAAGAAGAAGAAGAAGGCTTGCAAAGAAGAATCTAGTAAAGAAGAGGTGAAATGGGCTTTGACGGTTTTCGACAATGAGGTAAGAAACTCACCCAAGTTGTTTTTACTTTATTTTGAAATTACATGATGCTTTCCATGAATGCTTAACTTAGTTAGTAGGAATTTTTTTTATGCTTTTCTTGTGTTTTTGGAAATTAAAAAAGAATTGTTTTAAAATTATACTATGCTTTTCTTTCTAGTATTTTTGAAAAGTAAAAATTATGAATGATACTTGCATGATTTGTGATATTGCCTAGAATTAATCCATGCATGTGTATCTTGATGTTTTATATTTCGTTTCTAAACATGTTGCTTGATCTTTAAATTTTTGTATCATGCTTAATGAGGAATTGAAATGATGAAGATTAAAATCCTACATTTTGTATTAATGTATATTTGGACTTGATGATTTTCATGACAAAAATTATTTTTCAGATTTATAAAATAATGCATGATATTAGCAAAAACTTGAGTATTGATCATCTTGTTATAATAAATGAAAGAAAGAAGTAAAATGATTTTAATGATGAATTCATTTCTAAATATGAGGATGCTCTCATGTTTAAATATGATGCATGACATTGATCATTCTTATGAAAGATCAAATCACGTAAATTGAAACTCTTAAAAATAAAAAAATTCACTATCATGATGTTTTATGTGTAATGCATTCGATCTTAATAGGTTTATTAACAAAACTTATATTTCGAATTTATACAATGATGGCTTTCGTATGAAAATTTTGAATACACTTATTTGAAACAAATAAAACACATAAAAAGGAAAGCATATGATCATGATAAAATTCATGAATCTTGATAAGTTTATCTTGCTTTTGATTTCAAACAAGATGTATGATTTTTGACACAAAATTAATTATCATGATAATAACATATTTCATGAAAATGCTTGCATACCAAATATGATTAAAAGATAGAAGCAAGCATATTGATGATTTTGCTTTCAACATGATGCATGGTCTTTACATAAAAATTTGAACATGCTTACATGAAATCAATTATATAAAATGGAAATGCATTTTCTATCCTATTGAGATTAATGAATTCATTTTACCAATCTTGTGAATCTCATGAAAATAAACATGATGAATATTTTGAAAAATGTGAGTGTATCATGCGTTTGGTCTTAATGATTTCTCTTGAAACTTACTTTTCAGATCTATACGATGATACATGAATCTAGTAAAAAAGGACAAGAGCATGCTTATATGTGAACCATCTCCGTGGCTCTTATTAAAATTTTCGAATGAAAAGATTTTGATGCATTTGATCTTGATGGGTTTAATGACAAAACTTGTAGTTTGAATTTATACAATGATGGCTTCCGTATAAATATTTGAACATACATTATGAAATCATCATTGAAATGAAAATATTAAAAGTTTGTTATCATGCTTAATGACTTTGTGATATCATATCTTGATGACAAACTCATGTTTTGGTCTTAAATTTGATACTCATCTTTTGAAATATGAGCACACTTGTTTGAAACAAAATGAAACACATTATCATAAAAAATTGAATATCATATCTTGAAATAATGTGTTATATTTTTATCTTGATGATTTTTATAATGAAGTTTGCCTTTTGTTTTTTGAATACTTCTTTTGATTTGGCATAATAAGACAAATGATGAATCCATGTATACTATGTTCATATAAGTCTCTTGAATCTCGTGAATGATTTTGATAATTTGATTATGAGTTTCGAGTTAACAAAATGAGTTTGAATGATTTTATGACTCCTCTCTTGATCTCTTAAAATCATGACTTTGAATTCTTGACTTGAGATATCTTTTCGAATCAAAATATTTTCCTCTATGATTGCTTCCTTTTACCATTAACTAAAGAGGAATATAATCCAAGTCTTGATATCTCGATAATTCATACTTGAATGAATTCGTGTATTTGATATTTGATACTTGAAACTTCTCATGAAATATAATCTTGATTCCTATGGATGAATCAAGTTGCTCTTTGTGCTGTATCTTTTCAAATGAATCATGAGCCTTGACATCATATCTTGCATGATATTAAAATGATAAGAATTTTTTGGCTTGTATGCCTTATGTGGCAATTGAAGAATTGATATAAAAGAAATTTACCTTTTGATGAATCAATGAATCATGATTTGATCCTTAATATAGATGTGCTTTTTTATATCATGATTCTTGGTTGTATGACATTTATCTTGAATTGAAAATTGATAAATGTGAATTTTGATCTTGCTAAAAAGAAAGTTATGAATCATGAATGATATATTTTGGTTTTGATCCTTGTTAAATTTACATTTTGATATCCTTCGTGACATGATTTCTTTGTATTATTATCTTATTTGCATCATGTGATGATTGAACAATTGATATATATTTTTATTAATATAAATTTATAATTGATATGAAAAATGGCTTATATAATGATTGAAATTTTTAGCCATTTACTCCTCTCTTCTTTTTGACAAAGACAAAGGGGGAGAAAAATTGCTACCTTGCAATTTCACAAGAAGTTAAGGATTGCTATCTCAAAGGATGCAAATATTGCTATCTTGACTATCTCAAAAGAAGCAAAATGCAAAACTTCGAAAATTTGGAATGGTACACTTGCCATGCCTTTATGTTTGTATGTTTAATGAAAAGTTAGCATATATGTTTAAAGTGATTATATATAATTGCTAGCTCATTGCAAATAAAAAGTTGATAGCTTGCAAAGGCGAAACCTAGTTACAAAAGAGAAGAATTGAAAGGAAGCTAACTTACGTGTCGCAAAGTATGTTAGCTTGCTTATCATTATTGATTACTTACTTATTATCTTTTTCTCTCATATCATGATTTTTGACTCCCTTGAATTCATGACTTAATATGCTGAAAATTCATGTTGTAAATTTGTTATTTTGTCATGATCAAAGCATTGACTATTTGTACTCCACTTTTTGACAAAACAAAGGAGGCGAAGATTAATTGTTAGCTTGTGTATCATAAAGAAAAATTTTGCTAGCTAGAACATGTAAAGGAAGCAAAGAAAGTGCAACTTGCACATCTCAAGAAGCAAGTAAAAAATTACCATCATTGCCTATCCTTAAAAACTTGCTATGATTGAATGGTATGATTGGATGTTGTAATGCAAAGCTATGCTTAAATGTTGTATGATGTATATCTAGATTGATAACTAGTATATTATAAAATTTGCATATCTTTTAAACTAGCTATGATGCAACTTCTCCTTTTTGTTGATGACATAGGGGGAGAAGTAGATTGATGACTTCATGCATTGATTGAATATTTTATATATTTGTATGATGGTTTGATTTATTCTCTTAATTGTGATGAATGTTGCTTGGATTTGGAATAATCCAAATGTTCTATCAATGGCATATTGATAGGGGGAGTTTGGTTAAACTTCGGGGAGTTATGGTTAACTCCGTTAGTCATCAATTAGTTGTCATCATCAAAAGGGGGAGATTGTTGAATCTCGGATTTTGATGATGAAACTAATTGATTGTGGTTTATTGTTTAACTACTTTTTAAGCTACGCAGGTCTACTATCGATCAGGATTAGACAGTTGACGCTGGAGGAATTGACATTATGCCGGAGGTGATCACGTCAGGATATTGGATGTCGAGCCGGAGGTTCGATCGACAATCGGCTGAAGGCTTCATAAGTCGGGCATCGGGCCAAGATGCATGTTGCGCCAAGGATATCGGGGTTGCAGAGGTCATCTGCCGATTGGGCAATGTACTGCAAAAGAGGACGATGTGCCGAAGGATCAGACGAAGCGCCAACCAATGACGTGCCGGGCAACTGAATGTCAATTCGTGTTGTAATAACTGTCTAGATCGAAGTAGAGTGTTTGTTTATTTGTGTGCAGGATTAACTACGATGACGATGAAGACATAAAGTGAAACAAAGTGCCGGAAGACAAGTGGGATGGATCATTGGGAGTTCGAGAGTTCGATGGAAGTCCGAAGACTCATTGGGAATAGTTGCCGGAACCGACCGAGAACGAGTAGGAGCTTGCCGAAGGGTTTTCGGAAGTTCACCGGAAGGTTTATCGGAAGTTCGCGAAGCATGCCAAGAAAGATAAGAGCTTGCCAAAGAAGCTCGATGGAACTCACCAAGATCATCATGAAGTCCGGGAGCTTGCCGGGAGTCGGCAGAATGGTTTCCAAGGGTTCGTCGGAAGACCACCGGAAGTTCGCCGAAAGCTCACCGAAAGAAGTCTTGTCTTATGAACTTTGAAATAACTTAAAAAATGTCTTTGAAATTTGTAGTTAATACATAATTTTATTTAGGATTAGGTGTTAATCCTATAAACCAAATTTGAGCCAATTCGGACTTCGTTTGGACCGGTTTCGACCGAGTTTTCGATCGAAACCACTATGTTGAAAATGACTTGGGCGGTTGAACCCCCCCAGGCTGGGCGGTGGCACTGCCCAGAGGCCAAGTGCTGGGCGGTGGAACCGCCCCAGGCTGGCGGTAGCACCGCCCTTGTTGTGTCAGTCTGCCAGACTGACAGGCGGTTGCACCGCCTCTGACAGGCGATTGAACCGGCTGACACCGGGAAACTCAAAATGAATTCAAATTTAAATCACTTTGAGGCCTATAAATACCCCTCACATTCTTGGATGAAAGGGGTCTAGAACTGAAAAAAAAAAAGAAGAGGGAAACTCTCTTGAAAGTGTGTCAAATCTTCCCTCTAAGTCTTAAGAGTGTTCTAGTCCAAGAGAGGGGTAAGAGTGCTTTGTAAGGGTTATCTCCTAAGCTCGTCAAAAGGAGAGGTGCTGTCAGGGAGTTCATCCTCACTCGTTGGAAGGATGATAGTTAGTGGAAATCCAGTGGCCTCAAGCAAGAGGAATCGGGAGTGGACGTAGATCGGATGACCGAACCACTATAAAATTCTGGTTTGTATTTACGTTCTTACTATTTTCTTTGCTGCAAACCCTCTTCATTTGCTGCCTTATTTACTCAACTTCCTCTTCATCTTCTTACATATGTTTTAAAGTTAAAACATAATCTTTTCGGGTTCAAACGAAACGTTGCATTCATTCGTACGAAGTCTCCGAACTTGTTTTAATCGCTGAAAAATTTATCGTTCCTTACCGCTGCACTAATTCACCCCCCCTCTTAGTGCCGCTCAATCCCTAACATCTCAATCCGAATAACCTTGGCCAAGGATTTGTTCGAGCAAGAATACATGAGATATTTCTCTCATGATACCGAGAGCGGATGATCCTCTATTGACACTCAATAGCCCTCATAAGGTTGGCTACCACTCCCAATGACCAGCTGTACTAGATCTGGAACTTTCCAAACCTATAAGTCCAGTATCAAAGAGTGGAGTACTCATATAGGACATCCTTAATATCTCAAGTCTAAGGACCAGATACACTACTGGGACTACGAAATTACTGTCTAACGTGAGGTATCAATAACCATCCAGCATTTCGTAGGCGGATCAATCAGTGAACTCATTCTCCAATGAGCACCTGCACTGTACCCTTAGTGTTCCCACATGAGTAGCTATGAGACCAGCTACCTCTATCATATGAACGGGTATACAGCACACCAGTATATCCGGTTATCTTGATGTCCTTCTCGAATAACCTATGACCAGGATAATTTAGGGTCTGTGTTTAAAGATGAATCGGTCTCATTATCGTGATCTCATTACGATCCGATTCCTATTGCACAGAACCAAGGACATCATAGTATATGCAACACACAAGATAAAGTGATAAAACACTTAAGAATAAGCAAAGAGATAAAGTGCATATTAAGTCACAAATGCCATCACTCATGTGATTGGCTTGCAGGGCACATATGGCTATAAGAGACCATGCTTTATATATGGTCTACTAGACTATGTCCATTGGTGGCTCTACACTGTGATGGGCCCGTAGCTCTTTTCATATGTTGCACTTCCAATATAGACTATTAGCCTAGTTACATCTACTACATAGTGCAATCATATCAATATCATAAACTTAAAAAGAGTAGGAAACCAATAATCATTTTCAAATGACAACTTCAAATAAACCTTTAAATTCATCAAATCATAATGGCTTAAAACAACAATATCTCAATAGTCTTCAATCAACTAAAACCCTAATTGGAATAGCTCAATTGGCTTAAATCAAATTTAATCTAATTATGGCCTAATAGAATCAACCTTAAATCCTTATAGAACCGGTCTGGAATCACCCTAGACTGGTTTAATTTAGATTTGATTGATCTCGATTAGTTCAAATAGATTTAAACTAGTCAAGTTAGTCTGGAATCACCTTAAACTGATCTTAACTGATCAAACATGTCTGATTTAGTCAAAAGAGCTCAAACTAATAAAGGAAGAGGAAATCAGACTATATCATATAGTGCTAGCCCAAAACTGAACCAACCCACCTGAGTCTTGGATGGGTCATATGTGCTACAGATGCCTGTCTTAAGTAATAGGTTAAGTTGAGGTACAACGGGCTCGATAGATGTATCTAACGCCAATCGCATCGCTGGGCAGGCTTAACTTCATGGACTAGGCTAAGCCTTACTCATAAGTTGAGCTAAGCCTTACCACTGAACTAGGCCATGCTTGGCTCGCGAGTTGGGTCATGCTTAGACACATGATTTGGGGTTGTATCTGACCATATGGAATAGGTTATACCTAGTCGTATGAGTTAGCCTATGCCTAGCCACATGATTAGGTTGTACCTTGCCATATGGGTTGGGACATACAAAGCCACATGGACTAGATTATACCTAGCCACATGACTGAATCAAGCTTGGCCACATAGATTGGATCATATCTTACTACATGGATTGACTATTACCTAGCCACATGGGCTGGGTCATGCCTAGTCACATGGGTTAATTATACCTAGCCACATGGGTTGGGTCATACATAATCATATAGGCTGAGTCGATCTAGTCTAGCAGATAAACTTAACTCAAGTCAGACCCTAATTAGAATCCTCTTATCAAATTATATTTCAAAAATATAAATTATCAAGAATAACTCAAATCCATGAATTAAAGAATATAAATCCATAATCTTAAATTTAAAACTAATTAAATCATAGGAATTCACACATAATTCTTAAAATACAAAAATATATAATTAAATAAATTAGATCTATTAATCTAAAAATAAGAATTTTAATAGTTAAATCAATATTAAAACCCACTTAAGCTTAAGAGATTAATATAAATCAAATAATCATTCTAATATCATGAATCAATTATCATTATTTATTAAACATAAAATTTTGAAAAATTAAATATTGTTATGCATAATATAATTTATAACAATTCCAATATCAATATTTTAAAATATAAATCAAACCAAATAAAAAAAGAGAAAGGATCCTACCTCTCATCGGTTATTCTTTTACTCAAGATCATCTCCTCAGAAAGTCCTCTCCTTGATCCTCCCATTGTCTGGCTTGGTGAGGAACGAGAGAAGAGGAGCCCCTTTATATAGGAGAAGATGAAATCTCCCCAAAAAGTAAGTAAATATTTAATTTTATATTAAATTTATTTTTTATTTTACTTTTACACACAAAGATAGAAACATAATATTCATTTATAATGGTTCACACTTAAAATGGAATGTATACTATTTACTTCTTGAAAATCATATCACTTATTAGGAAATAAATCAATCAATAATCTAATTGATTAGTAAGATTCTTGACTTATCCACGTGATTAAGGAAATTAAATTTAATTATTTCCTTAACTATAACACACAAACATGGAAGTTAATAATAAAATAATAAATTATTTACAGTAATTAATTTATGTTAAGGGAGAAATCATTGGTGATTATATTTCTCACCCACTTAATAGAAATTTGATCTCCAAATTTGATCAAAAATAATATTAATCAATATAGTTAACTCTTGAAATACTAAGTCCAAAGACAAATTTGAAAAATATTTAGATTAAATATACCACTCAAAGACTTTAAGTTAAAAGATTTTTTAAATATTTTTTAACATAAAATATTCGATAAATTAATGAAATTCATCGAATAAATTTGATTTTAGATTACTCATAACAAGTATATCAAATTCTATATCTAATAAATCAATAAAATTTTTAAGTTTTAAAAGTTAATTGATTGTTGACAAAAATATAAGTTGAGGTATAACTCAAAAGCAGTTGAAATGTTAAAAATTTATCAAACTATTCAGCATATATTCTTTTATAATTTCAAATGATTTATATATGATATGTCAAAGAAATAACATTATATTTAATTCTCATTTGATTCCATCATTGTCTTAAATAATATCTAATAATTAATTTTATATTAAGTCAAAATTCTATTCAAATTAATTACTCATACAATTAATGCATGAACAAATTTATTCAACTACAAAGGTACATATTTCATTAATGTCAAAAATAGTTTCTATAAATCATCCTAACATATGTCAAATCTAATATCAATTTTAAGAATAATATATGATAACAAAAATTATAAAGATAAAAACTTTTTAATTTATATTTTTAAAAGATCCTATAAAATTTTTGCTCTTAAAATTATCAAAACTTTTACCTCCAAAAGAATAACTGAAACTTAGTATAATCTTTAATTAGTAAAACTAGATATGTTAACTATATAAGCATTCATAACGATGTAAGATAAAACAATAAAAGATAATTAATTATCAATCCTAAAACTACACAATAAGCAACAAATATGTTTTATTTATCTTACTCATAATTATAGATAAAATAATATTCTAGAACAAAAGGTAACAAAATAATATGTCAAACTATAGTAGAAATTTTGTCAAACTTCATTCATGTATTATCTACCTTAAATTTATAACAAAATTATATGAATGAATTTTTGATCCCCAGAAAATGACATGGTCAAAATAATAAATACTATAAGACTTATGCAGTAAACTTAATTTATTTATAAAATAAAAAACATAAGCATCATAAAATATTTCTAGTTAGATTATCAACTTATTCTTATAAATTTAATATGTGCATCTTCATGAATAACTAAGTTTACTATATGTATATCAAAATATGTACATTCTATAATCAATTTCACAATTCTTATCTATTTTTCAAAAGAAGACAAGAGTGTCATGACAAAATCACATTTAAAATGTAAAACTTTATGAGAGTTTTTAAGATAAACTAATATAATATTTATTTTAATTTAGAGAAAATTTTTTTTTTGGCCTTTTACTTAATAATCCTATTGCAAGTAATTTAACGAGATTCTTTTGTGTAACATCTTTAATCAATCAATTCCTTATAAAAAAAATCATATTTGGCTCAATAAAATAATCTTATAAATCATATTCGGCTCAATAAAATAATCCTAATCTCCTAAAATCATACTTTAGTTGCATTCCTATATAATTCTCAAAATATACATCTCAAAAACTAATTAGATCATCTAATATTCTAATCTTAGGATCAACAGGTCCTCAAAATCATTGCTCTGATACTATTAAAATTGTCACATCCCATATTTATAAAATATAATAAATTATCATTTTATTATTCATAATTTATAGAATACACTCTCTTTTTTGAATTCAAATCCTTGCCTTTACAATAATAAATATTTTATTAATAAGAAAAGATCGTATCTTCTTAGTAGGGTCACAAGTCTCTTCCACCCGAGCTTCATATTTATTACAAAATTATAGATTATGCTAAAAATAAATATAACATAAAAATATATCAGCAACCACACATGCTAGTAGGAATCTCGGAAAAATTATAAAAACAATCTAACATTCATGAAACAAATGTCAATAATTTAATAAGAAATAATAATATATCAATTTATTATAAAACTTAAATATATGAAAAACAATGATAATTTCTTAAGCAAAATCATGCATCAGTCACATGCAACACATACAAAATAACTGGATAACAAAGGCGTACATCACACCCGATGGTGCACTCTCCCAACAGCGGATAGAGAGGCATACTCCATGGGATAGATTCCTCCCAACAGCGGATGAAGATAATCCATATTGCACTCCCAACAACGGATGGAGTGGTATCCCTCACCCACCTAAGTGGGGACACGTTCCTCCCAACAGCGGATGGAGAAATCATCTAACCATCACGTCTGATGGTCCGCTAATCCCTGAAGGCAATCGCCATACCTATCCTCGGCAGGGATATATAAACATCCATGATCTTTCATTTACATTCACTCATTCATTCACACATGCATCCAAGAAATACTGTGATCAAATATTACAAGAGACCATGCTTTATGTATGATCTACTAGACTATGTCCATTGGTGGCTCTACATTGTGATGGGCCCGTAGTTTCTTTCACATGTTACACTTCCAATATAGACCATTAGCCTAGTTACATCTACTACATGGTACAATCATATCAATATCAAAAACTTAAGAAAAGTAGGAAACCAATAATAATTTTCAAATGACATCTTCAAATAAACCTTTAAATTCATCAAATTATAAAGGCTTAAAACAACAATCTCACAATAGTCTTCAATCAACTAAAACCCTAATTAGAATAGCTCAATTGGCTTAAATCAAATTCAATCCAATTATGGCCTAATAGAATCAACCTCAAATCTTTATAGAACCAGTCTGGAATCACCCTAGATTGGTCTAATTTAGATTTGATTGATCTTGATTAGGTCAAATAGATTTGAACTAGTTAAGTTAGTCTGGAATCACCCAAAACTTATCTTAATCGATCAAACATATCTGATTTAGTCAAAAGAGCTCAAACCAATAAAGGAAGAGGAAATCAGACTATATCATATAGTGCTAGCTCAAAACTGAACCAACCCACCTGAGTCTTGGATGGGTCATATGTGCTACACATGCTTGTCCTAAGTAATAAGTTAAGTTGAGGTACAACAGGCTCGATAGAGGAGAGATGATGTATCTAACGCCAATCGCATCGCTGGGCAGGCTTAACTTCATGGACTAGGCTAAGCCTTACTCATAAGTTGGGCTAAGCCTTACCACTGAACTAGGTCATGCCTGGCTCGTGAGTTGGGTTATACTTAGACACATGATTTGGGGTTGTATCTGACCATATGGAATAGGTTATACCTAGTCGCATGAGTTGGTCTGCCTAGCCACATGATTAAGTCGTACCTTGCCACATGGGTTGGGACGTACAAAGCCACATGGACTTGGTCATACCTAGCCACATGACTGAATCAAGCATGGCCACATAGGTTAGATCATATCTTACCACATGGGCTGGCTCTTACTTAGCCACATGGGCTGGGTTATGTCTAGTCACATGGGTTAATTGTACCTAACCACATGGGTTGGGTCGTATATATAACCATATGGGCTGAGCCGATCTAGTCTAGCAGATAAACTTAACTCAAGTCAGGCCCCAATTAGAATCCTCTTATCAAATTATATTTTAAAAATATAAATTATCAAGAATAACTCAAATCCATGAATTAAAGAATTTAAATCCGTAATCTTAAATTTAAAACTAATTAAATCATAGGAATTCATGCATAATTCTTAAAATATAGAAATATATAATTAAATAAATTAGATTTATTAATCTAAAAATAAGAATTTTAATAGTTAAATCAATTTTAAAACTCACTTAAGCTTAAGAGATTAATATAAATCAAATAATCATTCTAATATCATGAATCAATTATCATTATTTATTAATCATAAAATTTTAAAAATTCAAATATTGTTATGCATCATAAAATTTATAACAATTCCAATATCAATATTTCAAAACATAAATTAAACCAAATAAAAAAAGGAGAGGATCTTACCTCTCATCGGTTATCCTTTCCTCGAGATCATCTCCTTTGGAAGTCCTCTCCTTGATCCTCCCATTGTCAGGCTTGGTAAGGAACGAGGGAGGAGGAGTCCCCTTATGTAGGAGAAGATGAGATCTCCCCAAAAGGTAAGTAAATATTTAATTTTATATTAAATTTATTTTTTATTTTACTTTCACATACAAAGATAGAAACATAATATTTATTTATAATAGTTCATACTTAAAATGGAATGTATACTATTTATTTCCTGAAAATCACATCACTTATTAGGAAATAAATCAATCAATAATCTAATTGATTAGTAAGATTCCTGACTTATTCATGTGATTAAGGAAATCAAATTTAATTATTTCCTTAACTATAGCACACAAACATAGAAGTTAATAATAAAGTAATAAATTACTTATAGTAATTAATTTATGTTATGGGAGAAATCATTGGTGATTACACAAAGCATATGCAACCAAATTTGTATATCTTTGTGGTGGTCGAATATCCCTTCGTGGTCTATCCTTGGCTATGAAATATTGCTCTTCCTCTGGATTATCTTCGTTAGTAGACTTGGGACCATCTACTGGCATTCTCTGAGTACAAGAGTTCGATTGAAAAGACTTAGAACTACTAATCTCAAACTCCACCTACTTTTGCGCACTATTATTTGTATAACTAGTAGATTCCTCTTTGGAAGATAACATAGACAATTCATCAAAAGTAACATCTCTATTAATTACAAATTTTGAGGATTTGGGATCAGGACACCATAATATGTATCCTTTCACCCCAGAAGCATACTCAAGGAAAATGCACTTTTTAGCTCGAGGCTTTAATTTTTCTTTATTTACATGCATGTATGTTGGACACCAAAAAAATTTTAAATCAGAGTAATCAATAGGAATACCTGACCAAACTTCCTTCGGAGCTTTAAAATTAAGTGCTGCAGAAGGAGCACGGTTGACAACGTAACAGGCCATATTAATCGCCTCTACCCAAAAGTCCTTTATCAACCCTGCATTTGAGATCATTCACCTTGCTCTCTCCAAGAGTATTCTGTCCATACATTCGAGAACACCATTTTGCTGAGGCGTCATCCTAACAGTGCGATGCAAAATAATTCCTTTATTTTTATAAAATTCATCAAAGTCACCTTCACAAAATTTCATGCCATTATCTGTTCAAAGTCGTTTTATCTATTTACATGTTTGCTTCTCAATCAAAGCCTTCCATTGTTTGAAAGTTAGAAAAAAATATTATTTTTATGCTTCAAAAAATAAACCCAAACTTTCCTGGAATAATCGTCAATGAAAGTCAACATATACCTAGCACCACCCTTAGACTGAACACGAGTTGGACCTCAAAGGTCTGAAAGAATATAGTTAAGAGTACCTTTCGTTTTGTGAACTGCCAGAGAATTGAAGCTGACTCTTTTCTAATTTCTAAAAATGTAGCGTTCATAGAAATTCAGTGGCCCAATACTCTATCTATAAAGAAGACCCCTTTTGCTCAATATGCTTAAACCTTTTTCGCTCATATGACCCAAACGCATATGCCATAATTTGGTGATGTCAAAATCAAACAATGATGATGACGAGACTACAACCGAGTTTGTGACAGTAGTTCCCTGCAAAATATACAAGCTACCAGACTTACAAGCTTTCATAACAATAAGGGCATCTCTGAAAACTTTCATAACTCCACCTTCAACTACGTATTTGCACCCAAGAGCCTCTAGGGTGCCTAAAGAGATGAGATTCTTTTTCAAATCAGGAATATGTCTAACATAAGTGAGCATGCTCATAATACCATTATGCATTTTAATTTGGATTGTCCCTTTACCAACAATATCACACGCGATATTATTATCCATCAAAATAATTCCACCATTACAAGATTCATATGTTGAAAACAAATCCCTATTGGGACACATGTGATAAGAACAACCTGAATCTAAAATCCATTTATTTTTAAACCTCGTCCTTGTTGGGAAATCCACAAAGGGGGTGACATCTCATGCGTAGCGGAAGAACAAAAAATAAAACCCCAGATTTTCCATAAAAAGGTTCCATCGTTGTGCGAAGATTGGTGTGTCAAAATAAATCTGTGAAAACTGTATGTGTAAAAGAAAATACCTAGGGAGATCGTATATCCCTAAATCCCTACAGATTTGTAGGAAGGATGAAGGAGGTCAAGCGTCCTCCTCTCTAGCGGTATCTCACATGGCAGGGACTACGACGATGCAACTCTCTAGAGAGAGGAGAACAGAAGGTGGCTACCAAAAGAAACCCTTAGCCTATAGAGCTTTGGTTCCCTCCTATTTATAGAGGCCTCCTGTAAACCCTAATGGATCTTGCCCTGTTGGGTATTGGATTTCCATCCAATTACCCAAGCCTCTTGGATTAGTGGGTCTCTACCCAATAATCTCTTCTTAGTAATTATTGGATCTCATCTTAGGATCTAATAATTCAAGGGCTTAATAGATATCAAATAAGATAGGGGCTCCAGCGGATATCTCATATCAGAACCTCTACTCATCATAATACCTACCATATGTGTGTGACCCTCTAGGCCCAATATCGAGCTGGCCATGAGTCATACTTGTCAGAACTCTTTCTGACTTAGTGAATTATTATCTCTATAATAATTCACCTAACTCATCGATTGCGGACGTACTAGGCCACTACATCGCAGCTCCCAGATGATACAGGGGAATCTAATCCTTTGGACCTATCTATTCTCATTTATCATGTATATATAGTCCCTTATCCATCTAATATCCCAGAGACCTTATATTGGGCATGGTGTTGTCAGGCCCATACGGTCTCTCCTCGAGTCTTGCTTTTATCGGATTCTCTCGGAGAACTCTTTCTCTCTCAATCCGAATAACCTTGACCAAGAATTTGTTTGAGTAAGAATACATGGGATATTCTTCTCATGATACCGAGAGCAGATGATCATCTATTGACACTCAATAACCCTCGTAAGGTTGGCTACCACTCCCAATAACCGGTTGTATTAGATCTGAAACTTTTCAAACCTAAAAGTCTGGTATCAAAGAGTGGAGTACTCATACAGGATATCCTTGGTGTCTCAAGTCTAAGGATTGTTGGGAAATTCACAAGGGGAGCGACATCACATGCATAGCGGAAGAATAGAAAATAAAACCCTAGATTTTCTGTAGAAAGTTTCCATCATCGTGCGAAGATCAGTGCGTCAAAAATAAATCTACAAAACTGCACGTGTAAAAGAAGATACCTAGGGAGATCGTATATCCCTGAATTCCTGTAGATCTGTGGGAGAGGATGAAGGAGGTCAAGCGTCCTCCTCTCTAGCAGTATCCATACAACAGGGATTGCAACGATGCACCTCTCTCTCTGGGGAGAGGAGAACATGAGGTGGCTACCAAAAACCCTCAGCCTATAGAGCTTTGGTTCCCTCCTATTTATAGAGGCCCTCTGAAAACCCTAATGGATCTTTTACCCTATTGGGTATTGATCTCCATCCAATTACCCAAGCCTCTTAGATTAGTAGGTTTCTACCCAATAATCTCTTATTAGCAATTATTGGATCTCATCTCATGATCCAATAATTCAGGGGCTTAATGGATATCCAATAAGATAGGGGGTTCAGCAGATATCTCATATCCGAACCTCTACTCATCGCAACACCTACTATATGTGTGTGACCCTCTAGGCCTAATATCGAGCTGGTCGTGAGTCAAACTTGTCAGAACTCCTTCTGACCTAGTGAATTATTATTCTATAATAATTCACTCAACTCATCGATTGTGGATGTACCAGGCCACTATGCCGTAGCCCCTAGATGATATAAGGGAATCCAATCCTTTGGACCTATATGTCCTCAGTTATCATGTATCTATAATCTCTCATCCATCTAATATCCCAGAGACCCTATACCAAGCATGGTGTTGTCAGGCCCATACGGTCTCTCCTCGAGTCTTGATCTTGTCGGATTCTCCCAGAGAACCCTTTCTCTCTCAATCCGAATAACCTTGGCTAAGGATTTGTTCGAGCAAGAACACGAGATATTCCTCTCATGATACCGAGAGCGGATGATCCTCTATTGACACTCAATAGCCCTTGTAAGATTGGCTACCACTCCCAATGACCGGCTATACTAGATCTGGAGCTTTCTAAACCTATAAGTATAGTATCAAAGAGTGGAGTACTCATACAGGACATCCTTGGTGTCTCAAGTCTAAGGACAAGATACACTACTGGGACTACGGAATCACTGTCTGACGTGAGGTATCAATAACCATCCAGCATTCCGTAGGTAGATTAATTGGTGAACTCATTCTCCAATGAGAACATGCACTGTACCCTTAGTGTCCCCACACGAGTAGCTATGAGACCAACTATCTCCATCATATGAATGGGTATACAGCACACCAGTCTATCCGGCTATCTCGATGTCCTTCTCGAGTAACCTATGATCAGGATAATTTAGGGTCTATGTTTAAAGGTGAATCGGTCTCATTATCGTAATCTCATCACGATCTAATTTTCATTGCACAAATCCAAGGACATCACAATATACATCTAGATAATGTGAGATAATGCTAATAATCATAAGCAAAGAGATTGACACAGCGTGTTACAGGTGCAATCACTCATGTGATTGACTTGTAGGGCACCTATAACTTGCAATCTCCCACTTGACCTAAAGCCAATCACCAACATGTCTGATTCCTATTAGACCTCTTTGACGCTCAAAGACAATCTGAGTCAATGGCTTTGTCAATGGATCTGCAATGTTATCTTCGGATGGAACTCTTTCCATTACTACATCTTTTCGGGCCATGATCTCTCTAATAAGCTAGAACCTCCTCAAAACACTTCTGATGAGACCCGGGTTCCCTTATTTGAGTAATCACCCTGTAGTTGTCGTAATATAGGTGAATCATATCCTCGCTGCTCAACATAACTCCTAGGTCTATGGTGAACCTCTTCATCCAGACTCCCTCCTTTGCTGTCTCTGCCACAACAGTGTATTCCGCCTTTGTGGTCGAGTCAGCAGTAGTGTCTTGCTTGGAACTCTTCCAGCATACTACTCCTCCATTCAGGGTGAATATATACCTTGAATTAGACTTGCTATCATCGACATTGGACTAGAACTCGAGTCTGAGTAGCCCTCAACCTTGGGGCTACTACCTCCATATACCAATAAAAGATCCTTAGTCCTTCTCAAGTACTTAAGGATACATTTTACTACTTTCCAGTGCTCCAAGCCTGGATCTACCTGATATCTGCTCGTGACACTCAGAGCATACGCTATATCAGGCCTGATACATAGCATAGTATACATGATAGATCATATCGCTAATGCATATGGTATCATATCCATGTGTGTCCTTTCATTAGGAGTCTTTGGGGATATACTCCTAGAAAGTGATATTCCATATCTCATTGGTATGAGACCTCTCTTGGAATTTTTCATGCCAAATCTTTTGACAATGGTATCTATGTACCTGGACTGGGACAAGCCAAGCATCCTCTTAGATCTATCTCTATAGATCCGTATCCCCAATATGCAGGATGCTTCCCTTAAGTCCTTCATGGAGATGTGCCTAGATAACCAAGTCTTTACTATGGAGAGCATTCATACATCATTCCCAATGATCAGGATGTCATCCACATATAATACCAAAAAGGTGATAGTGCTCCCGCTTAATTTCCTGTACACACAAGACTCATCTTCATTTTTAACGAAGTTATAAGATCTGATCGCCTCATCAAATCTTATGTTCCAACTTTGGGAAGCTTGCTTCAATCCATAAATGGACCTAAGCAACTTGCATACCTTATCTGGGTTATCCTTGGACACGAATCCCTTAGGCTATATCATATACACCTCCTCATCGAGGTTATCATTGAGGAATGCAGTTTTGATGTCCATCTGCCAGATCTCATAATTATAATGTGCTACAATAACCAATAGAATTCGAATAGATTTTAGCATGGCTACAGGTAAGAAAGTTTCGTCATAGTCAACACCTTGCCTTTGACGATACCCCTTAGCTACTAGCCTTACTTTGTAGGTCTCTACCTTTCCATCTACTCCAATCTTTTTTTTGAAGATCCACTTGCAACCAATGGGTACAATACCCTCGGGTGCCTTAACTAGGTTCCAAACCTTATTGGAGTACATGGAGTCCATTTCTGAATTCATGGTTTCTTGCCATTTCTCGGAGTCTATACTCATAATAGCCTCCTCGTAGGTCTGAGGATCAATATCTTCAACATCCTCTCTTCTGATATATCCCACATATCTCTCAGGAGGATGGGATGCTCTATCTGACCTACGTAAAGTTAAAACTTGTGTGTTAGGTATCTAAACAGATTCTGGAATGGTACTTGAGCTAGGTTCTCCAACCTCGCTCAACTCTATCATACTCCCACTATCTCCACCAAGAATGTGTTCCTTCTCAAGGAACACTGCTCTCTTGGCTACAAAGAGCTTTCGGTCCTCAGAGTGATATAAATAATACTCATAAGTTTCTTTGGGGTATCCCATGAATTTGCACCGTTCCGTCTTAGATTCCAACTTGTCAAGGTTGTGTCTCTTAACGTGGGCAAGGCAGCCTCAAATCTTAACAATCTTAAGATCGTGCTTCTTCTCATTTCATATCTCATATGGAGTGGACATCACTGACTTAGTTGGAATTCTATTCAGAAGGTAAGTTATGGTTTCTAGGGCATATCCCCAGGATGAGATGGGTAGGTCGGCGAAACACATCATGGAACGCACCATGTCTAATAGTGTGCGATTACTTCTTTCTGATACACCATTAAGCTATGGTGTATAAGGAAGTGTCTATTGGGATCAAATCACATGGTCTTTAAGGAACTGGGTAAACTCTGTACTAAAGTACTTACCTCCTCGATCTAATTGAAGGGTTTTAATACTTTTTCTTGTTTAGTTCTCCACTTCTCGTTTCCTCTTAGACTCACTTACACTCATGATATGTGGAGCTGTATTTAGCATAAATAAACCATTATGCATTGCTCCTCTCGTGATGATCTCATCATCTAATATTATTGAACAACCATTGTTCTCAAAAACTAATTTATATCCAATAACTATCAAACATGAAATGGAAATAATATTTTTGATAATAGAAGGAACATAATAGCATGCATCTAATGCAATAATAGCTCCACCAGGCAGATGTAAGGTGACCTTGCCAATAACTACTGCAGCAACCTTTGCTCCATTGCCCATCTTAAGGTCCATCTCGCCTCTGTTCAATCTCCTAGGTTTTGCCAGAACCTGCAACGAATTGCAAATATGATAAGCACTTCCGGTATCTAATACCTATGTGTTATCATAAGATTCTGACAAATGGAGACTGATCATGAATGTACCTGAAGCTTCTACAAGCTTCTGTTTTGCCCTCTCTACAAGGTACTCTTTACAGTTCCTCTTCCAGTGCCCATCTTTGCCGTAGTGGAAGCACTGGCCTTTGTCCTTTATTGGGTCTTTCTTAGCAACCTTTGCCTTACCCATTTTATCCTTGCCCTTGCCCTTCTTAAGGGTCTTCTCTGCCTTCCTTTTCTTTCTGGTCTCACCAATGTAGAGAACCGGCTTCTCTTTCTTGATGGTGCTCTCTGCTTCTCTCAATATATTGAGGAGCTCTGGGAGGGTCACCTCAAGTTTGTTCATATAAAAATTCATTATGAACTAAGAAAAGGAATCTGGTAGGGACTGAAGCATAAGATCCACACTCAGGTTATCCTCTAAGACCATTCCTAGACCTGTGAGTTTCTCAATTCACTCAATCATCTTAAGGACATGGTTCTAAACCGGTGTCCACTCAGTCATCCTAGCACGGAAAAGACTCTTTGATATCTCATATCACTGAGTTCTTCCCTGTTCCTCAAATAGTTTGAGGAGATGCAGGGGTGTCAAATTAGCATCCATATTTTCATGTTGTCTCTATAACTCAGTAGTCATAGAAGACAACATATAATACTGAGCATGAGTGGAATCATCTAAGTACTTCATATAACGAGCGATCTCATCCTCGCTTGCCCCTTCGTCGGACATAGGGATCACTATTTCAAGGACATATGCGATTTTCTCTGTCGTGAGGACGATTCTCAAATTACGAAGCCAATCCATATAATTTGGACCAGTGAGGCGGTTGGCATCAAGTATGCCACGTAAAGGATTTGAAATGACATTTTTCTGAAATAAAAGATGTAGCAGAAATAAATAACATGTAGACTTTGTAAAAATTTAAACAATTAAGATAAGGACTTCTATCTTAATGTACTCCCACTAATTTTTCGTAAGACACATAACACCCTCCAGTATGTGAATTGGAGACCCCCGGCGGATCTCTAGTGGGGATCAGGATCCAATCGGCGTCTTAACGTAACATCGATGGACTCGATCAATCATGTTAAGCATGTAAAGGTAGACAACTCTTGTCAATCACAACTCCTTGTGATTCCCGTCTTGTTCGGCCTCTGAACCACCATGGCCTCGAGGGACTCGACCAACCATGATGTTCGGTTAAGTTATTAACATCGTTACTAGATGAGTCTGATTAGGTGATATACTCTCGAGGGAATCGATCAAGCATACCATGTCCTCAGGTCACCTATGACATCTTTATGTCATAGATATAATGGCGAGATGCGATATAGGTGAGTCTCGAAGGACTCGACCAACTCAACATACACCGGGAATCGGCTCCTAGCTATAACGATGGAAGGCCACGTGGGTCAATCTAATTACCTCACGTTTACCGACTTAATATTATTAATAGTGAGGATTTTGGTTTGGTCTCCTAATATAATGTGTCACACACATACTTATTTAATATATGTATCTACATCGCATGCAAATTTATATATACATATCTAGTAGGTGTATATCTAATCATATATCACATGAGCAATCACACTAGATGATCATGGACCACATCCTAATGTGATCAGGCCTGAGCCAGTGGGCTCAATCACTCACATCAAGATCTATTTGTACTTTGGCGCATCTCTATGCCCTGTGATCGTCCATCTCGTTTCGTCGGATCCATCGGTATCTCAACATATTTTTATGCGTCAGATCGTTCGTCTCGGCCTCGTGAGTCACGCTACCTCTGCGCCTCTTCATGTAATTACAACATAATTACAGGTACGTAGGCCCGACAATAAACGAGAAAAATAGAGGCTCGCAGACCCCAATAATAATAATCACATGTACACACATCACATCACAAGTCCATGATCATCTATCCACATCATACATCACATGTATATGTTACTTTATAGGACTACTAGATAAAAAAATAATAGTTAATTAAACTATTTAATTAACGTATTTAATTTTCTGAAATCAGGGACAGAGAGAATTTTCTGAATTCGCAAGGGTATTTTGGTAATTCTATCAAAAGGACATAATCTGAAATTTTTGAAATCCCGAGGGTATTCTGGTCATTCAATCGTAAGAGATAAAATTAGAATTTCAAAAATTCCTAGGGGTATTTTAGTCATTTTGTCAAAAGGGACAGAAACCGAAATTTCTGAAATTCTGAGGGGCAAAACTATCTTTTGCCCAAAAACCATAGTACCTTTCCCTTCTGCAGAGTTGCGGCCGTCGCCACCCTATCGGCGACGGCCACTACGGCTGGGCACGTCGCCCCTGCTCGCGGGCGCAGGGCCCGTAGGCGGTCTATCTGCGGGCGGCGTTGCCCCTTCCGGGTGCGCCCACATCTGCGGGCAGGTCGCCCACGGGCGACGCTGCCCCTTATGGGTGCTCATACAGGACATCCTTGGTGTCTCAAGTCTAAGGACCACATATACTACTGGGACTACAGAATTACTGTATGACGTGAGGTATCAATAACCATCCAGCATTCGGTAGGCAGATTAATCGGTGAACTCATTCTCCAATGAGCACCTGCACTGTACCCTTAGTGTTCCCACATGAGTAGCTATGAGACCAGCTACCTCCATCATATGAATGGGTATATAGCACACCAGTCTATCCGGCTATCTCGATGTCCTTCTCGAGTAACCTATGACCAGGATAATTTAGGGTCTGTGTTTAAAGGTGAATAGGTCTCATTATCGTAATCTCATCACGATCCAATTCCCATTGCACAGATCCAAGGACATCATAATATACATCTAGATAATGTGAGATAATGTCAATAATCATAAACAAAGAGATTGACGCAGCGTGTTACAGGTGCAATCACTCATGTGATTGGCTTGTAGGGCACCTATAACTAGCAAGGACTAGATACACTATTGGGACTATGGAATTACTGTCTGACATGAGGTATCAATAACCATCCAGCATTCCATAGGTGGATCAATCAGTGAACTCATTCCCCAATGAGCACCTACATTATACCCTTAGTGTCCCCACATGAGTAGTTATGAGACCAGCCACCTCCATCATATGGACGGGTATATAGCACACTAGTCTATCCGGTTATCTCGATATCTCTCTCAAGTAACCTATGATCAGGATGGTTTAGGGTCTGTGTTTAAAGGTGAATCGATCTCATTATCATGATCTCATCACGATCCGATTCCCATTGCACAAATCCAAGGACATCATAATATATACAACACGCAAGATAAAGTGATAAAATGCCTAATAATAAGCAAAGAGAAAAAGTGCATATCAAGTCACAAGTGTCATCACTCATGTGATTGGCTTGTAGGGCACATATGACTAGCAATCTCTCACTTGACCTAAAGCCTATCACCTACATGTCTGATCCCCATCAGACCTCTGTGACGCTCAAAGACAATCTGAGTCAATGGCTTTGTTAGTGAATCTGCAATGTTATCTTCGGATGGAACTCTTTCCATTACTACATCTTTTTTGGTGATAATCTCTTTTATCAAGTGGAATCTCCTCAGAACGTACTTTGACTTCTGATGAGACCTAGGTTTCTTTGCTTGAGCAATTGCCCTGTTGTTTTCGCAATATAAGGGAATCAACTCCTCGCTGCTCGGGACGACTCCTAAATCTTTGATGAACTTCTTCATCCAAACTCCCTCCTTTCCTACCTCTAGCGCAGTAATGTATTCCGCCTCTATGGTCGAGTTAGCAGTAGTATCTTGCTTGGAACTCTTCCAGCATATTGCTCCTCCATTCAGGGTGAACACATACCCTGAATTAGACTTGCTATCATCGACATCGGACTGGAAGCTTGAGTCTGTGTAGCCCTCAATCCTGAGGCTACTGCCTCCATATACTAGTAAAAGATCTTTAGTCCTTCTTAAATTCTTAAGTATACATTTTACTATTTTTCAGTGCTCCAAGCCTGGATCTGCTTGATATCTGCTTATGATACTTAGAGCATGTACTATATCAGGCCTGGTACATAGCATAGCATACATGATAGATCCTATCGCTGAGGCATATGGTATCATATCCATGTGTGCCCTTTCTTCAGGAGTCTTTGGAGACATACTCCTAGAAAGTGATATTCCATGTCTCATTGGTATGAGACCTCTCTTGGAATTTTTCATGCCAAACCTTTTGGCAATAGTGTCTATGTACTTGGACTAGGACAATCCAAGCATCCTCTTGGATCTATCTGTTAGGGATCGAGTGGCACTAAGAGGGGGGGTGAATTAGTGTAGCGGTAAAGAACGATAGATTTTTTAGCGATTAACACAAGTTCGGAAACTTCATACGAATGAATGCAGTGTTTCATTTGAACCCGGAAAGATTGCGTTTTAACTTTGAAGCATATGTAAGAAGATGAAGATGAAGTTGAGTAAATAAGGCAACATATGAAAATGGTTTGCAGCAAGGTAAGTTGCGAGAAAGTAAAAGCAAACCGATTTATAGTGGTTCGGTCATCCGACCTACATCCACTTCCGAAGCCTTCTTCGATGAGGCTCCCAACTTCCACTAGCAAATCCTTTTGAAGGGGAAGGACCAAATACCCCTCTTACAACCCTTTTACAAGAGGTTCACACTCTTACAAGTTTTCACAAAGAGAAGGAAATGAGGTGAACTCTTAAGCAAATGAAGAACAAGACTTTTCCAAGACTTATTTGCTTAAAATCTAACTCTCAAGGGTTTTCTTTCAGCTGAGAAAGGAGGGGTATTTATAGACTCAAAGAGGTTCAAATTTAGGCTCCAAATTTGAACTCAATTTGAGTTTCCGGTCTTTGAGGCGGTGCTACCGTCTGTCGAGGCAAGATGCTACGCTTTGTCAGTCTAGTGATCGACACAAAGAGGGGCGGTACTACCACCCAGCCAGGCAGTGCTACCACCCCAACCAGGCGGTGCTACCGCCTGGCTTTCCAAGTGCTGGGCGGTGCTACCGCCTAGTTGTGCTGGTTCGGTTTGGGCCAAAAACTTTGGCCCAAACTAGTCCAAATCAAGGCCCAATGGCCCCTACTTTGGGTTTATAGGATTAACACCTAATCCTAACCCAAATTAATATGCTAACTACGAATTTAAAGACATTCCTAAGTTATTACAAAGTCCGCAAGTCAAGTCTTCTTCCGGTGAACTTCCGGCGGTCTTCCGACGATCCCTCGGAAACTATCCTATGGACTCCCAGCAAGCTCTCGGACTCCACGATGATTTTGGCGAGTTCCCCCGAGCTTCTTTGGCAAGCTCCGATCTTTCTTGGCAAGCTCCGCGAACTTCCAACGAACCTTTCGGCGAAATTCCGAAAATCCTTCGGCAAGCTCCCTACTCGTTCTCGACCGGTTCCGGCAGTACTCCCAAAGAATCTTCAGACTTCCATCGAACACTCAAACTCTCAACGATCCATCGCACTTGACTTCGGCCCTTTGTTTCGCTTTACGTCTTCATCCTTATCGTAGTTACTCCTGCACAAACAAACACCCTACTTCGATCTAGACAATTATTACAACGCGAATTGACATTCTGTTGCCCAGCACATCATTGGTCGACGCTTCGTCCGATCCTTCGGCACATCGTCCTCTCTTGTGGTCCATTGCCCAATCGGCGATTAACCTCCATAACCCCGATATCCTTGGCGCAACACGCTCTTCTTGGCCCGATGCTCGACGTACGAAGCCTTCAGCTGATTATCGACCGAACCTCTGGCTTGACATCCAATATCCTGACGTGATCACCTCCGGCGCAACGTCAATTCCTCCAGCGTCAACTGTCTAATCCTGATCAATAGTAGACCTGCGTAACTCAACACACAGTTAAGCAATAAAACACAATCAATTAGTTTCATCATCAAAATCCGAGATTCAACAATCTCCCCCTTTTTGATGATGACAACTAATTGATGATGACAATTAATGGAGTTAACCTTAACTCCCCGGAGTTTAACCAAACTCTCCCTATCAATATGCAATTGATAGAACCCTTGGATTATCCCAAATCCAAGTAACATGTATCATTCATGTAGTGAGAAATATAAATCCATCATGCAAATATATAAAATATTCAAGCATCATTACATTGCATGAAGTCATCAATCTACTTCTCCCCCTATGTCATCAACAAAAAGGAGAAGTAACATCATAGCTAGTTTTCAAGGATATGCAAATATTACAAACATACTAGCTATTAATCACATAATATAACATTTAGGCATCGCAAGTTTATCATGATAGGCAAGATAGCACTTGTCGTGATGATAGCAAGTTTTTCTATGTTCCTTTGAGAAGTGCAAGCAAATTGTATTCAAAAATGTGCATTTTCTTGACTTCTTTTGCGATATGCATGCAATTTTGTAATTTCTTTCTTCTCTTTTGAGAAGAGCAAGCATGCAAGTTTTACTTTCTTTGCATGCTAGGACTTTTGCATTCATTTGTAATATACAATCTAGCAAAAGCCTTCTCCCCCTTTATCAATGTCAAAAAGAAAGGGAGGATTAATACTACAAATAATCTTGCATGAGATTCAACAATAATTTATAACAAAGATGCAAGTAATTTTGTTGAAAAAAAGTGAAGTTGAGCAAGATTTTTGCCTTTCTTGAGATAGCAACATTTTACTTCTCAATGTTTAAGCTAGCAAATTTTTCTCTTTTGATACACAAGTTAGCAATTTAACTCTCCCTTTATCATTATCGAAAAGAAGGGAGGAACCAATGAAAAATTTGCATCAATCAATATATCAATCATCACATGATGCATACAAGATGGTATTGAAACATGAGAAATCATGTCATGAAGGATATCAATATGTAAATTCAACAAGAATCAAAACCAAAAGATATCATCCATGATTCATAACTTTTCATTTTAGCAAGATCAAGATCATGATTGTAAAACAAATTCTAAGCATATAGTTCCGAGAAATCAAAATCATAATTCATAAATATTTTCTTTAGCATCAAGTTCCAATTCACGATAAAGGATATACAACCTAGAATCATGATGCATAAGAACATAGCATTCTCATAGATCAAGTCATGATTCAATGATTCTTCATCATAAAGTAAATTTCATTTATCAAATATTTAATTTACCACACAAGTCAAAGAAATCATGTTACTTCTAGGATCATGAAATATATGACATCAAGGCTTATGATTCATTTGAAAAGATATAGCACAAAGAGCAACTTGATTCATGTATAAGAATTTTCATCAAGATCACATTTCATAAGAATCAAGATATTTTCTTTAGTAAAGAATCACATAAGCATTTCATTATTGTATAAGAGATCTCATTGCATCATGATTTATAAATTCTTTCTCTACAACATAAATCATGGGAGGTATAATAGCAATGATAAAATGAAGCAATTAAGGAGGAGAATATTTTGATTCCCAAAAATATCTCAAGTCAAGAATTCAAGGTCATGATTTCAAGAGATCAAGAGATGAATCAAGAATCTTTAATAAGTCTTATTCAAATTCATAAAAGATATCAAGTCAAGCAAAAATTTCTTTTAAATCAATATTCAAATCATAACAAGTGATATTTTAAGTGTTTGCATTAATATTTCAATCATCAAGTCATGTGTATTGAAACATAGGAGAAAAATAAAATTGTGCATGCAATGTTTCAATCTTCAAAACATATTTTCTCAAGTTGAGTATCAATAAGTTAAGAGAAAATAATTTATGATTCATTTGGATTTTTTCTTCAACAACATGGGAGAATCATGGTATGAAGTGAGAGATCTTGAAAGACTCAAGTTATGAAAATCACAATGTAGTTTAAGCTCATTCAAATCAAATTATTAACTTGGAACTCATAATCGAATCATCAAAATCAATTTCGAGATTCACAAAATATCATGAAATCATTAATCTCGATAAGATAGGAAAAATATCTTCTTTTAAAGTTGTTTGTTTCATACAAGTGTGCTCATGTTTCTAAAATGAGTATCAAATTTAAGACCAAAACATGAGTTTGTCATCAAGATATAATGTCTTAAAATACTCATGATATCATAAAATCATTAAGCATGACAACCAACTATCATTATCAATGATGATTACATAAGGTATATCTAATTATTTATATGAAAGTCATCATTGTATTACTTTGAAATACAAGTTGTCATTTAGCCCATTAAGATCTAAAGCATTACACGTAAAGCATCATGATAGTATAATTTCTCTTTTTTTTTATGTGTTCCATTTCAAGTGATTTGATGTTCATATGAGTATACTCATGTTTTTCATATAGGTCCAAAGAGCAAGTTTCAAGAGAAATCATTAATACCGAAAACATGAGGCATATTTTTTAAAATATTCATCATGTTTATTTTCATGAGATTCACAAGACTTATAACATGAATTTATTTATCTCAATAGAATGAAAAAATACATTTTCATTTTAAGCAATTTGATGTGAGCATATTTAAAATTTTTATGAAAACATGTATCAAAATAAAACACAAGCTTAGTCATAAAACCGTCAAGACCAAATACATAAAAATGATAACACACTTTCAATTTTTATGTTAAAAGGTCATGTTTAAATTTTTGTCAAAATCATGCATCAATTTATAAATTCGAAAAATAAGTTTCATCATCACAATATGACACTTTATTACTTCAAAAGCTCATGCATGATATAAAATTGTCAAACATCATGAAAAGTAATAAACACATTAAGATACACATGCGTGGATTAATCATAATAGGTATACAATCATTATCACAAATCATCATACATCATTCATCAAAAAATTTACTTTTAAAAAATCCTAGAAAGAAAAAGCATAAAATAAAACTTTATTTCCTACTAACTAAGTTAAGCACTCAAGAAAAACATCATGTAATTTCATAACAACTCAAGGGAGTTAAGTTACTTACCTCGTTGACGAAGCCCATTAATGCGTAGTTTGCTTCTTCTTTCCTTGATTCTTCTCGGTGAGCCTTCTTCTTCTTTATTGGTCTCTTCCTCCATTCAAGTTCATTGTTGATTTTAGATTTTTGTTTAATGAACTTATTAAAATCGATTAAAGGTTCAAGGTCCTCTTCATTGTCCTCATCACTTGAGTCATCACTCAAGTAGCATTCACTTGTTCGAAGTTCAAAAACCTTCTTGTTCTTTAGAAGGTGGTTCAAATGTTCATCATGTTTGTCATGTTCCAAGAGTGTCATTTCATAGGTCATTAATGACCCGATTAGTTCTTCAAGTGAATAATTATTCAAGTCTTTAGACTCTTGAATAGCCGTAATTTTTGGATCCCAACTCTTTGGGAGGGATCTTAAAATCTTGTTAGTGAGTTCAAAGTTAGAAAAACATTTACCAAGATTTTTTAAGCTATTGACGACATCCGTGAACCGGGTGAACATATCACCAATAGTTTCGCTTGATGTTATTCGGAAGAGCTCAAAATCATGCAATAAGAGGTTCACTTTCGAGTCTTTAACTCTACTAGTTCCCTCATGCGTGATTTCAAGAGTTCGCCAAATGTCAAAAGCCATTTCACACATAAAAATCCGATTAAATTCGTTCTTGTCTAAGGCACAAAATAAGGCATTCATAGCCTTTGCATTCAAGGAAAAAGATTTTCTCTCTAAGTCCGACCATTCGTTCGTCGGTTTAGAGGGAAGTTGAAAACCGTTTTGAATAATGTTCCATAAATCTAAGTCCATTGAAAGTATGAAAACTCTCATTCGAGTTTTCCAATAAGTGTAGTCCGATCCGTTAAAGAACGGTGGACGAAAAACCGAAAAGCTTCTTGAAAACCATTTAGAGCCATTTCTCACGAGTGTAAATCCGAAAGAGAAAGAACGTGGCTCTGATACCAATTGTTAGGGATCGAGCGGCACTAAGAGGGGGGGGGAGGGGTTGATAGGACCCTAGCAGGGTTGGTCCTATTCAACCATGTAGCAGCTAATAAAAACCCTATGAGAATGTAATAAACCCCACCTAGCCGCCTCTATCCTATAAAGAAGAGAGGCTAGGATTTATATTTGGGTCTTTGGGCTTCTTAGCCGCCACCCCCCTTGTTTCTGGGCCGACCCGCTAAGGTTGAGGGCAAATTGGGTAGTTCACTTAGAAAGCAGCCCCTAGGGCTAGGGTTTGGAGCTCTATATAAGCTTGTAGCCTTCACCTCTTTGGGAGAAGAAAGATCAATCTATAATTGCAGCCACCAGGCTACTTGGAGGGTGGAACCCCTATAGCGTTCCAAGGGTTGATCCCCCTCAAAGATCAATCTCCATAGAATTCCTCTGGGGTTCTATCATCTGGTATCAGAGCAGCGATCTTGCTGCTTTTGCTGCCATCCCTGCCACCCACCATTAGCCAAGCAATTCCCACAATTGCTCTTGACGTCGTCGTCTCCACCGTCATCTCTTGACGTAGATCAAATCAATCTACAGTCGCCACCTCTAATTGCATCAGAGATCTGGTATTTTTCTACCACCAATACCTTTTGCTGTTGTAATTTTTCATCTAAAATATCAAAAAGAAGTTTTTCTATCAATCCCTTGCCTGCGAATTCCTTGCGTCGCAAAAGTTACCATCTTTGCGAACGAAGGATCGCTATAGAAAATTTCAGCCGCGTGTTGCTGCCTTTAACCGATCTAATTATTATCCTTTTTGAACGAAATTTTTTATGCACCTCATAGATCATCTTGGCTCCCATCCATGATTGATCTATTGTGAAATTCATAAAAAAAAAAATTCGTGTGTTGCTGCAATCTCTCGTCGCAAACTGCTGAAATTTTTCAACGAGAATTCTGCTATTGCAATTTGCACCGATTTCTTTACCGCTTTACTGCCAAAATTTCTTAATCCAATTTGTTATCCTTGTTGCTATCTAAACTAAGATTCTACCATCAAACCCCCTCCTCAAACCCCTGAGTTTTCGCAGGAAATTTCGTCGAGAAATCGCTATTTCTTCGAGGACAATTCTGCTCTTACAAGGCAGCACACATAGGCAGCAATTGCCACTGACTTTTGTCAAATCTTTGCTATAATCTATCATAGATCTAAAACCCTCTTCCCTAACCTTCATCCACTACCATCACAGCCCAAAAGCTCCATCAAACCGTAGCCCCAAACTGCACCCAAAACAGCCACAAAACAAGCCTAAACCGTAGCCTACATTCACCAATCCACCAACCCTTTCAACCACCACTTCTCTCAACCAATACATACCTTTAACTCGATAGCAAAAAAGAGATCTTAATATTACAGATTTGGAGACATATGCTATGGCATCCGAGAAGGCAATTGATGCTAAATTCGAAGCCTTCGAGACACGAATGGAGGAGAAGATTCGGACTCTCTTTGCCGAACTTAGTTTGGGTTGACCACCGAGCCCAAATAAATCACATCAAGGGGAGAGCTCTAATCGAAGAGATGACCTCCAGGAGAGGGGAGGCTCTATGACCGATCCCCACTATCCACGCATGAGGGTGGACTTCCCTAGATGGGAAGAAGGAGACCCGATTGGTTGGATCTCGCGCGCGGAGCAATATTTTCGGTACCACAAAACCGCAGATGCATCTATGGTAGAAATTACAGTTATACATCTTGAAGGAGATGCCATACAATGGTTTGATTGGTTTGAACATACTCATGGAGTCCTCTTATGGCAATAATTCAAAGAAGGACTGCTGATCCGTTTCGGACCAACCGATTACGAGAACATCGACGGACAACTAGCAAAGATCTGACAAACCTCCACCATCCAAGAGTATCAAACCAGGTTTGAAAGGTTATCAAATCAAACTCGTGATTGGTTTGAAAAATAGTTATTGGAGACATTTATTGAGGGCTTGAAGCCGGAGATCCGGGGAGAAATTAAAGCGCGACAATCGTACACGCTTATGGCAGCCATCTCTTTCGCACGACTTCAGGAGGAGCGATTGAACCATGAAGTCCGGAGGACTAGGGTTGCTCCCCAACCAGCAATATTGAAGCCCTCAGCCCCCCCTACTATCAGTCGAGCTCCTGCACTAAAAAGGTTGACAAGAGAAGAGCTTCGAGACCGATCTGCCAAGGGGTTATGTTGGCATTGTGACGAGCCGTAGAGCCGCGAGCATCGCTATAAAAAGGGGAGACTTCTTGTGATTGAACCAGTGAAAGAAGAGATCAGTGAACAGCCAAAAGAGAGTCTTGAACATGAGGATAAAGATATGGAAGAAGAGCCACAATCGGTCGACTTTATGGTACATGCGCTAGCCAGCTACTCAAATCTGCAAATGATGAAAGTTGGAGGCCTGCTCAAACAACAACCGATCACCATTCTCATCGATACAGGCAGCACTAATATCTTCTAAATAGTAAGATTGCTGCTCGGATGGCGCTCCACATCGAAGGTTGCAGCAAGTTTGACGTAAAGGTCACTGACGGCCGAATCTTAAAATGCGACCAAAGATGCCCGCAGGTGAAACTATTACTACAGGACCAAGAAATTATTGCTGACTTCTTCCTCCTGTCAATTGATGATTATGAGGCTGTGCTGGGTATAGAATGGTTGACGACACTAGGTGATGTCTCTTGGAACTTTTCCAAATTGATTATGAAATTCTATTACAAAGGTAAACAGGTCACCCTACACGGGAAGCGCGGAAGCAACATAACCACCGTTTCAACCCAACGAATGGAGAAAGTTTTACACAAGATAAATGGTGGCTTTCTTATGCATCTCCAGCAGCAACTAGAGCGGGAGAAAACAGAAATTAAAAATCAAAATATCACCCAACTGCTTGTTGAATTTGATGATGTTTTTGCTGAACCATGCGGTCTTCCTCCTACTCGGCAACATGACCACCGGATTCCAATCCTTTCGGGCAAACCACCAGCAAACACTCGGCCTTACTACTATCCTCACCTCCAGAAAGATGAAATTGAGAAAATCGTGAAGGAAATGCTCGAAACAGGGGTGATTCGACCAAGCTGCAGCCCCTACTCCTCATCGGTGCTACTTGTGCGCAAGAAAGACGGAACTTGGCGGATGTGCATTGACTACCGAGCTCTAAATGACATCACTGTCAAGGATAAGTACCCCATACTAGTGGTGGATGAACTTCTTGATGAATTAAAAGGAGCTCGAGTCTTCACGAAGTTGGACCTTCGATCCGGTTACCACCAAATTTGGGTATGTGAAGGCGACACCTCAAAAACTGCTTTCCGCACTCATAACGGCCATTATGAATTCTTGGTAATGCCCTTTGGACTCACTAATGCTCCTTCAACCTTCCAAAGTCTCATGAATGATATTTTTCGGAGCTTTCTTCGCAAATTTGTGCTGGTATTTTTCGATGATATTCTCATTTACAGCCCTTCTCTTGAGACTCACTTTCAGCACTTACGAATTATTCTAACGATCCTTCAGGAGAATACTCTTTTTGTTAAGCTATCAAAGTGCAGCTTTCTCCAGCAAAAAGTAGAGTACCTTGGGCATATAATATCAGAAGGAGTGGTCGTAGACCCAACAAAAATCGAAGCAATGTAAGGCTAGCCGAAACCTACAAATGTGAAATTGCTGCGTGGGTTCCTTGGACTAACGAGCTACTACCAAAAATTTGTGAAGGACTATGGGAAGATTAGTGCCCCCCTCACTTCTCTACTGAAAAAAGTTGCCTTCCTATGGTCGAACAAAGCCTCCGCTGCCTTCGATAGACTTAAGACAGCCATGACGACAACACCGGTGTTAGCACTACCAGATTTCAGCCGACCCTTCATCATTGAGGCCGATGCATCTGGAGTTGGAATTGGAGTTGTTCTCATGCAAGATGGTCGACCACTCGCATACACAAGCAAGGCGTTGTCTCCCTCCCATCAAAAAATGTCTATCTATGATAAGGAGATGCTCGCCATTGTGCACACAGTAACAAAGTGGAGACCCTACCTGATTGGCCGACGATTTCAGATTAAAACCGACCATAGAAGCCTTAAGTACTTTTTGAAGCAGAAGATATCATCCCTGAAGCAACAAAAATTGGTAACTAAACTTCTAGGATTTGATTATAAAATTATTTACAAAAAGGGGAAAGAAAATATTGTTGCAGATGCACTCTCACGGCTCCCTCAACAAGCTGAATTTTCAGCTATCTCTCTTCCTACCACCAGCTTCCTCGAGGGCATTAGGGAGGAATGGAAGAAGGATCCAGAAACCAGCAACATCATTAAAAAATTGGAGGAGGATCCAAGTGCAATAGCTCACTATACTTGGGATTCGAGGGATCTACACTATAAAGGTCGTATTGTGCTTATACCAAACTCCCCTTGCATCAAAGTCATTCTGCATGAAATGCACTCCACACCTTCAGCAGGGCACTCCGGATTTCTAAGAACCTATAAAAGAGTGAAGAAAAACTTTTATTGGAAAGGGATGAAAAAATTTATTTCTGAATACGTAGCACAATGTGATGTATGTCAACAAGAAAAAGGTGAAAAATGAGCGAGTCCGAGGAAACACGACCACTACCCATACCAGACTCGGTGTGGACTGACATCTCCATGGACTTCATCGAAGGGCTACCACCTTCTAAAGGTAAAAGCACAATCCTTGTGGTGGTTGATCGACTTACGAAATATGCTCATTTTTGTGCTATGCGAAATCCCTACACTGCTGTTAGTATTGCTAAGATTTTCATAGAAAATATTGTTAAACTGCATGGGATGCCAAGGTCTATCGTAAGTGATCGTGACAGGGTCGAGTTATTTCAGTTATTTCAGTTATAGGGCACCAAACTCAAGATGAGCACTGCATATTATCCACAAACTAACGGCCAAACAGAAGTTGTGAACAGATGTTTAGAGACATACCTTCAGTGTTTCGCTAGTGATCGACCAAAGGAGTGGACAAAATGGCTCCCCTAGGCCGAATGGTGGTACAATACTACATATCATTCATCTACAAAATGTACCCCATATGAAACATTATATGGTCGGTCGGCCCCTGTGATTTCAAAGTATGTACTTAGCTCGGCTAAGGTAGATTAGGTCGATCAAGATTTAATTGACAAGGACAAACTCCTACAGCTGCTAAAGGATAATCTCTCTACCGCTCAAGCTAGAATGAAGCAGCAAGCTGACACACGAAGAAGTGAAAAAGAATTTTTAGTAGGAGACTGGGTTTATGTTTGCCTACAACCATACAAGCAGCTATCCATCAACACACGAGCCTCCATGGAGCTATCTCCATATTTTTATGGGCCCTATCAGTTCATAGAGCGTATTGGAGCTGTGGAGTACAGACTTAAATTACTTGGAGATGCCAAAATTCACCTTGTCTTCCATGTGTCATGCCTGAAGCCCAAGTTGGGAGAACACGAGACACCCCAGATCCAACTGCCCAACACCACTGATGATGGAAATATTCAAGCCCAACCACAAGCCATCCTCGACCGCAGAGTCGTGATGCGTCGTCGACGTCCCTCTACTGAAGTACTAGTACATTGGACTAATTTACCACTCGAAGATGCCACATGGGAATCATATGAGGAGCTGAAGTCCCGGTTCCCTAAGTTCATGGAACCCCAACCTTGAGGATAAGGCTGATTTGAAGAGGGCGGGTTTGATAGAACCCTAGCAGGGTTAGGTCCTATTCAACCATGTAGCAGCTAATAAAAACCCTGTGAGAATGTAATAAACCCCACCTAGCTGCCGCCCCCCTTGTTACTGGACCGGCCCGCTAAGGTTGGGGCAAATTGGGTAGTTCACTTAGGAAGCAGCCCCTAGGGCTAGGGTTTGGAGCTCTATATAAGCTTGTAGCCTCCACCTCTTTGGGAGAAGAAAAATCAATCTACAATTGCAGCCACCAGGCCACTTGGAGGGTGAAACCCCTATAGCGTTCCAAGGGTTGATCTCCCTCAAAGATCAATCTCCATAGAATTCCTCTAGGGTTCTATCAGGGGTGAATTAGTGCAGTGGTAAAGAACGATAGATTTTTCAACGATTAACACAAGTTTGAAAACTTCGTACGAATGAATGTAGCGTTTCGTTTGAACCCGGAAAGATTACATTTTAACTTTAAAGCATACGTAAGAAGATGAAGATGAAGTTGAGTAAATAAGGCAACATATGAAAATGGTTTGCAGCAAGGCAAGTTGCGAGAAAGTAAATGCAAACTGATTTATAGTGGTTCAGTCATCCGACCTACATCCACTTCCGAAGCCTTCTTCGATGAGGCTCCCAACTTCCACTAGCAAATCCTTTTGAAGGAGAAGAACCAAATACCCCTCTTACAACCCTTTTACAAGAGGTTCACACTCTTACAAGTTTTCACAAAGAGAAGGAAATGAGGTGAACACTTTAGCAAATGAAGAATAAGACTTTCCAAGACTTATTTACTCAAAATCTAACTCTCAAGGGTTTTCTTTCAGCTGAGAAAGGAGGGGTATTTATAGACTTAAAGAGGTTCAAATTTGGGCTCCAAATTTGAACTCAATTTGAGTTTCCGGTCTTTGGGTGGTGCTATCGCTTTGTCGAGGCGGTGCTATACGCTGTTAGTCTGGCAGACTGACACAACAGGGGCGGTACTACCGCCCCAGCCAGACACAGCAGGGGTGGTGCTACCGCCCCAGCCAGGCGGTGCTATCGCCTAGCTTTCCAAGCACTGGGCGGTGCTACCGCCCAGCTGTGCTGGTTCGATTTGGGCCAAAAACTTTAGCCCAAACTAGTCCAAATCAAGGCCCAATGGCCCCTACTTTGGGTTTATAGGATTAACACCTAATCCTAACCCAAATTAATATGCTAACTACAAATTTAAAGACATTCCTAAGCTATTATAAAGTCTACAAGTCAAATCTTCTTCCGGTGAGCTTCCGACAAACTTCCGATGGTCTTCCGACGATCCCTCGGAAACCATCCTGCAGACTCCCGGCAAGCTCTTGGACTCCACGATTATTTTGGTGAGTTCCCTCGAGTTTCTTTGGCAAGCTCCGATCTTTCTTGGCAAGCTCCGTGAACTTCCAACGAACCTTCCAGCGAACTTCCGAAAACCCTTCGGCAAGCTCCCTACTCGTTCTCGGCCGGTTCCGACAGCACTCCCAACGAATCTTCGGACTTCTATCGATCACTCGAACTCCCAACGATCCATTGCACTTGACTTTGACCCTTTGTTTCACTTTACATCTTCATCCTTATCGTAGTTACTCCTGCACAAACAAACACCCTACTTCGATCTAGACAATTATTACAACCCGAATTGACATTCAGTTGCCCGGCACATCATTGGTCCATGCTTCGTCCGATCCTTCGGCACATCATCCTCTCTTGCGGTCCGTTGCCCAATCGGCGATTGACCTCCGCAATCCCGATATTCTTGGCGCAACATGCTCTTCTTGGCCCGATGCCCGACGTACGAAGCCTTCAACCGATTGTCGACCTAACCTTTGGCTCGACATCTAATATCCTGACGTGATCACCTCCAGTGCAACGTCAATTCCTCCAGCGTCAACTGTCTAATCTCAATCGATAGTAGACCTGTGTAACTCAACACGTAGTTAAACAACAAAACACAATCAATTAGTTTCATCATTAAAATCCGAGATTCAACACTATCTTTATAGATCCTTATCCCCAATATGCAGGATGCTTCCCCTAAGTCTTTCATGGAGAAGCGCCTAGATAACCAAGCCTTTATTGTGGAAAGCATTCGTACATCATTCCCAATGATCAGGATGTCATCCACATATAATACCAAAAAGGTAATAGTGCTCCCACTTACTTTCCTATACACCCAAGGCTCATCTTCATTCTTAACGAAGTCATAAGATCTGATCGCCTCATCAAATCTTATATTCCAACTTCAGAAAGCTTACTTCAGTCCATAAATGGACCTAAGCAACCCGCACACCTTATCTGGGTTATTCCTGGACACGAATCTCTCAGGTTGTATCATATATACCTCCTCCTCAAGGTTGTCATTGAGGAATGCAGTTTTGACGTTCATCTGCTAGATTTTATAATTATAGTGTGCTGCAATAGCCAATAAAATTTGAATGGATTTTAGCATGGCTACGGGTGAGAAAGTTTCATCATAGTCAACACCTTACCTCTGACGATACCTCTTAGCCACTAGTCTTACTTTATAGGTCTCTATCTTTCCATCTACTTTAATCTTTTTTTTTTTTAAGATCCACTTGCAGCCAATGGGTACAATATCCTTGGGTGCATCAACTAGGTTCCAAACCTTGTTGGAGTACATGGAATCCATTTCTGAATTCATGGCTTCTTACCATTTTTGGGAGTCTATGCTCATAATAGCCTCCTCGTAGGTCTGAGGATCAATATCTTCAATATCATCTCCTCTGATATGTCCTACATATCTCTCAGGAGGATGAGATACTCTACCAGACCAACGTAAAGTTAGAACTTGTGTGCTAGGTATCTGAATAGATTCTGGCTATGGAATGGTGCTTAAGTTAGGTTCACCAATCTCACTCAACTTTATCATACTCCCACTATCTCCACCAAGAATGTGTTCCTTTTCAATGAACACTGCTCCCTTGGCTACAAAGACCTTTTGGTCTTTAGGGTGATAGAAATAATACCCATAAGTTTTCTTGGGGTATCCCACGAACTTGCACCATTCCATCTTGGATTTCAACTTGTCAGGGTTGTATCTCTTCACGTGGGCAAGGCAGCCCCAAATTTTAACAACCTTAAGATTGGGCTTCTTCCCATTCCATATCTCATATGGAGTAGACATCATTGATTTAGTTGGAATTCTATTCAGAAGATAAGCTACAATTTCTAGGGCATATCCCCAAAATGAGATGGGTAGGTCAGCGAAACACATCATGGAACGCACTATGTCTAACAGTATGCGATTCCTCCTTTCTGATACACCATTAAGCTGTGGTGTATAAGGAGGTGTCCATTGGGATAAAATCCCATAGCCTTTGAGGAACTAGGTGAACTCTATACTCAAGTACTCACCTCCTCGATCTGATCGAAGGGTTTTAATACTCTTTCCTGTCTGATCCTTCACTTCATTTTTATATTTCCCTGAATTTCTCAAAAGCCTCAGACTTATACTTCACCAAGTACACATGTCTGTATCTTGAGAAATCATCAGTGAAAGTAATGAAGTAGGAGTAACCACCTATGGCATGAGTCGATATGGGACCACATACATCACTATGTATGAGTTCCAATAACTCAATAGCTCTCTGTCCAGTTCCACTAAATGGAGAGTTGGTCATCTTTCTCTGAAGGCAAGGTTCACATGTTGCATATGACTCATAGTCAAATAAATTTAGATATCCATTCTTCAGCAACTTTTGAATCCTTCCCTCGTGGATGCGACCTAGCCTACAATGCCAGAGATATGCATTGTTCACCTCTTCTCGTTTCCTCTTAGACTCACTTACACTTATGATATATGGAGCTGTATCTAGCATAAATAAACTATTATGCAATGTTCCTCTCATGATGATCTCATCATCTAATATTATTGAACAACCATTATTCTTAAAAACTAATATATATCCACTGACTATCAAACATGAAATAGAAATAATATTTTTGATAATAGAAGGAACATAATAGCATGCATCTAATGCAATAATAGCTCCACCAAGCAGATGTAAGGTGACCTTGCCAACAGCCACTATAGCAACCTTTGCTCCATTGCCCATCTTAAGGTCCATCTCTTCTCTGTTCAATCTCCTAGGTCCTACCAGAACCTGCAACAAATTACAGATATGATAAGCACTCCCGGTATCCAATACCCATGTGTTATCATAAGATTTTGATAAATGGAGACTAATCATGAATGTACCTGAAGCTTCTCCAAGCTTCTGTTTTGCCCTCTCTGTAAGGTACTCTTTGTAGTTCCTCTTCTAGTGCCCATCTTTGTCGTAGTGGAAGCACTGGCCTTTGTCCTTTATTGGGTCTTTCTGAGCAACCTTTGCCTTACCCATTTTGTCATTGCCCTTACCCTTCTTAAGGGTCTTCTCTGCCTTCCTATTCTTTCTGGTCTCACCAGCATAGAGAACCGGCTTCTCTTTCTTGATGGTGCTCTCTGCTTCTCTCAATATATTGAGGAGCTCTAGGAGGGTCACCTCAAGTTTGTTCATATTAAAATTCATTATGAACTGAGAAAAGGAATCTGGTATGGACTAAAGTATAAGATCTACACATAGGTTATCCTCTAGGACCATTCCTAGACTTGTGAGTTTCTCGATCCACTCAATCATCTTAAGGACATGGTTCTGAACCGGTGTCCCCTCAGTCATCCTGACACGGAAAAGACTCTTTGATATCTCATATCGTTGAGTTCTTCCCTGTTCTTCAAATAGTTTGAGGAGATGCAGGAGTATGGAATTAGCATCCATATTTTCATGCTGTCTTTGTAACTCAGTAGTCATAGAGGCCAACATATAATACTGAGCAAGAGCAGAATAATCTATGTACTTCACATAACGAACGATATCATCCTCGCTTGCCCCTTCATCGGGCATAGGGATCACTGTATTAAGGACATACGTGATTTTCTCTATCGTAAGAATGATTCTTAGATTATGAAGCCAATCCATATAATTTGGACCAGTGAGGCGATTGGCATCAAGTATGCCACATAAAGGATTTGAAAGCGATATTTTTCTGAAATTAAAAATATAGCAGAAATAAATATAACATGCAGACTTTGCAAAAATTAAATAGTTAAGATAAGGACTTCTATTTTAATATATTCCCACTAAATTTTCATGAGACACACAACACCCTCCGGTATGTGAATCGGAGAGCCCCCAGTGGATCTCTAGTAGGGATTGAGATCCAATCAGTATCTTAACGTAACCTCGAGGGACCCGACCAATCACGTTAAGCCCGTAAAGGTAGGCAATTCTTGCCAATCACAACTCCTTGTGATTTTCATCCTGTTCGGCCTCCGAACCACCATGGCCTCGAGGGACTCGACCAACCATGATGTTCGGTTAAGTCATCACCATCGTTACAAGATGAGTCTGATTCGATGATATACTCTCGAGGGACTCGACCAAGCATGTCATGTCCTCAAGTCACCGATGATATCTCTATGTTGTAGATAAGATAGCGAAATATGATATAGGTGAGTCTCGAGGGACTTGACCAACTCAACCTATACCGGGAATCGGTTCCTACCTATAACGATGGAAGGTCACCTGGGTCAATCTAATTGCCTCACGTTTACCAACTTAATATTATTAATAGAGGGGATTTTTTATTAATCTCCTAATATAATGTATCACACACATACATATTTAATATATATATATATATTTATATCGCATGCAAATATATATATATCTAGTAGGTGTATAACCAATCACACATCACATGAACAATCACACCAGATAATCATGGACCACATCCTAATGTGATCAGGCTCGAGCCAGTGGGCCCAATCACTCACATCAAGATCTGTGTACTTAGGCGCATCTCCATGCCCTGTGATCGTTCTTCTCGCTTCGTCGGCTCTGTCGACAATCTCAACACATCTCCATGTGTCGGATCATCCGTCTCAGCCTCGTGGGTCCTACTACCGCTGCGTCTCCTCATATAATTACAACATAATTACAAGCATGCAGGCCCGACAATAAACGAGAAAAATAGAGGCTCGTAGGCCCCAATAAAAATAATCACATATACACACATCACATCACAAGTCCATGATCATCTGTCCATATCATACATCACATGTATATATTATTTTATAGGACTATTAAATAAAAATAAAATAATAGTTAATTAAACTATTTAATTAACATATATATTTTTCTAAAATCAAGGACATATGGGAAATTTTTTGAATTTCCAAGGGTGTTTTGGTCATCCTATAAAAAAAGTCAGAAATCAAAATTTCTGAAATTTTGAGGGGCATTTTGGTCATTCAGCCATAGAGGATAAGATTGAAATTTCATAAATTCTCAGGGGAAAAATTATCTTTTGCCCAAAACCCTAATCTCTCCATACTCTGCTCGCTGCGTTGCGGTTGCACGCGGGGAGGGGGGGACGCGACGCCTGCAGGTGTTACCCGACGGGTCGACTGTCGCGCCTGGTGCTGCCTGCTTGCTAGCGCTTCTGCCTATGGTCGCAGCACCCGCAGGCGGCCTTGCCCCTGCAGGCACCGCCTCAACGGGTAGTTCACCCGTAGGTGGCACCATTGCGCCTTGCGTTGCCCGCCCTTGCGGGCCGACTGCCGTGCTTGGCGCTGCCCGCCCGAGGGCGCTTCTGCGTGTGGTCACAGTGCCCGCAAGCAGTGTCGACACTTGTGGGCAGGTCGCCGGCACAGGCAGCGTACAGGTGTTGCCTTCTTGCGGCCTGTAGCTCGCCGGCTGGCTGCTGCCTGCACGCAGGCCACCGGCCGCTGCCTGTTGCAGCCTTGGTTGTTGCCATGGTCGCTCTGTGAGCATAGCAAGGGCAACAACAGTTGTTGCCCTTCCACGACTTTTGCAGCAACAATTTTGGTGTCAAAAGCAGATCTAGAACACAGCACATGCAGTTTAAGATCCGATCTTCACACGAACAACCTGGCTCTAATACCACTATTGGGAAATCCACAAAGGGGGTAACATCTCATGTGCAGCAGAAAAACAAAAAACAAAAAACAAAACCCCAGATTTCCCATAGAAAGGTTCCGTCATCGTGCGAAGATTGGTGCATCAAAACAAATCCGCGAAAACTGCATGTGTAAAAAAAATACCAAGGGAGATCGTATATCCCTGATTCCCTGCATATTTGTAGGAAGGATGAAGAAGGTCAAGCGTCCTCCTCTCTAGTGGTATCCACACAGTAGGGACTACGATGATGCAACTCTCTGGAGAGAGGAGAACAGAAGGTGGCTACCAAAAGAAACCCTCGACCTATAGAGCTTTGGTTCCCTCCTATTTATAAAGGCCCCCTGTAAACCCTAATGGATCTTACCTTGTTGGGTATTGGATCTCCATCCAATTACCCAAGCCTCTTGGATTAGTGGGTCTTTACCCAATAATCTCTTATTAACAATTATTGGATCTCATCTTAGGATCCAATAATTCAGGGGCTTAATGGATATCCAATAAGATAGAGGCTCCAACGGATATCTCATATCTGAACCTCTACTCGTCGTAACACCTACCATATGTGTGTGACCCTCTAGGCCTAATATCGAGCTAGCCGTGAGTCATACTTGTTAGAACTCCTTCTAACTTAGTGATTTATTATCTCTATAATAATTCACCCAACTCATCGACTGTAGATGTACTAGGCCACTACGCCATAGCCCTCGAACGATACAAGGGAATCCAATCCTTTGGACCTATCTGTCCTCAGTTACCATGTATCTATAGTCTCTCATCCATCTAATATCCCAGAGACCCTATACCGGGCATGGTGCTGTCAGGCCCATACGGTCTCTCCTCGAGTCTTACTTTTGTCGGATTCTCCCAGAGAACTCTTTCTCTCTTAATCCGAATAACCTTGGCCAAGGATTTGTTCTAGCAAAAATACATGGATATTCCTCTCATGATACCGAGAGTGGACGATCCTCTATTGACACTCAATAGCCCTCGTAAGGTTGGCTACCACTCCCAATAACTGGTTGTACTAGATCTGAAACTTTCCAAACCTATAAGTCTGGTATCAAAGAGTGGAGTACTTATACAGGACATCCTTGGTGTCTCAAGTCTAAGGACCAGATACACTACTAGGACTACGGAATTACTATCTGACATGAGGTATCAATAACCATCCAGCATTCCGTAGGTGGATCAATCAGTGAACTCATTCCCCAATGAGCACTTGTACTGTACCCTTAGTGTCCCCATATGAGTAGCTATGAGATCAGCCACCTCTATTATATGGACGAGTATACAACACACCAGTCTATCCGGTTATCTCGATATCCCTCTCGAGTAACCTATGACCAGGACGGTTTAGGGTCTATGTTTAAAGGTGAATCGATCTCACTATCATAATCTCATCATGATCCGATTCCCATTGCACAGATCCAAGGACATCACAATATATGCAACACACAAGATAAAGTGATAAAACTCCTAATAATAAGCAAAGAAAAAAGTGCATATCAAGTCACAAGTGTCATCACTCATGTGATTAGCTTACGTGGTTCGATCAATTGGCACATATGACTACAATTACAAATGTCTTAGAAAAATGTTCATTGCTCTACTAAACAAGAAAAAGAAAATATTTCCATCATTCTCATAAGTTGCTACACTAGCTTCACCGAACTCAATAGTTTTCTTAACAATTTTTTCCTTTTGCTTTAATTTATTTTTTAATTTAAAGCAATCAGGCTTAATGTGTCCCATTTTATGATAATATCTGCACTCCAAATTTTTATGTTTAGATTTAGATCTAGATTTGTTCTGATCTACTTCTCTTTTGTGCCGGCCAAATTTTCTTTTATCAGTGAGTTTTCTACCCCTAAGGAGAACCAGGAATGAGTCTCTCTAAGGCTTGATTGCGGGGAACCCTTACTACTCTCCCTTATTCAATGGTGATATCCCTATCATATTCTTTACCTGTTTCCTCCTTAGATTTTAATGTAGATTTAATTTCCTGATACAAAATTATTTCTTTTCCATAAATCATAGTATTACGGAAATACTTAAAGGATTGGGGAAGAGAACACAAAAGTAATAGGGCCTTATTCTCGTCATTAATTTTCACATCTATATTCTCCAAATCCATAACTAAGGAATCAAATTTATCAAGATATAAGAGTATAGGTGTACCTTCAATCATCCGAAGCATATACAAACTCTGCTTCAAGTAGAGACAGTTCTTCATTGTCCTCTTCATATACAAGGCTTTAAGCTTGTCCCATATGCTCTTATCCGTAGTCTCCGTAGCTACTTCCCATAAAACCTCGTCAGAGAGATTTATAATAATGCTTGATCGAGCCTTCTTATCCATACCCGCAAGATCTTCCTTTAATGCACCATGAAATCTGTTTTCGCTTCCCGAGGCGACCGTTGCCTCCTTTCCTGTTACTGAAGCAGACAACAAAGAGTCGAGCGCTGCGACTGCTTTTTTCTCGGCCAGGACATCCTCTCGATCCGGGCCCGACCACCAGCCCTCCAGCGACGCGCAGCAAACTCTCGCGGCGTCGTCCCCTGCCCCCCTTTTCGGCGGCGAGCACTCTGCTGGCCTACCCAAACTTTCTCGGCAGAGGCCGCACCGAGCACTACCTCTCTCAGAGTGCCAAATCAACTCCGTTTTGAATCAGAATGGCCTCCATCTTGAACTGCCACATGCCGAAGTTGATATTTTTGTCGAATTTCTCGACAACGATCTTTGTTATTGTCATCGTTGCCAAAAGATCACGGAGCCTACAAAGAAATATGGGACCTATGGCTCTGATACCAGTTTGTTAGAGCTGACCCTAGGAAATTTACCAAAGGGTAATTTGGCAACCTAATAAAGATAATAAAGTAGAAAAAATAAAAGAAACAAGGACACCAAATTTACGTGGTTCGATCATCGATTGAATGGCTACGTAAGCACGAGACGAAAAGTTTGAAGAACTCTATGACAAGTTGAGTCATAAATAAGAGTCAACAATAGCATTATCAAGGTGCGCACCGCGACCTCGGCGGCCATGGCGAGAAGAGCAAAACTCTACTATAAAGGGACAATTACAAATGTCTTAGAAAAATGTTCCTAGGCCAAAAAACACTTTGCTCTACTAAACAAGAAAAAGCCCAAAATATTTTAACTAAGTATGGGCTTAATAGAAATTAAACCCAAAGCAAATTATTAGACTTTTCTTGTGGTACATTTGGCTTCAAAGCCCAAGCCCTTATTTATAGTTGCAATAGGAAATAACAAACTTGATTTTCTATTACAAACTATAAATAAGGGCTTGGGCTTTGATGCCTAGTGCACCATAAGAAAAGCTTAATTATTTATTTTAGATTTAATTTTTATTAAGTCCATATTTAGTTAAAATATTTTAGGTTTTTTCTTGTGGTGCACTTGGGTTCAAAGCCCAAATCCTTATTTACAGTTTGTAATAGAAAATAACAAACTTAGATTTTTCCCGCATTGTCTTTACCAACTTTAGAAAGTTAGTGAGAATTTCTTTGAGTCTTCCATTAAAGCAGTTTACTCGATGGCGGAGGTGAATATCAAGCTCCTCGATCTGTCTTGCGGCTTGTTGTCGTACATTGGTTGGTTCTACGAGTATTTTATTGGATACTCTCTTGAATATAATGTTTGACATAGGCCAACAAAATTGCATAATTTCATTTGAATGATCAACTGCTGGAGCTAGTACGGTTTAAAGTGCAGCCGATTCATTGCACTGCTTACGATTAAACTCATTGTTCTGTCTCGCTTACCGCTGACTTCTCTTTTGTGCCGGCCAATACCTTTTTTACTATGCTTATACTCGCAGGAGTTCAGTGAGTTTTTACCTCCGCAGCTTAATGAAGGAGAGTCCAGGAATGAGTCTCGGTGCGCTAAGGCTTATTGTTGCGGGGAACAAGCTTTATCTTACTGTAAGTTGCTTCCTATCCTGCTTATTCAATGGGCATAGCTTCACCCCCGGCTTCAGATGTTGAAACGGAACCATATTCTTTACCTGTTTCCACTGCTAGTAGATCTCGCAACAAATCATTTCATCCTTCTTGCACCAAGTATCCATATCCATATCTATATCTATATCTAAGGTAGGAATAACACAATGATTTATACCTTAATAGGATTTACATCTTTTACTGGGGACTCTAACTGAAGATGTCTTCATGCAGCAACCCCCTGGCTTCGTTCATCCATAATATCCAAGAGCATGTCTGAACGCAAGCTAACTAAAAGGCTATTTATGGACTTACGTCAAGCGTTATTTAACATCAATGGTTTTTCTCAGATACCTTATTCCCTCACGTAATAGCATTTACATCTTTTACTTTCACATTAGGAGTGACTAAGTAAACCCTGATTTCTGCGCCCTTAATTAAGCTTGGGTTAACCCTTATTTTATACCCTTAACGTAAAGGAAGCTGTAAATCCAAACTCAACTGCCTTATCCTCTTATTCTTCTCCTTATGCTTCTGGAACAATACTGGAAGAACCAATTGTAGCTGACTTCCCTGATCCAACAAAAGCTTCAGATATAGTAGACTTTCCTTCTCAATTCAAATCCTTACTCGTCACTTTAATTTCAATCATCATTTCATTGCGCGGACCTTACTTTAGCCAACACAGATGAAAGTCGAACATCATGTCATTGCTGCTTACTTTTGACTTGACCTTTAAAACCGCTCCTTCTTATCGAACCGCTCCTTCTTATCGTAGGTAACACTGCTTAGCTTCCTTACCTTACCGGGACGGGATTCAAAAACCTATCATTCTGATACTTAACTCCCTGAACTTATAGTACTATATTCCTTTTACTTGCTTGCTCTGGTTCCTACCTTGTTTGCTCTGGTTCCTATAATTCTTTTTGTCCTTCTTTAGCGCTAAGTCAACCGGAGAAAGATCATCTCCAGGAGAAGAGAAGCTGTGCGAGATGAAGCTGTGATAAAGTAAGGTGTTGGTGCGGCAAGGGAAGAATCTGACAAGCAGACATGTTTATGGTCGAGGTCCAGTATAAAGTTAAGTAGAAAGAAGCTCGTCTCGTATAGATGCAGGAGATTGAGTAGGATCATCAGCTGCAATTCTAGTTTAGGTCGGGTTTACAGCTGAACCGGGCGGTTCAACAAGTCGAGTACCAGAGAATGCTTATCCGCTGAAGCTAACGAGGTGCTTGTAAAGAATACAGTTAAGAGGAGAGAGAGGTAGATGAGCCATAGGTATATGAGCCAGAGTTAGATTAGGCTAATTCCGTTAGCAGAGAGGAGCCATAGCAAGGTATAGGTGTTGCGGGAAGTCTATTAATTCTTATTGGTATTCTTGCCGGTGTGATTCTTACGTTGTCTACCTTCTGGTGTTCCAGTCTCTCCTCTGCTACACTTGATACAAGTGGGAATTCATACTTTACTACTCGTACTGGGGTTGGTTAAGAGTAGAGCACTGGAATTCTGAGTTTACTTGGACTTGGCAGCAATGAAACGTAGAGTTCTTGGGTATACAAGAGGGTAGGGCTTGATTCTCCTGCACCACCAACACCTTACTTGAGAGCGGAATCTGATCTTATTCCTACCCTGGCTCCAGACAGTATCCATCTTCTTGGCGCCAAGACCTAAACTTATTAGTGAAGTTTTCAATTCCATTCCATTCTTCTTTCCATCCTGTAGTAGGGGAAGAACCTTTTCGGCCTAGGAGATACTATTTAATCTCATCTAACTCTGGCAACAAATCACGGCATGGATTCTTTCTTTCCTTCCCGCTTCAGTTCAGATCCGGACACTGATTCCTCTTTATCTTAGGAATTGAACTCTGTAGTCTCTTGCGTAAGAATGGAATTCCACTCATAAGTAAGAAACAGAGGATACTGAATAATTAGAGTTCCCCACTATAGGTATTATAGGTAACCAACCTAGTACTCCTGCTCTGGTGAAGGCATCTTTGGACGAGATCCACTTTTTTTCACTCTAAACTCCACTTTCTACAACACTGCTCCAGTTGTACGTTAGCGAGTTTAATGTTGAGTTTCAGGCTAAACAGTCTTGACTGCGCAGGTAATTAGAGATGAAATATCTTTTTGCGGGTAATCAGAAAAACTTATATAGGTGTTGCAGTTCTCAAAAGGGAAGCTGTTCGAAGGTAAGAATCACGTACTGGCAAAGAAGCTCAGTATTGGATATATATATATATATATATATATATATATATATATATATATATATATATATATATATATATATATATATATATACATGTATACATATATATATATATGTATATATATATATGTATATATATATATATATATATATATATGTATATATATATATATATATATATATATATGTATATATATATATGTATGTATATATATATATATATATATATATATATATATATATATATATATATATATATATGTATGTATATATATATATATGTATATATATATATATATATATATATACTAGCTAGGGCAAGAAAGAAAGAAAGTTGACTCGATCATATGAATCTGCAGTTCTGGTTTTGTCGACAAGAGAATCAGCTGTATGAGAAGCGGTGCTAAAGTAAGGTGTTTGATCAAAAGCAGAAGATACTCTCACTCTCATTGAAGACCCCAAAAGCTATTATAGTGCATTTCATTTCTTCTTAATAACATAGACAGACGTTACAATAAAATCACCAGTATAAAGATCTTCAGCAGCTGTTAAGTATCCAGGAAAGAAAGCACTATCGATCTGGTGGAGTAGTATAAAGGTAAGAAACAGAAGCCTGAGCCAGGTAAGATAGAATCCAATCCGGTAACAAAGTAGTGAGTGTGGATAAGGTACGAGCGGGAAGTGTAGGCTTAGAAGCGTTCAGTGAATTAGTTGGAACCGTTTCTTATTAATTATCATTGAATTTTATTGATTTTAGAAATTATAACAGTTCTCGTTAAGTTCATCATTCATTTTTTCATTTATTATAATTTAATTATTTCGATTTTTCATTCATTATGAATTAACCGTTATTATTGAATTTCTATTCATTATCATTAAAAATTTTAATGATGGTCCAAACATTATAAAACTTAAATTAATTCTTAACGTTATAAATTTGGTGGTAATAAATGTTCTTGATGGGAGAACATCTATATAAAGAGAAGTTTTGGTCCCTTAGCTCTATCTCTAAAAAAAAAAATCTTCAGAGATTTCCTACACCATCTAAAGTGAGAGTTCTGAGTCGAGAAGAACCAAAACACCAAGAGAAACCACTGCAGAAATTTCTCGACAACAATGGCTGGAGGTATGCAATTTTTGTTTCCGCATTTAGTTTTATCATGTTTCTATTATAGTGATTAAGAAACACATTATATTCTTTAGTTTTTCTTACATTTGGTATCAGAGCCCATGATTAACCTCTGTCTTGATATGAAAGAGGTTTTTATTTTTATACTATGAATGTGCCTTGATTTAGGTTTCTTTTTGAAACTGTTGATGCATTCGATGTTGAAAATCATGAAGATATAAGATTTTCAATAATGAAATAAAATATTCATTATAGTTAAAATTGCTCATATGTTATATGAATATTTAATCATATTAATTTATGTTTATGAGCCAATTTTATTCAAGAAAATGTCTAGTGATGTATATAATCTTAATTAATTAGGGACTAGCCACAACATCCTTAATTGATTAAAATTATATATAAAGTTAAAATTAGGATCACATAAGGAATTAGACATAAAATTGTGATTGATTATATTTAATATAATAATTATTATCCTACAGGATCTTTTATTATATTTATATAATTAATCAGGATAAAATATCAGATTATTTTCATAATTTACCCATAGGGATTATGAATTGATACATAATTTGATAGTTTTATCATAAAAACTAATTGAATCTATTTGAATTAAAAATTTAGCCCATAGTAATTTTTATATCATGAGATTCAAATTTTTAGCATGTTTCACATTGGTAAAACATGCAATTTAGACTATTAAGCATCAAATTTTTGACATAAGCATTTTGGATTTTATACAGTTTCTCAAAATATCAATTTCTCTGATATTCGATGTGACATTTCTGAACTTAGGGGTGATAACTATAAGATTTGGAAAGAAATGATTCTTCTCCATCTATGGTGGATGGACATTGATTATGCTATTAGGAAAGACGAACTACCTACAGTCACTAATACTAGTATTCCAACTGAGGTTGCGCTATATGAGCGATGGGAGCGATCCAATCGGCTCAGCGTGATGTTTATCAAAACTAAAATAACTGCTGGTATACGTGGTTCTGTTGACCAGCATGAGAATGTCCGAGACTTGCTACATGTTATCGACGAGCAATTCGTCACTTCAGAAAAAGCATTAGCAAGTTCCCTAATAATGAAATTCTCATCCCTTAGACTAATCAACGTAAAAGGTGTGCGTGAGCATATAATGCAAATGCGAGATATCGCTGCTCAACTTAAGAAACTCGAGGTTGATATGTTAGAATCTTTCCTGGTGCACTATATTCTGAACACCCTTCCACATCAATATGGGCCTTTTAAGATTTTATATAATACACATAAAGATAAATGGTCAATTAACGAATTAATGGCCATGTGTGTTCAAGAAGAAGAAAGGCTAGTGATGGAGCTGGGTGAGAGTGCATTGGTGGTAATCACTCACAAGAAGAATAAAACTAACAAAAATCAAGCCAATCAGCAGGGAAAAGGTAAAATATCACCCCAAGCTGATATCAAGAAAGAAGCAAAGTGTTTCTTCTATAAAAAGAAGGGACACATGAAGAAGAAATGCTTAAAATTCCAACAATGGCTTGAAAAGAAAGGTAAACCAACCTCGTTTGTATGTTATGAATCTAATATGGTTAATGTTAATATTAACACCTGGCGGATTGACTCTGGATCAATAATCCATATTGCAAAGTCTTTGCAGGGTATGCAAAACCTTTGCAGGGTATGCAAAACCTAAGGAAGCTAGTGGGAAGTAAGCAAAGCATCTTATCAGGCAACAAGATGGGCTCACATGTGGAGGCAATTGGAAAATATATTTTAATTTTAAGTAGTGGTTTTGTTTTAAAATTAGAAAGGACTTTTTATGTACCAAGTTTCTCACGAAACTTGATTTCTGTTTCCAGACTCGTACCATTTGGATATTCCTTTAATTTTCAAGACACATCATTTAGTTTATTATATAATATGATTGTGTTGGGAATGGTATTTTGTCTGATGATCTTTATCGTATTTTATTACAAAATAATGACACTTATAGTTCAATGTATGTTCATGCTGGCATTAAAAGGTGTAATATTAATGAGGACTCCTCTATGTTATGACACCGGAGATTAGGACATATCTCCATAGAGAGAATTAAAATATTAGTTAATGATGGAGTACTTAGTACTCCTGATTTTATTGATTTTAGGACTTGTGTGAATTGTATTAAGGGAAAACAGACCAATAAGTCTAAGAAAGGTGCTAATAGGAGTTCAGACATATTAGAGATCATTCATACTGATATATGTTGTCCAGACATGGATGCACATGGTCAGAAATTCTTCATCTCCTTTATAGATGATTACTCACGATATATGTATATTTATTTGCTTCATAACAAAAACGAAGCATTGGATGCCTTCAAAGTCTTTAAGGCTGAAGTTGAGAACCAATGTGGTAAGCAAATTAAAATTGTGAGATCAAATAGAGGTGGAGAATATTATGGTAGATATACTGAGAATGGACAAGCACTTGGACATTTTGCTAAGTTTCTTCAAGAACATGGGATTATTGCCCAATACACTATGCCTGGTTCTCTAGACCAGAATGGTGTTGTAGAAAGAAAAAACCGAATATTATTAGACATGATGCGGAGTATGCTTAGCAACTCCAATATTCCTAAATTCTTGTGGACTGAAGCACTAAAGACGGCTATGTATATATTAGACCGAGTTCCAACCAAGGCTGTCCAAAAGACACCATTTGAATTATGAAAAGGTTGGAAACCGAGTTTGCGACATATGCACATTTGGGGATGTCCATCTGAGGTTAGGATATACAATCCACAAGAGAAGAAACTGGACCCGATGACTATTAGTGGATATTTTATTGCATATGCTGAAAAGTCCAAAGGTTACAAGTTTTATTGTCCATCTCATACAACTAGGATTGTGGAATCAAGAAATGTTAAGTTTCTTGAGGATGACATGATCAGTGGGAGCGATCAGTTCAGGAACATAGTTTCTGCACATGATCATATAGAATCTCAACCTTCCACATCAAATGATAGATTGGTTATAGTTCATAACACTCCTCAAGTACAAACTGGTGTTGAACAACCAATCATTGAGATTCTACAAGTTGCTGATAATATTATAATAGATCAACCAGTTCAGGAATTATAACAAACTCCTGAATAATTAGTTGAACCACAAGTTCCTCAAGGAAACATTGGTACAACATTAAGAAGATCTACTAGAAATAAAAGATCGGTAATTCCTAGTGACTATGTTTTATATCTATAAGAATCTGACTATAATTTTGGAGCCAAAAATGATCCTGAAATATTTTCACAAGCCATGAGTTACAAAGAGTCAGATTTATGGTATAATGCTATGAAGGAAGAGATAAATTCCATGAAGAGCAATGAAGTCTGGGATCTTGTAGAGTTACCTAATGAAGCAAAGGCTATTGGCTGCAAATGGGTCTTTAAGACCAAGAAAGATTCATTATGTAATATTTATAGACACAAGGCAAGACTTGTTGTAAAGGGATTTACTCAAAAAGAAGGAATCGATTATACGGAGACATTTTCTCCAGTATCTAAGAAAGATTCTCTTCGTATCATTTTAGCATTAGTTGCTTATTTTGATCTTGAGTTGCAACAAATGGATGTGAAAATGGTATTTCTTAATGGAGATCTAGGGGAGCAGGTTTATATGAAACAACCTGAAGGTTTCTCCTCTAGTGTTGGTGAGCAATTGGTTTGTAAGCTTAAGAAATCTATATATGGTTTGAAACAAGTCTCCTACCAATGGTATTTTAAATTCCATGGAGTGATTTCGTCATTTGGATTTGTTGAAAATCCCATGGATCAATGTATATATCAAAAGGTCAGTGGGAGTAAAATATATTTTCTTGTTTTATACGTAGATGATATTTTGCTTGCAACCAATGATAAGGGTTTGCTTCATGAGGTGAAATAATTCCTTTCTAAAAACTTTGATATGCAGGATATGAGTGAAGCATCTTATGTCATTGGCATTAAGATCCATAGAGATAGACCTCGAGGTATTTTAGGTCTATCACAAGAAACATATATCAATAAGCTTTTAGAGAGATTTCGGATGAAGGATTGTTCACCAAGTGTTGCTCCTATTGTGAAAGGTGATAGGTTCAATTTGAACCAATGCTCGAAGAACAACCTTGAGAGGGAATCAATGAAAAACATCCGATATGCTTCTATCGTTGGAAATCTTATGTATGCTTAAGTCTGAACTAGACCTGATATTGCATTTATTGTGGGATGCTAGATCGATATCAGAGTAATCCAGGTATGGACCACTAGAGAGCTGCAAAGAAAGTGATGAGGTATCTTCAAGGAACCAAAGATTATATGCTTATGTATAGAGATACAGACAATCTCGATGTGATTGGCTACTCAGATTTAGACTTCGCCGGTTATGTTGATTCTCATAAATCAACATCAGGATACATTTTTATGATGGCTGGTGGAGCTATTTCTTGAGAAGTGTCAAGCAAACCTTGATTGCTACTTCTACCATGGAAGCTGAGTTTGTCTTCTGCTTTGAGGCTACTTCGCATGGTGTATGGCTTAAGAGTTTCATTTCAGGGCTTAGAATTATGGATTCTATTTCTAGGCCATTAAGAATTTTCTGCGACAATTCAGCTGCTGTCTTTATGGCTAAGAACAATAAAAGTGGAAGTCGAAGTAAACACATCGACATTAAGTATTTAGCCATAAGAGAACGTGTAAAAGAAAAGAAAGTGATCATTGAGCACATTAGCACTGAATTGATGATTGCTGATCCTTTAACTAAAGGCATGTCACCTTTAAAATTCAAGGATCATGTAAAGAAAATGGGACTTGGTTCCATTTTGTAATTGTATTGAAACTCTTATATATATTGTGATATTTTTTTATTCATATGCATATTAATTTGAGAAAATATAATTTTGCTGGACCAAGAATAAACATAAGGTTTATTCATTAAGTAATATTACCATATTAAGATTGATTCTTAAGAAACTAAATACATCATGATACATGGATGATAATACGCTCTTAGAGGACTTATCACTATGATTCATGTATATGTTTCTTAAGAAAATTGTTCGATAAGATTAATTCAAGTTATTAAGTTAAACGTATGGATCAAGTGGGAGAATGTAACCGTTTCTTATTAATTATCATTGAATTTTATTGATTTTAGAAATTGTAACCGTTCTCATTAAGTTCGTCGTTCATTTTTTCATTTATTATGATTTAATTATTTCGATTTTTCATTCATTATGAATTAACCGTTATTATTGAATTTCTATTCATTATCATTAAAATTTTTAATGATGGTCCAAACGTTATAAAACTTGAATTAATTCTTAACGTTATGAATTTGGTGGTAATAAATGTTCTTAATGGGAGAACATCTATATAAAGAAAAGTTTTGGTCCCTTGGCTCTCTCTCAAAAAAAATCTTCAGGGATTTTCTACACCATCTAAAATGAGAGTTCTGAGTCGAGAAGAACCAAAACACCAAGAGAAACCACTACAAAAATTTCTCGACAACAATGACTAGAGGTACGCAATTTTTGTTTCTGCATTTAGTTTTATCGTGTTTCTATTATAGTGATTAAGAAACACATTATATTCTTCAGTTTTTCTTACATTAGTTACACCCGCCAAGTCACATAATGTTACGTGTCAGGAGTTTATTGGATCAGAAACGGAATAAGAGGATCTCGCTCTGTTTTATAGAAAGAAGTTAGCCTACCTAGTGCTTTTAACCTAACGTACCATAGCATAAGCATCGTTTTCATCACTCTTATCGGCACCCCGAGTTTCATCGTATCTAGAGCTAGAGGCAGTTCAACTTGAGCCAGGTATTATAGAATGGGGTATTTGTTGCTTACGTAGCCGGGTGTTAGAGATTCCAAAGTCAAGTATCTTTCAGTTCTTGTGTCGGTTAAGTGACCAGCAGTATTCTTATTTCTTGTTTCATTCTGTATTAGTAGCCTGAGTTAGATGAGATGAGAGCCATAGTTATAGTTGCCGTAGGTATAGGAGCAAGAGAGGAGGTACCTAGTTTTACTGTTCGAGTTAAGTCTGCTGCCCCAGTTCCAGTTCGAGGAAGAGTGGAATCTGTCTTTGGTGAAGGTTCAGAAAGGAGAGTTAGTTCGGCAAGGGCTTAACCGAGTATACGAGCTGGGGCAATCATCTCTCTTTGCGTTAAAAAAACACGGGAAAACGTCAAATTGGAATTACAAATAGGCCATCTAGTAGGGAAATTGAGGTTGCATCGAAAAAACACGGGTTTTGGTAAAAAATGAATTCAAAATGGCTTCTCCAGTAGGGAAATTGGGGTTGCAACGGCCAAGCAACGGGATGAGCAACGTAGTTGCGAATGCAGAGGCCAAGTCGACAAGCAACTCCGGACACAAGGATGGAGTTGTGCGTCAGTTGTTGGAGTCCTGTGTTCGCTGACGCGGCAGCAGCGAATAACGAGTTAAGAGCAAGTCCTGTGTTAGTGTGCGGACTAATAGAAGTTATAAACAAGTCATGTTTTCGGCGGCAGCAACAACATAGATGCATTATAAGGGGTTATAATCAAGTCCTGTGTTCGCACCCGGGAAAACGTAAAATGCTCATTCCAAATTGGCCCTTTAGTAGGGAAAACACCAATGCTATAAAAAAAACCCGGGTTTCGTCAAAGTGGGTGTAATAGAATCCATAACTAACCCAGTATTGTATGTGCTCGCAGGAAAGGAAGAGTTGAGGGTGTCAGTACTGTTCTTGGGGATAGAAACAAGTAAAGACTCTATACTTACTCTCGGACGAACAGCTGACTCACATCTTGTTGAATGAAACTGGCACTATAGTAGGAATTTACCTCTAAAGTAGGAAAGAGGGAATTGAAGAATTAAACAAGAAATACAGAATATCAGAGGATCAGGCTTACTCTTGTTGTTGCGTAGTGCTCTTACTCAACTCTTGGGGGGCGAGTAACGTCTAGGAAAGTAGTGAGGGTTGGTTGGTGCTCTACCTCTAAGGGTGCTGGACTGTTCTCTTTCGTAGCAAGTATGTATGCGTGGCTATCCCTTGTAGTGCTTTACCTCCTGAGTAGTGCTAAGCGATGTCTTCCCTTTGCTTTGCCTTCTTCAGCCTTACCTTATAAATGAGTGATTTTTGTTCCTAAGTTCACTTGAGGGGGTGGGTGTAGGTGAGTATTCATTCTTACTGTGTCCTGTGTTCGTCTGTCCGAGGTAGTCAATGCCCCAACTAGTAGAAATGCTCCTTAAAGTAGTCTAGTGGTAGAGTAGTCCATATCGAGTGAGAGTGGAATACCCAGTTGAAGTTTAATCCGTCTTTGTTGGGTCTGAAAGGGAAGTTGAGGGTGCGGGAAGTTAAGAGTATCTGAGTGTGAGCCTCTCCTCTGTTGGGGTTGGAGGAGCAAGAAAAATAATAAAAACAGAATATTACGATGCAATCAAGAGAAAATGCTCTTAAAACAAGAGGAACGATATATAACACTTACAAGATTTACCCAAATACACACATCTCCCTTGCTTCATGAAATATGATCCTATTTATAGGACCTAGTTGTAACCACCTCACTCCATCATATCACCCATGATTGAGTTAGGTGTAAGAACTACCCTATAACTTCTAGATCATGGGCCACTTCTTAGAACATGCCTATAACTAAGAATATGACAACTACTATGAATCAATTTCTAATATTCCCCCTTGATTCATAGTTGCATACACCAATTTGAGACATAAAATAAACATGCTTTTCAACTGGAAGCGACTTGGTGAGTATATCCGTAACTTGTTCATCTGTGCCATAATACTTCATTGCTGCTCCACTTGCTACAAGATTACAAATGAAATGATAGCATATCTCTATATGCTTCGTTCTTCCATAAAATGTTAGATTCTTCGTCATTGTAATTATAACTTTATTGTCACAAAATATTTTCGTTATTTCCTTTTGTTCTTGATGAAGATCTTCAAGAAGTCTTCTAAGCCATGTTGCTTGACAAGCTGCTGATGTTGCAGCTATATATTCTGCTTCCGATGTCGATAATGTAGTTGTTGCATGCTTCTTTGAACTCCAAGATATAGCACCTGATCCGAGGCTAAAAATATTGCTAGAAGTACTTTTTTTATCATTCAAATCTCCTACCCAATCACTATCAGTGAAACCAAATAATTTACATTTAAAATTATGAGAATATCAAATGCCATAATCGGTAGTTCCCGTAATATAACGTAGAATTTTTTTAACAACTTTGAGATGATGTTTGTTGGGGCTATGCATAAATCTGGATACTACACCAACAGAAAAGGTAATATCTGGTCGTGTATGAGTTAAATAAATCAACCTCCGACCAAACTTCTATAGCATCTTACATTTGTCAAAGATGTACCATCTTCAAGTTTTAGTTTCTCATGTACATTCATAGGTGTTGCTGCAACTTTGCAATTAAGTATGTTAGATTTTTTGAGTAGATCCATTGCATACTTTCTTTGTGAAATAAAAATTTCATCTGATCCTTGCTTACTTTCAACTCAAGAAAATAGTGCAGTAGACCTAGATCTGACATTTCAAACTTATTCATCATGGATTTTTTAAATTCTGCCACAATAGAGTTTGATGAAATCATATATATAATATCATCAATATAAAAACAAACCATTAGAATATTATGTTCACCTTCTTTCTTTAGATAAAGAGTAGGTTCATTATTGCTCCTCTTAAATCCATTTTGATGAAAATAATAAATAATTTTACTATACCATCATGCCCTTAGAGCTTGTTTAAGTCCATAAAGAGCTTTCTTTAGCTTATACACCTTTTCTTCGTGTCCCTTAACTAGAAAACCTTCAGGTTGAGTAACAAAAAACTTTTTCATGTAAATCCCTATTTAAAAATATAGATTTCATATCAAATTGATAAACAGACCAACTTAAGTAAGCAGCTAAAGATAAAAAAGTTCTCATGGTTTCGAATCTAGCAATTGGAGAAAAAGTATCATCAAAATCAATACCTTATTGCTGTGAATATCCTTTTGCTACAAGCCGAGCCTTATGCTTTTGGATACTTCCATCTGCATTATATTTCATTTTAAACACCTATTTCAATCCAATAACTTTCTTTTCCTTTGGTAGATCCATTAGCTCCTAGGTTTCATTCTTCTTAATTGACTTAATTTCCTCCTTTATTGCTTTTCGTCATTCCTCTTTTTTGCTTCCTCAAAAGTTGTAGGATCTGAAATAAATAAAGCAAATGTTGAATCATAAATATCTGTTAATGATCTGAATTTTCCTAGAGGGGTTTCATCTGAGGAATCAGAATTTGAACTGCTATTAGGTGAGGTTAACGATGAACTTGTTGGAGCAGGATCTGTTCCTTAATTCTGTGGAGTGTTTACTTCTGCTGGAATCTGAGTTTGAGTTTCACCTTTATTAGACTCCCAATTCCAATTTGCCCTTTCATCAAACACAACATTTCTGTTAATAATAATTTTGCCACTAACAGGATTATACAATCGATATGCATTAGATTATAAAGAATAACCAATTAAAATATATTTTTAAAATTTTTTATCAAGCTTGTGGTGATTTTATGAATTTACTAAAGCATAAGCAATACAACCAAAAATTCTTAGATGGCTTACACTTGGTTTTATACCATACCAAGTCTCAAAAGGAGTTCAATTCATAACAACATTTGTTGGTGAAATATTTAATAAATAAACTGTTGTTGTAACTGCTTCTGCCCAAAACTAATTTGGAAGATGCTTTTCTTTAAGTAAACTTCTTTCTATTTCTACGACAGTTCAATTTTTACGCTCAGCTGCACCATTTTGTTCCAGTATATATGGTGTTGTCAATTCCCTGTGAATACTATTTTCTTCATAAAAAAATTAAACTCATTAGATAAAAATTCATCACTTCTATCTGTCCTAAGTGTCTTTATGCATCTACCACTTTGTCTTTCTACAAGTGCCTTGAATTTTCAAAAATTATCAAATATTTCAGATTTTAGTTTCAAAAAATATACCCAACTCATGCGGCTATAATCATCAGTAAACAATATAAAATATCGACTTCCACTAAATGATTTTGTATTCATAGGTCCACATAAATTAGCATGAATTAATTCAAGACAATTAGATGCTTTCCATGCTTTTCCAACAGGAAATGGTTTTTTACTTATTTTGTCATAAATACATCCTTCACATACATCAAGTGTATTAATTTTGGACAATCCAAAAATCATTTCTTTTTTGCTTTAACAACCTTAACCCCTTAATGTTAAGGTGTCCATATCTTAAATGTCACAAAGTAGACTCATTCTTTTGAGTTGTAACAAGAGCATGCTTTTCAATATTTGAAACATCAAGTGGAAACATCTTGTTTTGCGTCATGCAAACATTTATCATAATCAAACCAGATTTTTTTATCTTTAATAGTGCATAAACTATCGTCAAATATAACTGAGTATCCATCATCTATCAATTGTCTAACGCTCAACAAGTTATGTGATAAACTAGGAACAAAGAAAATATTATCAAGGTGTTTTACCTTCCATTGACTTGTCTTCACCTCAGTTGTTCCTTTTCCTTTCACTTGGATTTGCTTATTATCTTCAAGTCTAACATTCAACTTGTGAGTTTCATTAATATCTCTAAATATTGATCCTATGCCTGACATATGATTAGAACTTCCACTATCCAAAAATCAAATATCATTTGAGATATCATTAACTTATGAATGAGTCATAAACAACTTACTATTTTCTTTATTTTCCTCCACATAACTTGCTTGCTTTTCTCTTTTCCAGCAATCTGCTTTCATATGATCAAACTTTTTACAATAATAACATTGAATTCTATTCTTATAGTTTTTTGTTCATCATGCCCATCAAAGTGTTCTCTTCCTCTTCCTCTTCCATTTCCTCTACCACGAAATCCTCATCTGCCACATCCTCTTCCTACTGAATTTTTGTCTTCTTTCGGAGTAGAAGACTCCCCCTTAACCTGAAATACTTTTTCTTCACTTTTCTCAAGTGACCTGTTCAACCTTGCTTCGTGTGTTTACAAGGAACCGATTAGTTCATCAAATGAATATGTAGATAAATATTGACTCCTCAATTACGGCAACAACATGATCAAATTTTGGAGTTTAACTTCTTAAAACTTTTACAACAATTATATGATCATAAAGATGTTCACCATAAGATTTCATTTGACTAACAATTCCAGTCACTCAAGAAAGAAAAACTTGTACTGATTCATTACTTTTCATGAACAAAATTTTAAACTCATGACGAAGGGTTTGAAGCTTTACCTAATCACCCTTGATGAGTCTTGAAATTTATTTTGAAGTATCAACCAAGCTTGCTTTGAGGTTGTCGCTGCTGTAATTCTTGAGAAGATTGTCTCATGTACAGCTTGTTGAATGAAGAATAATGCCTTTGAGTCCTTTCTATTCTCCCTCAGCCTGGTTTCTTTATCTGGATCTTCATATCCATTCTCAATTAAGTCCCAAAGATCTTGAGACTTGAATAGAGTCTTCATCTTGATACTCCAAAATTTATAGCTTTTGTCCGAAAAGATGGGAATAAGGGGTTGAGACATGGAATTACCATTAAAAGCTATAATGCCTAGTTTAGATTAAAACCTGGCTTTGATACCACAAGAGGAGCAAGGAAAACAATAAAAATAAAATACTACGATGCAATCAAGAGAGAATACTCTTAATCAAGAAAACTGATATAGTATTAAAAATAAGAGGAACGATATAGAATACTTACAAGATTTACCCAAATGCACACCTCTCCCTTGCTTCATGAAATATGGTCATATTTATAGGACCTAATTGTAACCACCTCACTCCATCATATCACTCATGATTGAGTAGGTATAGGAGCTACTATATAACTTCTAGATCATGGGCCACTTTTTAGAATATGCCTATAACTATTTAGAACATGATAACTACCTAGGTAACTACTATAAATCAATTTCTAATATCCTCAGTCTCTATCCTTGATTATATTTAGAGTACATATATTCCATTCTTTGAATTTCCGAGGTAACTATATTCTATTCAACTAGCAAGCAGAAAAACAAGTCACTACTATAGGATTCAAGAGCTGTTTCCGTTCTCCAGCTATAAGATGAAAGAGCTGTTTCAGTTTGAAATAAGGTGTTGGTGGTGCAGGAATGGATCTTTAGTTGAAAGAGATTGACAGGAGGTAAGCAAAGAATATCTTATACTTAACGAGGTAGAGGAGCCTAATTCAGGTATTTTTTAAAATAGTTACCGATTGCATCAGCCCTTTCTCTTTCTATCTAATGTAAGTGAAACAATAACTTCGATTCTACTTGCACCAAAAGAAACCATCCTTTCCTTACCACTTAACCACTTCCAGCTTACTTTATACTTAAGCACTCCGGTAAGCATTCGAACAATATTCAGTTGTAAACCCGAAACCCACTTGAAGGTCAAAAACAGGACTCGTTCTCTTTCTTACCCCTGTCCCTTATCTTAAAGCTTCGAGTTATGTTTCTACTGCTCGAACTGGAAATCTATCTACATCTACTTTTTGACATACCGCGCGTGCGCGGACCTGCTCCTGCTGACTTACTTTCTATTGAAACTTACTCTCTCGCAGACAATGCTCTAACTCTCGTTGATGAACCGATAACACCGTCAACGGGAACAGGACATTCCATTCAAGTTGACAACACGGATAAAACAAGGGATGACTGAAACACCCTTTCTAGTTAGCGCAGAGGAAAACAAATCATGAATGGAATCTTAAGAGCGCCTTGTTTAATCATTTATTGAATCTTTTGATTGTGCATATGTTTGCGTAGACCAGAGCATCAGCTGTGAAAAAGGAAGCTGCAAGCCGAATCTAAGCAGTAGAAAGAGAATCAGTCGGATCTTCAGCTGGATTTGGTGAGGAAGCATATTCCTATTGATCAGAAGCGAGAAAAGAATTAGGAGAATTATCAAAAAAGAAGAATCCGCAAGCGGGTCATAAAGGGGAGTATATTTGGGTGCCTGTGGAGTCTCTTTCTGTTCTTGTTTCTTCGTATATAAAGAAGATCCATATCTTTACGAATACCCACGTAACGCTTAAGCTGTGCGAGTGTTGGCTATAGGAAAAGAGAAGAGGAGTAGAATATCAAGCAAAAGAAGCTAGCTCATAGAGTTTGGGATAAAGAAAGGTATTATTATAGCCCTAGAGTTCCAGTTAAAGGAGCAGACTCAGGATTATAAACAGGATTTGAAGCCGAAGTTGGAGCTGGTAGGGAATAAGTCTTAGAAGATGGAACAGGTGCAAGCGGAAAGTAAACTAGAGAATCTGCTGTATCTTTACCACTTTCTATATCAGGTGTTCCATAGATTCATTGAATTCTTAACTTGAAGGATAGGTCGGGACAGAAGAGAGCTTTGAAGCGGGTCTCGCTGCAGACTTTATTACTGCCCTTTTTCCCAGGATTAGGATCTGAGGCAATTACTGGCAAAGAAGCCATAAGTCAAAAAAACAAGTATGTATCAATCGGGTCTTCAAGCTTAGGAACAGGCAAGGCAAATCCAAAGGGTATCGTTGTGCTGACAAGGAACAAGCAAATAAGATAAAAAAGGGTGTTGAGTATAGATATTCTGGTAATAATAGAATCTTAGTATAAAGTAAGCGGGAAAGTAAGCTCCAAGCGGGTCTTCTCCAGTTTCATCGTATAAAGAAGTTTAACGAGTGTTGTCTCCGAGATCAGCAATACAGTTGAAGGTGCTAAAGTTCAATTGTAAGCAACAAGACCTTCAAGTGGTGTTCGAGTTTAAGTTGAATCCCCGGTGGAGCATTAGATAGTTTCTAGGTCAATTCCTGGAGTTTAGTTGAAATTCCTGCTTCTCTACCACATGCTTGTTTAGTTCTACTATCCGCTCTAGGGGCTTGCTCTTGCGAAACGGCAGCTATTCTTTTTTCACTTGCGTCGATTCAACAAGTGGAGGTCGGATCTTATCCTATCCTTCCTATATACAGAAGTGAATGATGAGTTTTTAGTTTCTAGGTCACAGTCAATTCCTAATTTCATTTATATTAAAAAGATGGAGATGAAATTGATGAAGTTGAAGTAGAAGCCAGGTCGGCAAAAGAATCGAACTTACTCTTAAATCTACCTTTCCTTTTGGTTACATAACCCTATAACGGGTGCGGTGCCCTTCTCTTCTTTAGTTCGGAGTGCTATTTCACTTATTGAACTCAATTCACTATCAAGTCCTGAGGTATTTTTTCCTCCACTCTCAAGTCATCATTGAATCTATATCTTGCGCCTATTCCTTGATACCTAACAGCTTCCCTTTTATCGACCTACACTTGAAGTGTGGAATGAAATTTAGTCTATTGAGTACTTGAGCACCAGGTAAAGAAAGAAGTCAATACCTACAACTAAAACTCAATAAGCGTTAGCACAAGGGTGTTGGGCTGACAATCCAAATTTAGCCCATATGGGCTTTATCAACCCATATGGGCTTTATCAGCCCATAGCCCATCTCTTTCCTCTTAAATCCTAACTTAACCTAAACTTTAGTTTAAATAGGGGTTAATGGTGACTACGAAAATTAAAAGGAGAAAACTACAGCAAAGGACAGAAACTTCGCAACAGCAAAAGGGGATTCAAAGAGAGGAGAAAAGGGCAGAAAAACAAGAGAAAAAAGAAAGGAAAGAAATCAAAGAAAACGTAGAAATTGTTCTCATTCATCCAAACAGTTTTTCATCTCAGTTTTTACTATGATTGCTTGGGGAGGTTTTGGATATTATGCACAGTGACGTGATCCTTGTATCCCAGTTATTCTCTTGTGATTGTTGCTTGGGTTTTGGGTAAGAGATTCGAGAATTATACATTCATTATTTCTATAGTGGATTTTCTCTGATTTGCTCCGTGGTTTTTACCCTTCACGTTGAAGGGGTTTTCCACGTAAATCTTGGTGTTCTATTTGATTGTGATTTTCATTTAATTCCGCTGTGTGTTACGGCCTACTAGTATTTGTTCATACACAAAAGTCTTTCCTTATTTATTGCCTCTTTTTTATCCCATCAACTGGTATCAGAGCAAGGTTTGGTGATTTAATTTTTGTGTTTGAACATGGAGGCTGGTAGTGTTTCTCACATGATTAGTTTGAACGAAAATAATTGGATGATATGGAAACCAAGAATGGAAGATCTCTTGTATTACAAAGATTTGTATGGACCTTTGCAAGGGGATAATGAAAAATCCATAACTATGACAGATGATGAGTGGAAGAGATTAGATCGAAAAACAATTGGGTTTATTCAACAGTGGTTCGATGATAGTGTCTTTCATCATGTTTCTACTAAAAGTTCTACATATTCTCTTTGGAAAAGGTTGGAAGGTCTCTATGAAAGAAAAACAACTGGCAACAAAGCTTTTTTGATCAGAAAACTTGTAAACCTGAAATATAAAGAGGGTGCTTCTATTGTTAAGCATTTGAAGAAAATACAGAGTATTACTAACCAGTTATCGTCTATGAAAATATCTCTTGATGATAAGTTGCAGGCATTGTTACTTCTTAGTTTATTGCCAGAAAGTTGGGAGACATTGATGGTTTCCCTTAGTAATTCTGTACCAGATGATATTATCACCATGAGTCAAGTAACAAACAGTTTGTTGAATGAGGAGTTGAGAAAAAAGAACTCAGTAGTATCTCAGATTGATTCACAGACACTTATCTCAGAGAATAGAGGAAGGTCAAGGTCTAAAGATAGAAGAAGTTCACGCATAAATAGAAGCAAGTCAAGATCAAGAAAAGATATTGTTTTCTATAACTGTGGTGAGAAAGGACATTATAAGAATCAATGTAAGCAACCTAAGAAGAGCAAGAAAAAGGGAAAAGAAGTGGAGTCTACAAAGTTAAAAGAGAATACCACAGCTATAGTGCAAGTTGGTGATTATTTGATTTTGTCCCCTTCTGATGATATTTTTTCTTGTGTGTGTCAGGATCTCAAGTGGATAATTGACACAGGAGCTTTTTATTATGCTACACCACAGAGGAAGTTCTTTGCTACCTACAGGTTTGAAAATTTTGATGTTATCAAAATGCGCAACCATGGCACAGCAAACATCACTAACATGGGTGACATCTATATAAAGGTCAACCTTGGATGTAAGTTGGTGCTTAAGGATATGAGGCATGTGGTTGACTTGAGGCTAAATCTAATTTCAGTTGGAAGACTACATAATGAAGACTATGATAGCAGATTTCACAAAGGGCAATGGAAACTCAGTAAGGGTTCTCTTGTTATAGCTAATAGAAAGAAATGTCATACTTTATACAGGTTGCAGACCAAAGCTTGTGGTAAACAACTGAATGCTACAGAGAAAGACTTCAGCATGGAGTTATGGCATAGGCGATTGGGACACATGAGCGAGAAAGGACTGCAAACTCTTTTCAAGAGAAAGATATTGCCTGACCTCCGAGGTATATGTTTGAACCCTTGTATTAATTGTTTAGCTAGTAAACAATATAGAGTTTCATTTGCTAGTCCTGCTTTATCTAGAAAAATGCATACCTTGGACCGTGTTTATACAAATGTATGTGGTCCTTTGAGGACAAAAACTCCTAGTGGTTTTACTAATGTTCTTGACATTAATGGTGCACTTTACTTTATTACTTTTATAGATAATTTTTCTAGAAAAGTTTGGGCTTATACTTTGAAGACCAAAGATCAGGTTATTGGTGTCTTCAAAGAGTTTCATGCCAGAGTTGAAAGGAAGACAGAAAGATAATTGAAATGCATAAGATCATATAATGGTGATGAGTATACAGGATTGTTTGATGATTATTACAAGTCACATGGCATTCAACATGAAATGATAGTTCCTAGTACACCTCAGCATAATGCAATTGTAGAGAGGATAAATTGCACCATCATGGAAAAGATCAGATGTATGCTTTTACAGGGAAAGCTACCCAAAAGGTTTTGGGATGAGGCTTTGAGGACTGCAGTTGATGTGATCAACTTATCTCCTTGTACAGCCCTAGATACTGATGTTGCAGAGCATGTATGGCCAGGGAAAGATGTTTCCTCTAGACATTTGAGAGTGTTTGGTTGTCGTGCATTTGCACATGTTCCAGATAATGAAAGGTCCAAGCTGGATGGTAAGATAAAAGAAAATATTTTTCTTGGCTACTCATATGATCAATTTGGTTACAGGCTTTGGGATCCAGAAAAGCAGAAGGTGTTTAGAAGCAAAGATGTGGTTTTCTTTGAGGATCAAATTCTTGAGGATTTGAAGAAGGAGGCACCAGTCAAGACTTCTGCAGAAGGATTAGCAGATTGTGACCTAGTTATTCTTCCAGTATATCAGGGTGATGGGGGAGATGTGTAAGAAGATGGTGTAGAACCAAATATTAATCTACCTGCAGGACATGTTGAGCAAGAAGAAGTTGAGGAGCAGCTTTCCGCAGAACCTCAATTGAGAAGATCTTCTAGACAACGTCAGCCTTCTAGAAGATACTCTGCAGATGAATATGTGATGCTTACTGAAGCAGGTGAACCAGAGAGTTACCAGGAAGCAGTTGAAAGTGAGTAGAAAAAAATGTGGCTAGTTACTATGCAGGAAGAGATGGATGCTCTACAGAAGAATTATACATATGATTTGGTGCAACTTCTACAGGGAATGAAGGCCTTGAAGAACAAGTGGATTTTCAGGTTGAAGACTCAAGAATATTGTTCTCAACCAAAGTACAAAGTCAGATTGGTTGTGAAAGGCTTTGGTCAAAAGAAAGTTATTGACTTTGAAGAGATTTTTTCTCTTATTGTTAAAATGTCTTCTATTCATGTTGCTCTAGGTATTACTATTAGCCAGGACTTGGAGGTGGAGCAGTTAAATGTGAAGATAGCTTTCCTTCATGGTGATTTGGAGGAGGAAATCTATATGGAGCAACCATAAGGTTTTAAAGTCAAAGGTAAAGAAAATTTTATCTACAAGTTAAAAAAGAGTTTGTATGGATTGAAGCAAGCTCCAAGACAATGGTATAGAAATTTTGATTCATTTATGATTGAAAATGGATATAAAAAAACGGCTTCAGACCATTATGTGTACATCAAACGGTTTGGTGAGGTTTTTATTATTCTCTTACTTTATGTTAATGATATGCTTATCATTGGAAAAGTTATGTATACAATTGACAGGTTGAAGAAGAAACTGAGTGAGTCCTTTGCAATGAAGGATATGAGGCCAGCAAAGCAAATACTAGGCATACAGATTTCTCGTGACAGGAAAAACAAGAAGATTTGGTTGTTACAGGAGAAGTATATCGAGAAGGTATTTGAAAAGTTCAGTATGAGCAATGCAAAGCCAGTTGGTTCTCCTCTTTTAGGTCACTTCAAGTTGTGCTCAGAATAGAGTCCGTCAAGTGATGAGGAGAAGGAGAAAATGTAAAATGTTCCTTATGCTTCAGTAGTTGGAAGTTTAATGTATGCAATGGTATGTACGAGGCCGGACATCGCATATGCAGTGGGTGTTACTAGCAGATTTCTTACAAATCCAAGCAAAGAACCTTTGGCGCAAAGAGTGAAGTGGATTTTGAGATATCTCAGATGAAGCTCTAAGGTTTGCTTAAGCTTTGGAGGTGGACCACCTGTGCTAACAGGTTACACAGATGCAGATATGGCCAGAGATATTGATACAAGGAAATCTACATCAGGTTTTACACTTACTTTTATAGGGGGAGCTGTGTCATGGCAATCCAGATTGCAAAGGTGTATTATTCTCTCCACCACAGAGGCAGAATATATAGTTGCTATAAATGTTTGCAAAGAAATGTTATGGATGAAAGAATTCTTACAAGAATCGGGGCTGAAATAGGAAAATTATATGGTGCATTGTGATAGCCAGAGTGTCATCCATTTATGTAAGAACCCAACTTTTCATTCCAAGTCAAAGCATATAGATGTTAGATATCACTGGATTCGAAATGTACTTGAAGAAAAGCGAGTTGCAACCGAGAAAATTCATCTGAGATGATAATGGAGCAGACATGTTGACAAAGACCTTACCAAAAGAGAGGCAGGAGATGTGTCGACAGTTGGTCGGCATGGATTTACATTGAGGAGCAAAAGGGACAACCTCCCTTATGGGCTGAAGGAGGAGGTTGTTAGTTTGACAACCCAAATTCAGTCCATATAGGCTTTATCAACCCATAGCCAATCTCTTTCCTCTTAAATCCTAACTTAACCTAAACTTTAGTTTAAATAGGGGCTAATGGTGGTGCGAAAATTAAAAGGAGAAAACTACAACAAAGGGCAGAAACTTCGCAGCAACAAAAGGGGATTTAAAGAGAAGAGAAAAGGGCAAAAAAATAAGAGAAAAAGAAAGGGAAGAAGTCAAGGAAAACATAGAAATTATTCTCATTCATCCAAACAGTTTGTCATCTCAAGTTAGATCAGATCTACAGTGAATTTTTACTATGATTGTTTGAGGAGGTTTTGGATATTGTGTATAGTGACGTGATCCTTGTATCCAAGTTATTCTCTTGTGATTATTACTTGGGTTTTGGGCAAGAAATTAGAGAATTGTACATTCATTATTTTTATAGTGGATTTTCTCTGATTTGCCCCGTGGTTTTTACCCTTCACGTTGAAGGGGTTTTTCACGTAAATCTTGGTGTTCTATTTGATTGTGATTTTCATTTAATTTCATTATATGTTATAGGCTATTAGTATTTGTTCATGTACAAAAGTCTTTCCTTGTCTATTGTCTTTTTTTTTATCCCATCAAAGGTTGGTTGAAGATGGGGCACAACTTACATTTGAAAATATGCAAACTGCCTTGCTTAAAGACTCATATAAGCGTCCGGAAAGCTCACTAACTTGTTTTGTCACTTGTTCTATAGGAGGCAGGAAATGAGATGTGCTACAAAGAAGTCTACCAGGAAAGGAGCTATCTGGAAGTATCTGTAGAGGAGATGTGTCATCTGGAAGTATAGTAAATGATGGTTCAACAGTTCATTTTCACTCCTAAAAGCAAGTGCAAGTTACGAGTTCCAGTAAAAGATGGAGTCTAATAAAGATCCGATACAGACCCTTTGAAACCTCTTCTTTCAATGAAGACCCGCTTGCATTAGTTTCAGCAGATGAGCATTCACCCCCGGCTTCTCTTCTGTATATGATTTAACTCGCACTGAAAGATATGATACTTTACCCTGCAAACAGAGATTCTATAAGACACCTTTGGGGCTAAGAGCAACCCCTTACACCTATAAACGACCTTGGTTACATCAATCTAGAATACCTAGCTAAATCCTTTGACCCTGCCTTTGAATCCATTGTAGGATTTGCTTCCACCTAATCCTGTTCCTGCTTAAGGTTTAACTTTGACTCTCCCTTAAAAGACTTATATCCGTAGGCAAGCAAGCATCCAAAGAGACCGCTTTCGCACCCAACCCGAAGGAAGGAGCGCCTACTTTTAATCACACCTCTATAGAATCTATCTCTTTTAAATATATCATATTAAGTGTTCGTGGATTCAACTCAAACAGAAATAGACTTGTCGACAACAAAAGCATTAGCTTCAACGCCTTTACTAGACTCTTTTCCTGAACTTGATCCAGCTAGGCAATTCTCGTAAACTTGACCTTTCCTTATTTTGGTGACCTTAATTAATGGGCGTCAGAGTTTGTGGTTCGAGCAAGATGTTCAATAAGTGTTGGCTTAGAAGCGGGAACAGAAACAGATAATTCAATTAGATAATCAACAGTTCGAGAATAAACAGTTGAAGTGTTGTCTACAAGAGAGGTTATTGGCGGAGCAGACTAATCAGCAGGAACAGAATAAGTTCGGTATGTTGGTGTTGGCAAGTTTTAGTTTAGAGGTTCGACTGCCTATATTCCACTCTTTAGAGTTTATAGGTTCGGTGCGACTTAATCATTTCGAGTCGGCTCTTTACTATTAATTTGATCAAGGAGAAAGTTACGTATCAAGAAAAGAGGCCTCAGCCGAATCTCAAGATTCAATTCATTCTGAATACAGTCCAGGTCCAGTCCAGACCCAACAAGAGCAAGTGCTAAAGGGATAGTTTACAGTGTTGGCGACTAATAAGCGGGATAAGATTCGAAAGAAGTCAAGTCGACCAGATCATCTGCAGTGTGAGGAAATGATGTTTCTGGTCAAAGTCCAACATCAAGTTTAGTTCCTAGAGATCGATTCCAGTTATAGGTTCGGAATCAAATAATTAGGATCAACAGACAAGATAGTAGGGGAGCGAATTAACTACAAGGCCATCAATAAGTCTGGACCAGTAAACTCGTAAACTTGACACAAAGGCACATCCCTACCCTAAACTTACTGAGAGAATGTCAAGACTCACAAGGAATTCAACCAAACTTGTTGGAACTCAATTAACTATATAGTAACAGTCATACCCGGATCTTATTATGCTCTAGTTTCTTCTCTCGCTGACAATACTCGAAACAGTAAATTCTGCGGAATTGATGAATTGATGCTTAGTGCAGAGCTCCGTTAGCTACGTGGGCAGTTGATTATATCTTTTTACAGTTAATTGAACTTTCGCCAATACCCGGATACTTAACTGCATCAGATCCAACAAGCAATGAATGCTATATAGCGCTATAAAGGGGATTCATATCCTTAAACCTATTTCCGTGAGCAGTTTATTCTCTTTCTTCTGTTAACTCGCACAGTGGATTCTGTTGTCGAACTAGACTTTACCTCAGCTTTGTATCCGTATAGAAAAGGGGGGTAAATGTGGAATAAGAGGCTTGGCGGTGAAGAAGAGGTTTGGCAGTGAAGAAGGGGTGTTGCGGATAATCAACAATTGAATTATTCACTTAAAGTTAAGTTTCCGAGAGGTCGGATAGCCCATATGTCAAGGTTCGCTAAAGAAAGTGTATCAAGTAAGTAGCGCTCGATAGCTGCTATTCAAGTTCGAGTCGACAACTTCATGTTGTTCTCATCCCCAAGTAGCGGTGGTTCAATGATTCAGAGAAGCTGTGTACGCACTAACAACTATACCATATGCTCGATAAGATAGATTCAATTCATTATTGTTCAGGATCAGAAGAAGATACATCTTTGTTGGCGCCGAGAGAATAAGTAGTCTAAGCGGAAAGGAAGGCATTTGCAAGGAAATATTCTAAGTAGCTGAGGAACTTATTAAAAATCCTGTACCAGAGAGCGGCTTTGAACAAGTAAGATGTTAGGCTACAAATTCATTTATACAGCCGATGGGAACCCTCAAGGAATGAAACCACTTTCCAGTTATCTGACCTAACCTTTACATAGGCATTCTTAAAGAGGAGATGAGGCTTCTATATAAGATTAAAGGAACCCAGGCCCAACAACAGTGGCGTAAGGGGGGCAAGTAGGGTGTTTCTAGACTAGATGTATTCCTAAAAGATGGAGCATCAGTTAAGAAGTTTCTCTTTTCCTTGGAGAGCATCAGTTTTCAGAAGTGTCTCTTTTCCTTGGCCTAATGGGTTTAAACTAGAGTTGGGGCATTGACTACCCCGGACAGACGAACACAGGACTCCATAACAACTACAACTAACATATCATATGAATTCCCTTCCCCTCTTTGCCTTTGATTCTTTGCCTACTTGCTATGTCTTCGGGAGCCTCATTCAGGTATCAAATTAAAGAAGTTGAAATGATGGTGTATTTGCCATGAGCAACCTTGAACAGAGCTTAAACACCGATAAATCTGCCTTCTGAATACGCGTAAACAGATTGTCCCGCTCACCTTCCTTGTCGTCCAGTTCCTATTCTAGGATCATAAGCTGTCGGTATCAATATAAAGTGAGTCAGCAGCAAGCGAGTCTAAGGTATAGTATCCTTCTGGTCGAGGTCAAGTATAAGTTTCGTTCTTGTTGTTGGTGACGAAAGAGTCAGAGAATCCGCTTCAGATCTAATTGATAGCGCAGAAGCAGTGCGAAAGGGAGCGGGAAAGAAATCACGAAAGAATGAACCAGGAAGGGAAGACCCGTAATAAGAGGCTTGAGCTAGGTATTGTCGAATTGGATAGCCAACCCCCGCTCGCTAACGCAATGAAAGAATATTTAAGATCAACTAAAGGATCAGTTCAGAAGAATCCGGTAAAGAATAAAGATAAGAGGACGGATCATCCACTAAAGCAAAAGCCGTATCTGGATTTTAAGCAGGAAGGAAGGGGTTAAGGGAAGTGTTGAGTGCGAAAGAATCAATTGGGTAGCTGAAGCGTTAAGTAATGCCAGACTCAGTGGCGTCAGTGAGTAACTCAAGTGCGTGAGGAATTTATGCTTGTTTACATTCCCAACTTATATATGTATGAAAAAAGAGATAGATTAATTTTGGTTGTTGGTTAGGCGAAAGCAAAGTAAGGATGGGAAGTTTAGTTGAGTTGCGCTCGAAAGCACAGTAACAGTAGATGATGATCAGTTTACTTCAGATGGGCCAGATAGTCTAGTATCTTTGGGTGCTTCAGCAATTGTATTGCCAGTTTCCTTGCGTGCCAGTGTTGTCGACTCTTAAATTAGGACTTTAATTCAATGGAAGACGGAATTAGCAATTCACAGCAGCGTCGGTGAAGTATCAAGCAACCATAGCGCTAGTCTAGTGGGTCCCGCCCAAAAAACCTTTTTCACCTATAGACGTAGTCATGGGCCTAGGCAGGTCAACGTGGTCGAAGCAACTTGAACAGTCCGTATAGCTTTAATCAAGTAGTCAAGACAGTTGTTAAAGTCAAACATCAATTCATAATTTCAATTTCACGGATGCTATATAAGATAGGGATATGGATTAGAGAGCCTTTCCTCCTGTTAATAGGGATATGGATTAAAGAACCTTTCCTTCAGTTAGCGCCTAGGAAAACACTGAATTCATTTCAATCTTTAACAGATGCTCTATAATATATGAATTGATATCTCGCAAACAGGAATTGAGATGGAACTGACACAGCGCTGAACTGGAACTGATCTTTATACTGCTGATTCTGTCGAACTACACTTTATTTCTGAACCGATAACACCGTTAACTGGAACAGACCCTAAACCGATAGCACTGTCAACTGGAACAGACCCGTTTGCAGCTTAGCTTCTTCTCTTACTGCAACACAATTACCTATTTATAAAACTTCTGGAACAATACTGGAATCTGCTTCTGAACCGGCAACCAAGACTCATAGACAAAGGCAACAGGAACTAAACTTCCCGCTTAAGATCTGAGAACTTTACTTGCAACTGGAACTGGCAATTCATAAGCATCTTATCACGATTAACGATATATATTACTATTGCTTGTGTCTGTCCTACGTACTATAGTTTCTTTCGAGTGTTTGTCGCAGAGAAGATAAGATCCAATTCATTCTTTGTTGACTTCAGATCAACTGGTAGCTAGTATGGGTGCCTCGCCTTAGGGGGAGAGAGTCTCTTCTTGGGGGGCGAGTTTAATCTCTAGTTTAGTCTTCATTTGACAAGTAAAGTAGTAATCGTTTCATTAGCGGTAGTTTCATTAGCCCCTCTCTTGCTCTTTTTCCTAACTCCGGATGTAGTTATACCTGAATTCTTATCCGCCAAGCAACTAAGAGTTTAGGGAGACTATTGAAATTGGTGAGTTTATTTGAAGCGGGAAGGCAGACAAAGGACTTGCTCATAACTCTACCGAACTCCTAATGTTTACTGACGCGCAGCTAGAACACAGGTTAACTCTTGACTCAAAGACAGGACTCGTTCATAACCGCCGGACTTGTTCATAACGAAAACACAGCTTAACTATTGCCTACCTCTCCTCTGGTATTGAATTGTATCCCTTGACTACCTCTACTATATGAGTTATATATCAAATCTGGTGTACCTGAGTGAGGAGTTTAGAGTTAGTTTCATTGAATCCGTTTAGTAGTGTATGATGAATTCTTCCTGAAGGGCATAACCCGAATCAGATTCCTTTCCTTAACTGGCACAGAAAGAGACTCTAAGCCAACAAGCACTTCTGGAACTATACTTGAAGACTCAACTAAGGGCCAATCAACTACTAATCAAGTTTTTGCCCTTACATATTAGTCAACAAGCATAGGTCGAGGCAAAAAGGAAGCATATTCCTATTTAGGAGAAGAATCCCTTCTAGGTCCAGTATAAAACAAAGGTGTTGGGGCAGCTACAACCGGGTCGAAGGTAGAGTTTACCTTGATAATGGAATTGAAGAATTGAAGTTTACCTGCCCACTGAGACTATCTACGAAAAAGCAAGGTATCTGAAGGCACCCGAGGCGACTGTGCGTAAAAGTCCTAGTGCAAAAGAAAACTGGCTGCCGCTAGTGTTTCGCAGAATGAAACAAGTAAGAATGAAGCCAGATAAGGTATTGAATGAAACTCCTTCACTAAGGTGCCTGTATTGATTTTAACTCCTGTAGGTTCAGCTACCTCTGATTCTCTATACTCGGCTTGCTCTTGGACAGGACAGGTTAGACTTGAAAGTAAGCGAACAAGAAGACACTCCAAAGCTTGAAAGGGACAATTAAGTAAGCAGCAGAAGAAACTGAGGAGGTGTTGGTGTTGGCGCTAAGAGAGGAGGAAGCCTTTTTCCGTGCAAAGTACTTTCGATAACTCTCCTAACTCTGTGCGCTAAGATAAAATCATGCTTCTATACTGCATGTGCTCGATAGATTCAATTAATCAATCAGATGCGCTCGAAACAGTAGAATCCATTCTTTCTGCTGAAGCTAATGCTGTGTTTGTTTTGTCTCCTAGATAAAGATGCTGTGGAAGCAGTGCGAGTGTCATCTACTATACACTTCAATCCTTTCATTATTAATCGAGGCCTACAATCGACAGGTTTAACACTCTTTGATTTTTGGCTGGCGAGATCTACTGGATACTGCTGAGCTGTAGTGTGACTTCACCGAGATATGTGCACTGATAATGTCATATAAATAAGAAAACTCACCAAATACTGTTGGACTAATAGTGCAAATTCAGCTCATATGGATTTTATCAGTCTATAACTTATCTTTTCCTCATAAATTCTATCTTAACCTAAACTCTAATTTAAATAGGGGCTAACGGTGGTTACGAAAATTAGAGGAGAAAAGTACAACAAAGGACAAAAACTTCACAGCAACAAAGAGGATTCAAAGAGAGGAGAAAAGGGCAAAAAAATAAGAGAAAAAGAAAGGGAAGAAATCAAGGAAAACGTAAAAATTGTTTGCATTCATCCAAACAGTTTCTCATCTCAGGTTAGATCAGATCTACGATAAATTTTTACTGTGATTGCTTGGGAAGGTTTTGGATATTGTGCACAATGACGTGATCCTTGTATCCCAGTTATTCTCTTGTGATTGTTGCTTGGGTTTTGGGCAAGAGATTCAAAAATTATACATTCATTATTTCTATAGTGGATTTTCTCTGATTTGCTCTGTGGTTTTTACCCTTAAGGGGTTTTTCATGTAAATTTTGGTGTTCTATTTGATTGTGATTTTCATTTAATTCTGTTATGTGTTACGGCCTGCTAGTATTTGTTCATATACAAAAGTTCTTCCTTGCTTGTTGCCTCTTTTTATCCCATCAATTGGTATCAGAGCAAGGTTTTGCTGATTTAATTTTTGTGTTTGAACATGGAGGCTGGGAGTGTTTCTCGCATGATTAGTTTAAACGAAAACAATTGGATGATATGAAAACCAAGAATAGAAGATCTCTTGTATTGTAAAGATTTGTATGGACCTTTGCTAGGGGATAGTGAAAAACCCATAACTATGACAGATGATGAGTGAAAGATATTAGATTGAAAAACGGTTGGGTTTATTCGATAGTGGCTCGATGATAGTGTCTTTCACCATGTTTCTACTAAAAGTTCTGCATATTTTCTTTGGAAAAAGTTGGAAGGTCTCTATAAAAGAAAAATAGCTAGTAACAAAGCTTTTTTTATCAGAAAACTTGTGAACCTAAAATATAAAGAGGGTGTTTCTATTGCTGAGCATTTGAATGAAATGCATAAGATCAGATAATGGTGGTGAGTATGCAGGATTATTTGATGATTATTGCAGGTCACATGACATTCAACATGAGATAACAGGTACACCTCAGCATAATGCAATTGCAGAGAGGATGAACTGCACCATCATGGAAAAGATCAGATGTATGCTTTCATAGGAAAAGCTACCCAAAAGGTTTTGGGATGAGGCATTGAGGACTGTAGTTGATATGATCAACTTATCTCTCTATACAGCCCTAGATATTGATGCTGCAGAGCATATATGGTTAGGGAAAGATGTTTCCTATAGGCATTTGAGAGTATTTGGTTATCGTGCATTTGCATATGTTCTAGACAATCAAAGGTCCAAGCTGGATGGTAAGACAAAAGAATGTATTTTTCTTGGCTACTCACATGATCAATTTGGTTACAGGCTTTGGGATCCAGAAAAGCAAAAGGTGTTTAGAAGTAGAGATGTGGTCCTCTTTGAGGATCAAATCCTTGATGATTTGAAGGAGGCACCAGCCAAGACTTCTGTAGAAGGATTAGCAGATTGTGATCTAGTTATTCCTCCAGTATATCAGGGTGATGGGGGAGATGTGCAGGAAGATGGTGTAGAACCAGATGTTAATCTACTTGCAAGACATGTTGAGCAAGAAGAAGTTAAGGAGCAGCTTCCCACAAAACCTCAATTAAGAAGATCTTTTAGACAACGTCAGCCTTCCAGACGATACTTTGCAGATGAGTATGTGATGCTTACTGATGCAGGTGAACCAGAGTGTTACCAAGAAGCAGTTGAAAGTGAGTAGAAAAAATGTGGCTAGTTGCTATGTAGGAAGAGATGAATGCTCTACAGAAGAATCATATATATGATTTGGTGCAACTTCCACAGGGAATGAAGGCCTTAAAGAATAAGTGAGTTTTCAGGTTGAAGACTCAAGAATATTGTTCTCAACCAAAGTATAAAGCCAGATTGGTTGTGAAAGACTTTGGTCAAAAGAAAGGTATTGACTTTGAAGAGATTTTTTCTCCTGTTGTTAAAATGTCTTCTATTCGTGTTGCTCTAGGTATTGCTGCTAGTCAGGACTTGGAGGTGGAGCAGTTAGATATGAAGACAGCTTTCCTTCATGGTGATTTAGAGGAGGAAATTTATATGGAGCAACCAGAAGGTTTCAAAATCAAAGATAAAAAAAATTTTGTCTGCAAGTTAAGAAAGAGTTTGTATGGATTGAAGCAAGCTCCAAGATAGTGGTACAAAAAGTTTGATTTATTTATGACTAAAAATGGATATAAAAGAACGGCTTCAGATCATTGTGTGTACATCAAACAGTTTGGTAAGGATTTTATTATTCTCTTACTTTATGTTGATGATATGCTTATCCTTGGGAAAGATATATATACAATTGACAGGTTGAAGAAGGAACTAAGTGAGTCCTCTGCAATGAAGGACATGGGGCCAGCAAAGCAAATACTGGACATGCAGATTTCTCGTGACAAGAAAAACAAAAAGATTTGGTTATCACAAGAGAAGTATATCGAGAATGTATTAGAAAGGTTCAGTATGAGCAATGCAAAGCCAGTTAGTTCTCCTCTTTTAGGTCACTTCAAGTAATGCTCAGAACAGAGTCTGTCAAGTGATGAGGAGAAGGAGAAAATGCAAAAAGTTCCTTATGCTTCAGCAGTTGAAAGTTTAATGTATGCAATGGTATGTAAGAGGTTGGACATCGCATATGCAGTGGGTGTTACTAGTATATTTCTTACAAATCCAAGCAAAGAGCACTGGGCAATAGTGAAATGGATCTTGAGATATCTCAGAGGAAGTTGTAAGATTTGTTTAAGCTTTGGAGGTGGACCACCTGTGCTAACGGGTTACACAGATGTAAATATGGTTAGAGATATTGATACAAGGAAATCCACATCAGGTTTTGTAATTACTTTTGCAAGGGGAGATGTGTCATGGCAATCCAGATTGCAAAGGTGTATTGCTCTCTCTACCACAGAGGCAGAATATATTGCTGCTACAGATGTTTGCAAAGAAATATTATGGATGAAAGAATTCTTACAAGAATTGGGGTTGAAACAGGAAAAATATGTGGTGTATTGTGACAGCCAGAGTGTCATCCATTTATGTAAGAACCCAACTTTTCATTCCAAGTCAAAGCATATAGATGTCAGATATCAGTGGATTCGAAATGTACTTAAAGAGAAGCAGTTGCAAATTCAGAAAATTCATACAGATGATAATGGAGCAGACATGTTAACAAAGACCTTACCAAAAGAGAGGCAGGAGATGTGCCGACAGTTGGTCGGCATGGATTTACATTGAGGAGCAAAAGGGACAGCCTCCCTTATGGGCTGAAGGAGGAGGTTGTTAGGTTGATAGCCCAAATTCAGCCCATATGGGTTTTATCAGCTTATAGCCCATCTTTTCCTCCTAAACCCTATCTTAACCTAAACTCTAGTTTAAATAGGGGCTAATGGTAGCTGCGAAAATTAGAGAAGAAAACTACAGCAAAGGGCAAAAACTTCACAGCAACAAAGAGAATTCAAAGATAGGAGAAAAGGGTAGAAAAATAAGAGAAAAAGAAAGGGAAGAAGTGAAGGAAAACACAGAAATTATTCTCATTCATCCAAACAGTTTGTCATCTCAGGTTAGATCAGATCTACAGTGAATTTTTACTATGATTGCTTGGGGAGGTTTTGGATATTGTGTACAGTGACGTGATCCTTATATCCCAGTTATTCTCTTGTAATTGTTGCTTGGGTTTTGGGAAAGAGATTCGAGAATTGTACATTCATTATTTCTATAGTGGATTTTCTCTGATTTGCCCCATGGTTTTTACCCTTCAAGTTGAAGGGGTTTTCCACGTAAATCTTGGTATTCTATTTGATTATGATTTCTGTTTAATTCCACCATGTATTACGGTCTACAAAAGTTCTTTTTTATTTATTGCCTTTTTTTATCCCATCAAATACTACTGTAACGCACCCTCTCCGCCAATGAGCTAACGTGTAACACCACTTCTAGAAAAGAATATAGAGAGCGCCCCTACCATTAGAGAATGAAGTCACCTTACTGTAGTAACTCGCATTAGCCCTTAGGCAGGAGTAACCTGACTGCTGACTTACTGTTTACAGAACTCTTTTAGCACCCCCCAAATAAACAAACGAGAAGAGAATAAAATAAGCTAACGTCACGCGCAAGGCTTGCTGATTGTGAATCTAATGCACATTCCTTCTGCAACAACATCTCCTGTACCTTTCGCTACACATCTCTTGCACCCGAATTCAACTACCGGAATTGCCTTAACCGATTAACGGACTCTTCTCCTATATATGAAGTAACTCGCTACCGAACTAAACTGTCTGAAGTGAATCTATCTATCTATTTTTCTTCTTTACCAACATCTATCCTATAGTTAACTCATTTACTTGCACCTTGCTTCAAAAGACACTCCCTAAACAGACCTGAGCTCGACTATCCTTCCCGCAACAGAGCAAGTGTTTCTATGGTCTCTGGTCGACAAACATCATTAGTAACGCTGGCAACAACTAGATACGGTGCAAGAGCAAGCACTAGGGCAAAGAAGGGAATAGAGTCTTCTATTGAATGGAAATTAGTAATGACAGATAGAATAAATAAGTGAAAAGATACGGCTTACGCAAGCTCGAAAGTAAAAATCATCTTAGGAAAAATCAACTAGAACAGCCGATAGGAGGGCAAGATAGGGAATTTGCTATCAGAGTGGCAGAGAACAAGCGAGCAGCTACCGCCCTGAATACTGGTTCACTGTAGTTCAAGTATAGTTGATTCTTATTAACCAATGGATAATTTGACAACCCAATAAAGATAATAATAAAGCAGAAAAAACAAAAGGGACAGGGACACAAAATTTATGTGATTCGGTCAATTGACCTACGTCCACGGTTGGAGGAGAAGCAAAACCCTACTATAAAGGGACAATTACAATTGCCTTACGAAAGTGTTCCTGGGCCAAAAAACACCTTGCTCTACTAAATAAAAAAAATTTAAAATATTTTAACTAAGTGTGGACTTAATAGAAATTAAATCCAAAGCAAACAATTAGGCTTTTCTTGTAGTACACTTGGCTTCAAAGCCCAAGCCCTTATTTATAGTTTATAATAGAAAATAACAAGCTTGATTTTCCCGATGTGGGATTTGTCAATCCAACAAATCTCCACCTTGGCATGTCCCAACATTGACAATTAGCAAACTTGCTTTACCTTTTTCATAAAAGCCTCAACGGGCAATCACCAACAATGAACACTAACTAAGTCCAAGCACTGCTTGAACTTGTAAACCGGAAGAGGCTTCGTAAGCATATCAGTTGGATTGTCCTTCGTATAAATTTTCTGAATAAGGACCATTCCCTTAGCAATGATATCTCGAATAAAATGAAACTTCACATCGATGTGTTTCATCCTCTCATGATACATCTGGTCTTTAGTCAAATGAATAGCACTTTGATTATCATAGAAAATTGTAGTAACACTTTGATGCAGACATAATTCGTCGAACAAATCTCTTAACCATAAAGCTTCTTTGATTACCTCTGTCATTGCCATATATTCTACCTCTATAGTAGATAAAGCTACGACAGGTTGTAAAGAAGCTTTCCAACTAACTGCATAACCACCAACACAAAATACATAGCTTATCAAAGGTCTTCGTTTATCAAGATCCGCAGCATAATCAGAGTCGATAAAACCAACCAAAGTGTCATGATTTTTTCCAAACTCCAAACAAGCATCTGAAGTCCCTTGCAAGTATATGAGAATCCACTTCATAGCCTGCTAATGTGTTTTACCCGGGTGAGACATATATCTGCTAACCACACTGATTGTTTTTGAAATATCTGGATGAGTACAAACCATTGCATACATAATACTACCGATGGCACTGGAATATGAAACTTGCACCATATTATTCTTCCTTTTCAACTAACTATGGTGACTGAGCAGTAGATAGCCGAAAATGGCTAGCAAGAGGAGTGCTCACTGGTTTAGCATTTTTTCATACCAAACCTCTCCAAGACTTTCTCGAGGTAATTTTTCTGGGTCATAAATAAATTTTTAACTCCTCGATCTCTTTTGATCTTCGTGCCAAGAATCTTCTTAGTTGCTCCCAAATCATTCATTTCAAATTCACTACTCAGCTGCATTTTCAAAGTGTGAATTCCTAACAAATTCTTAGCTACAATAAGCAAGTCATCAACATAAAGCAACAAATACACAAAAGAGCCATCATTTAACTTCCAGAAGTAGGCACAGCTATCATACATGTCCTCGTGTAACCATGACCCAACATAAAGGAATCAAACCTCTTATACCACTGTCTTGGAAACTACTTCAATCAGTACAAGGATTTCTTTAACAAGCAAACATGGTCTTCCTTATCGTCAACTTTAAATCCATGAGGTTGCTCCATGTAAATTTGCTCTTCAAGTTCACCATGTAAGAAAGCTATCTTGACATCAAGTTGCTCCAATTCTAAATCATATATAGTAACTAAACCAAGGAAAACACGAATAGAGCTATATTTAACAACAGGTGAAAATACATCATTAAAATCAATACCATGTACCTGACTATAGCCCTTTGCAACTAATCGTGCTTTATATTGTTGGGAAATTCTTAAGGGGAGCGACATCACATGTGTAGCGGAAGAACAGAAAACAAAACCCTAGATTTCCTGTAGAAAGTTTCCGTCGTCGTGCGAAGATCGGTGCGTCAAAAACAAATTCGTAAAACTACATGTATAAAAGAAGATACATAGGGAGATCGTATATCTATGAATTCATGCAGATCTGTAGGAGAGGATGAAGAAGGTCAAGTGTCCTCCTCTCTAGTGGTATCCACACGGTAGGGATTGTAACGATGCACCTCTCTCTCTAGGGAGAGGAGAATAGGAGGTGGCTACCAAAAGAAACCCTCAGCCTATAAAGCTTTGGTTCCCTCATATTTATAAAGGCCCCCTGAAAACCCTAATGGATCTTTTGCCATATTGGGTATTGGATCTTCATCCAATTGCTCAAGCCTCTTGGATTAGTGGGTCTCTACCCAATAATCGCTTATTAGCAATTATGGGATCTCATCTCAGGATCCAATAATTCATGGGCTTAATGGATATCTAATAAGATAGGGGGTTCAGTGGATATCTCATATCCGAACCTCCACTCGTCGCAACACCTACCATATGTGTGTGACCCTCTAGGCCCAATATCGAGCTGGCCGTGAGTCATACTTGTCAGAACTCCTTCTGACTTAGTGAATTATTATCTATATAATAATTCACCCAACTCATCGACTGCGGATGTACCAGGCCACTACGCCGCGGCCCCTAGACGATACAGGAGAATCTAATTCTTTGGACCTATCTGTCCTCAATTATCATGTATCGATAGTACCTCATCCATCCAATATCCCAGAGACCCTATAACAAGCACGGTGTTATCAGACCCATACGGTCTCTCCTCGAGTCTTGCTCTTGTCGGATTCTCCCGGAGAACTCTTTCTCTCTCAATCTGAATAACCTTGGCCAAGGATTTATTCGAGCAAGAACACATGGGATATTCCTCTCATGATACCGAGAGCGGATGATCCTCTATTGACACTCAATAGCCCTCGTAAGATTGGCTACCACTCCCAATAACCGGCTGTACTAGATCTGGAACTTTCCAAACTTATAAGTTCGGTATCAAAGAGTGGAGTACTCATACAGGACATCCTTGGTGTCTAAAGTCTAAGGATCAGATACACTATTGGGACTATGGAATCGCTGTCTGACGTGAAGTATCAATAACCATCCAGTATTTCATAGGCAGATCAATCAGTGAACTCATTCCCCAATGAGCATCTGCACTGTACCCTTAGTGTCCCCACACTAGTAGCTATGTGACCAGCTACCTCCATCATATGGATGGGTATACAGCACACTAGTCTATCCGGTTATCTCGATGTTCTTCTCGAGTAACCTATGACCAGGATAATTCAGGGTCTGTGTTTAAAGGTGAATCGGTCTCATTATCATAATCTCATCACGATCCGATTCCCATTGCATAGATCTAAGGACATCACAATATATACATCACGTAAGATAAAGTGATAAAACGCCTAATAATAAGCAAATAGAAAAAGTGCATATCAAGTCACAAGTGCCATCACTCATGTGAATGGCTTGCAGGGCACATATGACTAGCAATCTCCCACTTGACCTAAAGCCAATCACCAACATGTCTGATCCCCATCAGACCTCTGTGATGCTCAAAGACAATCTGAGTTAATGGCTTTGTCAATAAATCTGCAATGTTATCTTCAGATAAAACTCTTTCCATTGCTACATCTTTTCTAGCAACAATTTCTCTTATCAAGTGGAACCTCCTTAGAAGGTATTTTGACTTCTGATGAGACCTAGGTTCCTTTGCTTGAGCAATTGCCCTATTGTTGTCGCAATATAAAGGAATCGGCTCCTCGCTACTCGGGATTACTCCTAGATCCATGATGAACTTCCTCATCCAAACTCCCTCCTTTGTTGCCTCTGCCATAGCAATGTATTCCGCCTCTGTAGTCGAGTCAGCAATAGTGTCTTACTTGGAACTCTTCTAGCATACTGCTCTTCCATTCAGGGTGAACATATGTCCTGAATTAGACTTGCTATCATCGACATCGAACTGGAAGCTCGAGTCCGTGTAGCCCTCAACCCTGAGGCTACTACCTCTATATACCAGTAAAAGATCCTTAGTCCTTCTCAAGTACTTAAGGATACTTTTTACTGCTTTCCAGTGCTCCAAGCCTGGATCTGCCTGATATCTACTCGTGACACTCAGAGCATGCACTATATCAGGCCTGTTACATAGCATAGCATACATGATAGATCCTATCGCTGATGTATATAGTATCATATCCATGTGTGCCCTTTTTTTGGGAGTCTTTGGGGACATACTCATAGAAAGTGATATTCCATGTCCCATTGGTATGAGACATCTCTTGAAATTTTTCATGCCAAACCTTTTGACAATGGTGTCTATGTACCTGGACTGGGACAAGCCAAGCATCCTCTTGGATCTATCTCTATAGATCCGTATTCCTAATATGCAGGATGCTTCCTCGAAGTCCTTCATAGAGAAGTACTTAGATAACCAAGTCTTTACTGTAGAGAGCATTCCTACATCATTCTCAATGATCAGGATGTCATGCACATATAATACCAAAAGGTGATAGTGCTCCCACTTACTTTCCTGTATACACAAGGCTCATCTTTGTTCTTAACGAAGTCATAAGATCTGATCGCCTCATCAAATCTTATGTTCCAACTTCGGGAAGCTTGCTTCAATCCATAAGTGGACCTAAGCAACCTGCACACCTTATCTGGGTTATCCCTGGATATAAATCCCTCAGACTATATCATATACACCTCCTCCTCGAGGTTACCATTGAGGAATATGATTTTGACGTCCATCGAGGTTACTAGTGTGTGGATTCCTCCTTTCTGATACACCATTAAGCTGTGGTGTATAAGGAGGTGTCCATTGGGATAAGATCCCATAGTCTTTGAGGAATTGGGTGAACTCTATACTCAAGTACTCACCTCCTCGATCTGATTGAAGGGTTTTAATACTCTTTCCTGTTTGGTTCTCCACTTCATTTTTATATTTCTTGAATTTCTCAAAAGCTTCAGACTTGTACTTCATCAAGTACACATGTCCGTATCTTGAGAAATCATCAGTGAAAGTAATAAAGTAGGAGTAACCACCTATGGCATGAGTCGACATGGGATTGCATACATCACTATGTATGAGTTCTAGTAACTCAGTGGCTCTCTCTCCAGTTCCACTAAATGGAGAGTTGGTCATCTTTCCCCAAAGGCAAGGTTCACATGTCGCATATGACTCATAGTCAAATGGATCTAGATATCCATCTCTTAGCAACTTTTGAATCCTTCCCTCGTGGATGTGACCTAGCCTACAATGTCAAAGATATGCATTGTTCATCTCTTCTCGTTTCCTCTTAGACTCACTTACACTCATGATATGTGGAGCTGTATCTAGATTAAATAAACTATTATGCAATATTTCTCTCGTGATGATCTGATCATCTAATATTATTGAACAACCATTGTTCTCAAAAACTAATTTATATCCACTAACTATCAAACATGAAATGGAAATAATATTTTTGATAATAGAAAGAACATAATAGCATGCATCTAATGCAATAATAGCTCCACCAGGCAGATGTAAAGTGAACTTGCCAATAGCCACTTCAGCAGCTTTTGCTCCATTGCCCATCTTAAGGTCCATCTTGCCTCTGTTCAATCTCCTAGGTCCTGTCAAAACCTACAACGAATTACAGATATGATAAGCACTCCCAGTATCCAATACCCATGTGTTATCAAAAGATTCTGACAAATAGAGACTGATTATGAATGTACTTGAAGCTTCTGTAAGCTTCTATTTCACTCTCTCTGCAAGGTACTCTTTGCCGTTCTTCTTCTAGTGCCTATCTTTGCCGCAGTGGAAGCACTGGCCTTCGTCCTTTGTTGGGTCTTTCTTAGCAACCTTTGTCTTACCCATTTTACCCTTGCCCTTGCCCTTCTTAAGGGTCTTCTCAGCCTTCCTTTTCTTTTCTGGTCTCACCAGTGTAGAGAATCGGCTTCTCTTTCTTGATGGTGCTCTCTGCTTCTCTCAACATATTGAGGAGCTCTTGGAGGGTCACCTCAAGTTTGTTTATATTAAAATTTATTATGAACTGAGAAAAAAAATCTTGTAGGGACTAAAGCACAAGATCCACACACAAGTTATCCTCTAGGATCATTCCTAGACCTGTGAGTTTCTTGATCCACTCAATCATCTTAAGGACATGGTTCTGAACCGGTGTCCCCTCAGTCATCCTGGTACGGAAAAGACTCTTTGATATCTCATATCGCTGAGTTCTTCCCTATTCCTCAAACAGTTTGCAAAAATGTAGGAGTATGGAATTAGCATCCATATTTTCATGCTGTCTTTGTAACTCAGTAGTTATAGAGGCCAACATATAACACTGAGCAAGAGTGGAATCATCTAAGTACTTCATATAACGAGCGATCTCATCCTCGCTTGCCCCTTCGTCGGGCATAGGGATCACTGTATCAAGGACATACGTGATTTTCTCTACCGTGAGAACGATTCTCAGATTGCGAAGTCAATCTGTATAATTTGGACCAGTGAGGTGGTTGGCATCAAGTATGCCACGTAAAGGATTTGAAAGCGATATTTTTTGAAATTAAAGATGTAGCAGAAATAAATAACATGCAGACTTTGCAAAAATTAAACAATTAAGATAAGGACTTCTATCTTAATGTACTCCAACTAATTTTTCACGAGACACACAACACCCTCCGATATGTGAATTGGAGACCCCCGGCGGATCTCTAGTGGGGATCGGGATCTAATCGACGTCTGAACGTAACCTCGAGGGACTCGACCAATCACGTTAAGCTCATAAAGGTAGGCAACTCTTGCCAATCACAACTTCTTATGATTCCCGTCTTGTTTGGCCTCTGAACCACCATGGCCTCGAGGGACTCGACCAACCATGATGTTCGGTTAAGTCATCACCATCGTTACAAGATGAGTCTAATTCGGTGATATAATCTCGAGGGACTCGACCAAGCATACCATGTCCTCAGGTCACCGGTGACATCTCTTTCTCATAGATAAGATAGTGAGACATGATAAAGGTGAGTCTCGAGGGACTCGACCAACTCAACTTACACCGGAAATCGGTTCCTAGCTATAACGATAGAAGGCCACGTGGGTCAATGTAATTATCTCATGTTTACAGACTTAATATTATTAATGGAGAGGATTTTTTATTTGGTCTCCTAACATAATGTGTCACACACATACGTATTTAATATATATATCTACATCGCATGCAAATATATATATATATACATATCTAGTAGATGTATATCTAATCACACATCACATGAGCAATCACACCAGATAATCATGGACTACATCCTAATGTGATCAGGCTCGAGCCAGTGGGCCCAATCACTCACATCAAGATCTATGTGTGCTTCGGCGCATCTCTATGCCCTGTGATCGTCCATCTCACTTCATCAGATCCGTCGGCATCTCAACACATCTCTATGCATCGAATTGTCCGTCTCGACCTTGTGAGTCACTCTACCATTGTGCCTCCTCATGTAATTACAACATAATTACAAGCACATAGGCCCGACAATAAATGAGAAAAGAATAGAGGCACGTAGGCCCCAATAATAATAATCACATTTACACATACCACATCACAGGTCCATGATCATCTGTCCACATCATACATCACATGTATATGTTATTTTATAGGACTACTAGATAAAAATAATAATTAATTAAACTATTTAATTAACATATTTAATTTTCTGAAATCAGATATATAAAAAAAAATTTTGAATTCCCAAGGGTATTTCGATAATTCGACCAAAAGGGTATTTTGATAATTCTGTCAAAATGGGTAGAATCTGGAATTTCTGAAATTTCGAGGGGTAAAACCATCTTTTATCCTAAAATCCTAACTCCTCACCCCTAGCTGTCTGCGTTGTGATTGCTACCGCCGCCACCTTGCCGACAACGGCCCCTGCGCGCGGGGAGGGCGTCGGGATGGTGGTGCCTGCCGTCCATACGGGCGGTGCCGCCGTTGCCCTGCGGGTGCGGTGCTCGCAGGCGCTTCCCTACAGGCCGCCCACCGACGCCCCTACGGCTAGTAGCCCACCAGCTGGCAACTGCTGCCTGTGTAGGCAGCAAGGCTACAAGCAGCCTTGCGGCCGCTGCACGAACACAGCAAGGGCAGCAACAGTTGCTGCCCTTCTTGGCCCTTTTGTGCCAACGATTTTGGTATCAAAAGCAGATCCAAAACACAACACACACAGTTTAAGATCCGATCTTTGCACGAACAACCTGGCTCTGATACCACTATTGGAAAATCCTTAAGGGGAGCAACATCACATGCGCAGCGGAAGAACAGAAAACAAAACCCCAGATTTCTCGTAGAAAGTTTCCGTCGTTGTGCGAAGATTGGTGCGTCAAAAATAAATCTGCAAAATTGCACTTGTAAAAGAAGATACCTAGGGAGATCGTATATCCCTGAATTCCTGTAGATCTATGGGAGAGGATGAAGGAGGTCAAGCGTCCTCCTATCTAGCGGTATCCACACGGTAGGGATTGCAACGATGCACCTCTCTCTCTCTGGGGAGAGGAAAACAGGAGGTGGCTATCAAAAGAAACTCTCAGCCTATAGAGCTTTGGTTCCCTTCTATTTATAGAGGCCCTCTAAAAATCCTAATGGATTTTTTGCCCTATTGGGTATTGGATCTCCATCCAATTACCCAAGCCTCTTGGATAAGTGGGTCTCTATCTAGTAATCTCTTATTAGCAATTATTGGATCTCATCTTAGGATCCAATTATTCAGGGGCTTAATGGATATCCAATAAAATAGGAAGTTCAGCGGATATCTCATATCTGAACCTCTACTCGTCGCAACACCTACCATGTGTGTGTGACCCTCTAGGCTCAATATCGAGCTGGCCGTAAGTCATACTTGTCAGAACTCCTTCTGACTTAGTGAATTATTATCTCTATAATAATTCACCCAACTCATCGATTGCGAACGTACCAGGCCACTACGTTGTGGCCCCGGATGATCTGAGGGAATCAATCCTTTGGACCTATCTGTCCTCAGTTACCATGTATCTATAGTCCCTCATCCATCCAATATCCCAGAGACTCTATACCGGGCACGGTGCTGTCAAGCCCATACGGTCTCTCCTCGAATCTTACTCTTGTCGGATTCTCCCGGAGAACTCTTTCTCTCTCAATCTGAATAATCTTGGCCAAGGATTTGTTCGAGCAAGAACACATGAGATATTCCTATCATGATACCGAGAATGGATGATCCTCTATTGACACTCAATAGCCCTCGTAAGGTTGGCTATCACTCCCAATAACCGGCTGTACTAGATCTGGAACTTTTCAAACCTATAAGTCCGGTATCAAAGAGTGGAGTATTCATACAGGACATCCTTGGTGTCTAAAGTCTAAGGGCCAGATACACTACTGGGACTACGGAATCGTTGTCTGACGTGAGGTATCAATAACCATCCAGCATTTCGTTGGCGGATCAATCAGTGAACTCATTCCCTAATGAGCACCTGCACTGTACCCTTAGTGTCCCCACCCTAGTAGCTATGAGACCAGCTATCTCCATCATATGGATGGGTATACAACACACCAGTTTATCCGGTTATCTCGATGTCCTTCTCGAGTAACCTATGACTAGGATAATTTAGGGTCTGTGTTTAAAGGTGAATCGGTCTCATTATCATGATCTCATCACGATCCTATTCCCATTGCACAGATCCAAGGACATCACAATATATGCAACACACAAGATAAAGTGATAAAACACCTACTAATAAGCAAAGAGAAAAAGTGCATATCAAGTCACAAGTGCCATCACTCATGTGATTAGCTTGCAGATTACATATGACTAGCATATACCTTGCATCTTCAACCCCTGGAATACCTTCCTTCCTTTAATGACCCATTTGCATCCAACAATTTTCTTACCCGAAGGTGGCTTCACAAGATCCCAAGTTCTATTATGATGGAGAGATTCAATTTCTTCATTCATCGCAATCAACTACTTAGCGGAATCATCATAAGAAACTATATCTAAGTAGGTAGTAGGCTCACTAATTCCACCTGTTTCTTCTACAACAGACAAAACATATGCAACCAAATTTGCATATCTTTGTGGTGGTCGAATATCTCTCCGTGGTCTATCCTTAGCTATGGAATATTGCTTTTCCTCTAGATCATCTTCGTCAGTAGGCCCGGGACCATCTACTGGCATTCTCTGAGTAAAAAAGTTCGATTGAAAAGAATCAGAACTACCAATCTCAAGCTCCACCTACTTCTGTGTACTATCATTTGTACAACTAGATTCCTCTTTGGAAGATAACATAGATAATTTATCAAAAGTAACATCTCTACTGATTATAAATTTTGGGGATTTGGAATCAGGACACCATAATCTGTATCCTTTCACCCCAGAAACATACCTAAGGAAAATGTACCTTTTAGCTCGAGGCTCTAATTTTCCTTCATTTACATGCATGTATGCTGGACACCCAAAAGTTTTTAAATTAGAGTAATCAGCAAGAGTACCTGACCAAACTTCCTCCAGAGCTTTAAATTTAAGTGCTGCAGAAGGAGCGCAGTTGACAATGTAATAGACCATATTAATCGCCTCTGCCCAAAAGTCCTTTGTCAACCTTGCATTTGAGATTATACACCTTGCTCTCTCCAAAAGTGTTCTGTACATATGTTCGACCACACCATTTTGCTGAGACATCATCCTAACAGTACGATGCCGAATAATTCCTTCATTTTTGCAGAATTCATTAAAGTCACCTTCATAAAATTTCATACCATTATCTGTTCGAAGTCGCTTTATCTATTTACCTGTTTGCTTCTCAATCAAAGCCTTCCATTGTTTGAAGGCTAGAAAAATATCATTTTTATGCTTCAGAAAATAAATCCAAACTTTCTTGGAATAATCATCAATGAAAGTCAATATATACCTAGCACCACCCTTAGACTGAACACGAGCTGAACCCCAAAGGTCTGAATGAATATAGTTAAGAGTATCTTTCATTTTGTGAACTATCGGAGAATTGAAGCTGACTATTTTTTGCTTTCCAAAAATACAGTGTTCATAGAAATCAAGTGGCCCAGTACTCTATCCGCAAAGAAGACCCCTTTTGCTCAATATACTCAAACCTTTTTTACTCATATGACCCAAACGCATATGCCATAATTTGGTGATGTCAGAATCAGACAATGATGATAATGAGACTGCAACCGAGCCTGTGATAGTAGTTCCCTGCAAAATATATAAGCTACCAGACCTACAAGCTTTCATAACAACAAGGGCACCTCTAGAAACTTTCATAACTTTACCTTCAGCTACGTATTTATACCCAAGAGCCTCTAGGGTGCCTAAAAAGATGAGATTCTTTTTCAAATCAGGAACATGTCTAACTTTAGTGGGCATCCTCACAATACCATCATGCATTTAAATTCGGAGTGTGCCTTTACCAACAACATCACACGTGACATTATTGCCCATCAAAACAATTCCACCATTACAAGACGCATATGTTGAAAACAAATCCCTATTGGGATACGTGATAAGAACAACCTGAATCTAAAATCCATTTATTTTTAGACCTCATCCTATCATCAGTAGCAAAGAAAATATTTCTAACATTGTCATCAGCTGTAACACTAGCTTCAGCAGACTCGGTAGTTTTCTCAATAAGTTTTCCTTTTGCTTTAATTTATTTTTTAATTTAAAGCAATCAGCCTTAATGTGCCCCATTTTATGATAATATTTGTACTCCAAATTTCTATATCTGGATTTAGATCTAGATTTAGATCTATTACTGTCAAATTTCTTTTTATCCGTTCTACCCCTGACAACCAGACCCTCAGCCTGATTCCCACTACTTTCCCCAGTGATATCCCTGTCTATCTTCTCCCTAGATTTTAATGCAGATTTAATTTCCTAATATGAAATTATTTTTTTCCATAAATCATAGTATCACGGAAATACTTGAAGGATTGGGGAAGAGAACACAAAAGTAACAAGGCCGTATCCTCATCATTAATTTTCACATCTATATTTTCCAAATCTATAACTAAGGAATCAAATTTATCAAGATGTGAGAGTATAAATGTACATTCAATTATCTGAAGCATATACAAACTCTACTTTAAGTAGAGATGATTCTCCACTATCCTCTTCATATACAAGGCTTTAAGCTTGTCCCATATGCTCTTAGCCATAGTTTCCATTGCTACCTCCCGTAAAACTACGTCAGAGAGATTTAAAATAATGCTTGATCTAGCCTTCTTATCCATACCCGTAAAATCTTCCTTTGACGTACCCCCTGAGATTTTCTCGGCTCCCTGTAGTGCCAAATCAACTCCGTCTTGAACCAGAATGGCTTCCATCTTGAGCTACCACATATTGAAGTTGACATTTCTATCGAATTTCTCGACAACGAGCTTTATTATTATCATCGTTGCCAAAGATCCCAAAGCCTACAAAAAAAACCTGGGACTTGTGGCTCTAATACCAATTTGTTAGAAGAGGTTCTAGAAAATTAACTAATGGGTAATTTGATAACCCAATAAAGACAATAATAAAGCAGAAAAAAAGGGATAGGGACACAAAATTTACATGGTTCGGTCAATTGACTTATATCCACAGATGGAGGAGCAAAACTCTACTATAAAGGGACAATTACAAATGCCTTAGGAAAGTGTTCCTAGGCGAAAAAAATACCTTGCTCTACTAAACAAGAAAAAGTCCAAAATATTTTAACTAAGTGTGGACTTAATATAAATTAAATCCAAAGCAAACAATTAAGCTTTTCTTGTGGTGTACTTGGCTTCAAAGCCCAAGTCCTTATTTATAGTTTGCAATAGGAAATAACAAACTTGATTTTTTCGATATGGGACTTGCCAAACCAATAATTGCTTCTTTCTATGGTGGGATTCCTTGATACTTTGACCCTTACCGCGGCACTGGAAACCATATCTACTCCCAAAGCAAAGCGGCACCCGACCCAACCTCGACTCTCATGCTCATTTCATTGCCAAGTCTGGCTTATCTAAGTTGGGCTGCTAACTTCCTTTAAACGGAATAAGAATTCATTAAATCTCTGTCTCCCACCCATGTCAGTCATATATATATAATAGAAACTTATATCTTGCAAACAGGGATCTATCTTGGGTAGAAGATGACTTTGTTTTCGAGCTCATATACGATTTTGCTCTGATAACTCTCGCCCGGAAAAGCATATTTATCCTACTCTAATTACCAACAAAATATCTATAAGCTCTCGGTGACCTTAAGAGCTATGTTAGCGCAAGCCTTGTACTTTAGACTAAAGAAATGGAGTTAGAATAGCCTGTAGGGGAGTGACTGATTAGCCAAAAGAGTCATTAATAAAGCTTAAATGCCCAGAAATAAGAGTTTACACTACTACCTTTACCTATCATGGTGCTTGAACACCTGATTGAGAGTGCAAAAAAGAAGATCATTAAAATGGAACTGACACTTCATGGTCAACAAGAACGGAAACTGGTAATTCTGCCTACTCTACTCGCGCACTAGTACTAGATGATTTTCTTTACTTAACCACTATGACGACCTTAACTGTTGATTCTATCTCAACTTATTATAGAGGCCTCGTATTGAAGTGAAGAATGTCATTATAATTCTTGTTCTTTACCCTTAGACAGAGATAGTGTTGAGAAATCCTTTAAGGGGGAGCGATATCACATACGTAGTGGAAGAACAGAAAACAAAACCCCCAGATTTTCCATAGAAAGTTTTCGTCATCTTGTGAAGATCGGTGCGTCAAAAACAAATCCGCAAAACTGCACATGTAAAGAAGATACCTAGGGAGATCGTATATCCCTGAATTCCTACAGATCTGTGGGAGAGAATGAAGGAAGTCAAGTGTCCTCCTCTCTAGCGGTATCCACACAGCAGGGATTGCAACGATGCACCTCTCTCTCTCTCTGGGGGGAGGCGAATAGAAGGTGGCTACCAAAAACCCTCAGCCTATAGAACTCTGGTTCCCTCCTATTTATAGAGGCCCCCTTAAAAACTCTAATGAATCTTTTGCCCTATTGGGTATTGGATCTCCATCCAATTACTCAAGCCTCTTGGATTAGTGAGTTTCTATCCAATAATCTCTTATTAGCAATTATTGGATCTCATCTCAAGATCCAATAATTCAGTGGTTTAATGGATATCCAATAAGATAGGGGGTTCAACGGATATCTCATATCTAAACCTCTACTCATCGTAACACATACCATATGTGTGTGACCCTCTAGGCCCAATATCGAGCTGGCCGTGAGTTATACTTGTCAAAACCCCTTCTGACATAGTGAATTATTATCTCTATAATAATTCACCCAACTCATCGACTACGGACGTACTAGGCCACTACGCCGTGGCCCCAAGACAATACAAGGGAATTCAATCCTTTAGACCTATCTGTCCTCAGTTACCATGTATCTATAATCTCTCATCCATCTAATATCCCAGAGACCATATACCGTGCCTAGTGCTGTCAGGCCCATACGATATCTCCTCGAGTCTTGCTCTTGTCGGATTCTCCCAGAGAACCCTTTCTCTCTCAATCTGAATAACCTTGGCCAAGGATTTGTTCGAGCAAAAACACATGGGATATTCCTCTCATGATACCGAGAGCGGATGATCCTCTATTGACACTCAATAGCCCTCGTAATGTTGGCTACCACTCCCAATGACCGGTTGTACTAGATATGGAGCTTTCCAAACCTATAAGTCCGGTATCAAAGAGTGGAGTACTCATACAGGACATCCTTGGTATCTTAAGTCTAAGGACCAGATACACTACTGGGACTATGGAATCGGTGTTTGACGTGAGGTATCAATAACCATCCAGCATTCCGTAGGTGGATCAATCAATGAACTCATTCTCCAATGAGCACCTGCATTGTACCCTTAGTGTCCCCACATGAGTAGCTATGAGACCAGCTACCTCCATCATATGAACGGGTATACAACACACCAGTCTATCCGGTTATCTCGATGTCCTTCTCGAGTAACCTATGACCAAGATAATTTAGGGTCTGTGTTTAAAGGTGAATGGTCTCATTATCGTAATCTCATCACAATCCAATTCCCATTGTACAGATCTAAGGACATCACAATATTCATCTAGATAATGTGAGATAATGCCAATAATCATAAGTAAAGAGATTGACGCAGCGTGTTATAGGTGCAATCACTCACGTGATTGGCTTATAGGGCACCTATAACTAGCAATCTCCTACTTGACCTAAAGCTAATCACCAATATGTCTGATCCCCATCAGACCTCTGTGACGCTCAAAGACAATATGAGTCAATGGCTTTGTCAGTGGATCTGCAATGTTATCTTCGGATGGAACTCTTTCCATTACTATATCTTTTCGAGCCACGATCTCTCTAATAAGTTGGAACCTCCTCAGAACACTTCTGATGAGACCCAGGTTCCCTTATTTAAGTAATCGTCCCATATTTGTTGTAATATAAAAGAATCAGCTTCTCGCTTCTCGGGATGACTCCTAGATCTGTGATGAACTTCTTCATTCAGACTCCCTCCTTTGCTGCCTCTACCGCAGCAATGTATTTCGCCTCTATGATCGAGTCAGTAGTAGTGTCTTGCTTGGAACTCTTCTAGCATACTGCTCTTCCATTCAGGGTGAACACATACCCTGAATTAGACTTACTATCATCGACATCGGACTAGAAGCTAGAGTCCGAGTAGCCCTCAACCTTGAGGCTACTACCTCCATATACCAGTAAAAGATCCTTAGTCCTTCTCAAGTACTTAAGGATATATTTTACTACTTTCCGGTGCTCCAAGCCTGGATCTGCCTGATATCTGCTCGTGACACTCAGAGCATGCGCTATATCAGGCCTGGTACATAGCATAGCATACATGATAGATCCTATCGTTCATGCATATGGCATCATATCCATGTGTGCCCTTTCTTCAGGAGCCTTTGGGGACATACCCCTAGAAAGTAATATTCCACGTCTCATTGGTATGAGTCATCTCCTGAAATTTTTCATGCCAAACCTTTTGACAATGGTGTCTATGTACCTAGACTGGGACAAGCCAAGCATCCTCTTAGATCTATCTCTATAGATCCGTATTCCCAATATATAGGATGCTTCCCCTAAGTCCTTCATGGAGAAGTGCCTAGATAGCCAAGTCTTTACTGTGGAGAGCATTCCTACATCATTCTCAATGATCAGGATGTCATCCACATATAATACCAAAAGGGTGATAGTGCTCCCACTTAATTTCCTGTACACATAAGGTTCATCTTCGTTCTTAACGAAGTCATAAGATCTGATTGCCTCATCAAATCTTATGTTCCAACTTTGGGAAGCTTGCTTCAATCCATAAATGGACCTAAGCAACTTGCACACCTTATCTGGGTTATCCTTGGACACGAATCCCTTAGGCTGTATTATATACACCTCCTTATCGAGGTTACCATTGAGGAAAGCGATTTTGACGTCCATCTGCCAGATCTCATAATCATAGTGTGCTGCAATAGCCAATAGAATTCGAATAGATTTTAGCATAGCTATAGGTGAGAAAGTTTCGTCATAGTCAACACCTTGCCTTTGACGATACCCCTTAGCAACTAGCTTTGCTTTATAGGTCTCTACCTTTCCATCTACTCCAATCTTCTTTTTGAAGATCCACTTACAACCAATGGGTACAATACCCTCGGGTGCATCAACTAGGTTCCAAACCTTGTTGGAGTACATGGAATCTATCTCTGAATTCATGGCTTCTTCCCATTTCCCGGAGTCTATACTCATAATAGCCTCCTCATAGGTCTGAGGATCAATATCCTCAACATCCTCTCTTCTGATATGTCCCACATATCTCTCAGAAGGATGGGATACTCTATCTGACCTATGTAAAGTTGGAACTTGTGTGTTAGGTATCTGAACAGATTCTGGAATGGTGCTTGAGCTAGGTTCTCCAACCTCGCTCAACTCTATCATACTCCTATTGTCTCCACCAAGAATGTGTTCCTTCTCAAGGAACACTGCTCTCTTGGCTACAAAGACCTTTCAGTCCTTAGGATGATAGAAATAATACCCACAAGTTTCTTTGGGGTATCCCACGAACTTGCACCGTTCCGTCCTAGATTCCAACTTGTCAGGGTTGTGTCTCTTAACGTGGGCAGGACAGCCCCAAATCTTAACAACTTTAAAATCGGGCTTCTTTCCATTCCATATCTCATATGGAGTAGACATCACTGATTTAGTTGGAATTCTGTTCAGAAGGTAAGCTACGTTTTTTAGGGTATATTCCCAGAATAAGATGGGTAGGTCGACGAAACACATCATGAAACGCACCATGTCTAACAGTGTGTGATTCCTCCTTTCTAATATACCATTAAGTTGTGGTGTATAAGGAGGTATCCATTGGGATAATATCCCATAGTCTTTGAGGAACTGGGTGAACTCTATACTCAAGTACTCACCTCCTCGATCTGATCGAAGGGTTTTAATACTCTTTCCAGTCTAGTTCTCCACTTTATGTTTCCTCTTAGACTCATATACACTCATGATATGTGGAGCTATATCTAGCATAAATAAACCATTACACACTGTTCCTCTCATGATGATCTCATCATCTAATATTATTGAACAACCATTGTTCTTAAAAACTAATTTATATCCAATAACTATCAAACATGAAATGGAAATAATATTTTTGATAATAGAAGGAATATAATAGCATGTATCTAATGCAATAATAGCTCCATCAGGCAGATGTAAGGTAACCTTGCCAACAGCCAGTATAGCAACCTTTGCTCCATTGTCCATCTTAAGGTCCATGTCGCCTCTATTCAATCTCCTAGGACCCGCCAGAACCTGCAACGAATTGCAAATATGATAAACACTCCTGGTATCTAATACCCATGTGTTATCACAAGATTCTGACAAATGGAGACTGATCATGAATGTACCTGAAGCTTCTCCAAGCTTCTGTTTTGCCCTTTCTACAAGGTACTCTTTGCAGTTCCTCTTCTAGTGCCCATCTTTACCACAATAGAAGTACTGGCCTTTGTCCTTTGTTGGGTCTTTCTTGGCAACCTTTGCCTTACCCCTGTTGCCCTTGCCCTTGCCCTTGCCCTTCTTAAGGGTCTTCTCAATCTTCCTTTTCTTTCTGGTCTCACCAGTGTAGAGAACCGACTTCTCTTTCTTAAAGGTGCTCTTTGCTTCTCTCAACATATTGAGGAGCTCTGGGAGAGTCACCTCAAGTTTGTTCATATTAAAATTCATTATGAACTGAGAAAAGAAATCTGGTAGGGACTGAAGTATAAGATCCACAGTATAAGATCCACAGACTCGTGAGTTATCAATCATCTTAAGGACCATTCCTAGTTATCCTAGCACGGAAAAGACTCTTTGATATCTTTTGATCCACTCAATCATAAGAGTTGATAGGACATGGTCCTACTCAACCATGTGTCCCCTTAGTTATAAACCCCACCTAGCCACCTCATCCTATAAAGAAAAGAGGGTTTCTTTGATATCTCATATCTTGTTCTTCGGGCCGGCCCGCTAAGTTCTTCCCTGTTCCTCAGAGCTCTATATTTACCTCTTTGGAGATGTAAGAGTATGGAATTAGCATCCATATTTTATCTTTGTCTCTATAACTCGAGAGTCATAGAGGCCAACATATAACACTTGAGCAAGAGTGTAATCATCTAAGAAAGTACTTCACATAACGAGCAATCTCATCCTCGCTCAAAGATCAATCTCCATGAATTCCTCCCCTATCATCTGGGTGTAGCAGGATCTTGCTGCTTTTGCTGCCATCAAGGAGCATACATGATTTCTCACCGTCATGTGAGAATGATTCGTCGCCACCTCCAATTGCATCAGAGATCTGGTATTTTTCTACCAGCCAATGCCAATTTTTCATAAAATTTGGATCGATCCCTTGCTGCAAATTCTTTGGCGAAAGTTGGCATCATGCCACGTAAAGGTTTTCAGCAGCGTGTTGCTGCCTTTAACGATCTAATTTTTCCTAACGAAAAATATAAAGGCTCCCATCCATGATTGATCTAAATAAATAACATTCGTGTGTTGCTGCAACTTTGCAAATTTTTTAAACAATTAAGATAAGAAATTTTTATCTAAATGTACTATCTCATTCTAATCAAACCCCTTTCAAACCCCTGAGTTTTGCTGGAAAGTGAAACCGACACACAACACCCTCCGGTATGTGAATAGGAGACCCTGTGAGCTACCACAGGACTTTCTTCCTCATCCACTACCATCTCAGGGGATCATCAAATCGGGATCCTAAAATCATCCACCAATCCACAAACCATTTCGCCACCACTTCCCTCAAATAATTCATGCCTTTAACCCGGCAACAAAAGAGAGATCTTAATATTACAGATTTGGAGACATATGCTATGGCATCCCAATTGATGCTAAATTGAAGCTTCGGGAGACACGATTCGGACTCTCTTTGCCGAACTTAGTTTGGGTCGACCTCGAGCCCAAAGAAATCACATCGTTAAGCTCGTCGAAGAGATGGTAGAGAACTCTATGCCGATCACCTCACTATCGATTCTTGTCATGAGGGTGGACTTCCTAGATGGGAAGAAGGAGACCACCATGGCCTCGTGAGGACTCGACAAAACCATGATGCATCTATGGTAGAAAGTGCAGCTTAACATCTTGAAGGAGATGCCATACAATGGTTTGATTGGTTTGAACATACTCATGGATTCATGGTGATTAGGATCTGCTGATCGAGGACCAACCGATTACGAGAACATCGACGGACAACAGCAAAGATCCGACAAACCTCCACCATCCAGAGTATCAAACCAGGTTTGACAGGTTATCTAATGTTGTGAGAAAAAGTTATGGGGACATTTATTGAGGGCTTGAAGCTTGAGATCCGGGAGAAGTCTCGACAGGGACGCTGGCGACCATCTCACGACTTGGGAGGAGCGATTGAACCATGAAGCCCGGAGGACTAGGGTCGGCTCCCCGAGTAGAAATATTGAAGCCCTCACGTCGCCTACTATCACCGAGCCTGCACCAAAAGGTTGACAAGAGAAGAGCTTAGATCGATCCGCTAGGGTTATGTTGGCATTGTGATTTGAGCCGTGGAGCCGCGAGCATCGCTGTAAAAAAGGGAGACTTCTTATGATTGAACAGTGGAAGAAGAGATCAGTGAACAGCTAGAAGAGAGTCTTGAACATGAGGATGAAGATGTGGAAGAAGAGCCACAATCGACGACTTTATGGTACATGCGCTATGGCTACTCAAATCCACAAACGATGAAAGTTGGAGGCCTGCTCAAACAACAACCGATCACCGTTCTCATCGATACAGCAGCACTAATAACTTTCTAAACAGTAAGGTTGCTGCTCGGATGGCGCTCCATATCGAAGGTTGCAGCAAGTTCGACGTAAAGTGTCGACGGCCGAATCCTAAAATGCAACCAAAGATGCCGCAGTGAAACTATTACTACAGACCAAGAAATTGTTGCCGACTTCTTCCTCCTACCAATTGATGATTATGAGGCTGTGTTGGGCATAGAATGGCTGCGACACTAGGTGATGTCTCTTGGAACTTTTCCAAATTAATTATGAAATTCTATTGCAAAGGTAAAGCAGGTCACCCTACGCGGGAAGCGAAGCAACGTAACCACCGTTTCAACCCAACGAATGGAGAAAGTTTTACACAAGATAAATGGTGGCTTTCTTATGCATCTCCAGCAGCAACCAGAGGGGAGAAAACAGAAATTAAAAATCAAAAGATCACCCAACCGCTTGTTGAATTTGATGATGTTTTTTCGAACGCGCGGTCTTCCTCCTACTCGGCAACATGACCACCGGATTCCAATCCTTCCCGGCAAACCACCAGCAAACACTCGGCCTTACCGCTATCCTCATGGTCCAGAAGGATGAAATTGAGAAAATCGTGAAGGAAATGCTCAAACAGCGGGTGATTCGACCAAGCTCGCAGCCCCTACTCCTCACCGGTGCTACTTGTGCGCAAGAAAGACGGAACTTGGCGGATGTGCGTCGACTACCGAGCTCTAAATGACATCACCGTCAAGGATAAGTACCCCATACCAGTGGTGGATGAACTTCTTGATGAATTAAAAGGAGCTCGAGTCTTCACGGTTGGACCTTCGATCCGGTTATCATCAAATTCGGGTATGAAGGCGACATCCAAAAACTGCTTTCCGCACTCACAACGGGCATTATGAATTCTTGGTAATGCCCTTTGGACTCACTAATGCTCCTTCAACCTTCCAAAGTCTCATGAACGATATTTTTCGGAGCTTTCTTCGCAAATTTGTGCTGGTATTTTTCGATGATATTCTCATTTACTGACCCTTCTCTTGAGACTCACTTTCAGCACTTGCAGAATTATTCTGACGATCCTTCGAGAGAATACTCTTTTTGTTAAGCTATCAAAATGCAGCTTTCTCCAGCAAAAAGTAGAGTACCTTGGGCATATAATATCAGAAGAAGGAGTGGCCGTAGACCCAACAAAAATTGAAGCAATGCAAGGTTGGCCGAAACCTACAAATGTGAAATTGCTGCATGGGTTCCTTGGATTAACGGGCTACTACCTAAAATTCGTGAAGGACTATGGGAAGATTAGTGCCCCCCTCACTTCTCTACTGAAAAAAGACGCCTTCCTATGGTCGAACAAAGCCTCCGCTGCCTTCGATAGGCTTAAGGCAGCCATGACGACAACACCGGTGCTAGCACTACCAGATTTCAGCCGACCCTTCATCATTGAGGCCGATGCATCTGGAGTTGGAATTGAGTGTTCTCATGCAAGATGGTCGACCACTTGCATACACTAGCAAGGCATTGTCTCCCACCCATCAAAAATGTCTATCTATGATAAGGAGATGCTCGCCATTGTGCACTTAATAACAAAGTGGAGACCCTACGATTGGCCGACGATTTGATTAAAACCGACCATAGAAGCCTTAAGTACTTTTTGGAGCAGAAGATATCATCCCCGGAGCAGCAAAAATGGGTAACCAAACTTCTAGGATTTGATTATGAAATTATTTACAAAAAGGGGAAAGAAAACGTTGTTGCAGATGCACTCTCACGGCTCCCTCAGCAAGCTAAATTTTCAGCTATCTCTCTTCCTACCACCGGCTTCCTCGAGGGCATTAGGGAAGAATGGAAGAAGGATCCAGAAACCAGTAACATCAAAAAAATTGGAGGATCCAAGTGTAATAGCTCACTATACTTGGGATTCGAGGGATCTACGCTATAAAGGTCGTATTGTGCTTATACCAAACTCCCCTTGCATCAAAGTTATTCTGCATGAAATGCACTCCACACCTTCAAACAGGCACTCCGGATTTCTAAGAACCTACAAAAGAGTGAAGCAAAACTTTTATTGGAAAGGGATGAAAAAATTATTTCGTAGCACAATGTGATGTATGTCAACAAACAAAAGGGATGGCAAGTCCAGTGGAAACTACAACCACTACCCATTCGGACTCGGTGTGTGGACCGACATCTCCATGGACTTCATCGAAGGGCTGCCACCTTCAAAAGGTAAAAGCACAATCCTTGTGGTGGTTGATCGACTTACGAAATATGCTCATTTTTGTCTTTGCGCAATCCCTACATGTAGTATTGCTCAGATTTTCATAGAAAATATTGTTAAACCGCATGGGATGCCAAGGTCCATTGTAAGTGATCGTGACGGGATCTTCACTAGTAAATTTTGGACCATAGTTATTTTTCAACAGTGGCACCAAACTCAAGATGAGCACTGCTGTACCATCCACAAACCGACGGCCAAATGAAGTGGTGACAGATGTTTAGAGGACATACCTTCTGTGTTTCACTAGTGATCGACCAAATTCCGAAAAGGCCGTAATGGTGGTACAATACTACATATCATTCATCTACAAAATGTACCCCATATGAAGCATTATATGGTCGGTCGGCTCTGTGATTCCAAAGTATTTCTCTAAGGTAGATCAGTTGACCAAGATTTAATTGACAGGACAAACTCCTACAAGCGCTAAAGGATAATCTCTCTCGCTTCAAGCTAGAATGAAGCGCAAGTCGACACACTAAGAAGTGAAAGAGAATTTTTAGTAGGAGATTGGGTTTATCTTCGCCTACAACCATACAAGCAACTATCCATCAATACACGAGCCTCCATGAAGCTATCTCCACGTTTTTATGGGCCCTATCGGATCATAGAGCGTATTGGAGCGTGGGCGCATGCACTTAAATTACCCGAAGATGCCAAAATTCATCCTGTCTTCCACGTGTCATGCTTGAAGCCTAAGTTGGGAGAACACGAGACACCCTGCATCCAACCGCCCAACACCACTAATGATGGAAATATTCAAGCCCAACCACAAGCCATCCTCGGCGCAGAGTCGTGATACGTCGTCGCGTCCCTCTCTTCAAGAAATCTTGGTACATTGGACTAATTTACCACTCGAAGATGCCACATGGGAATCATATGAGGAGTCAAGTCCGTTCCTCGAATTCATGGAACCCCACCTTGAGGACAAGGCTGATTTGAAGAGGGCGGGCTTGATAGGACCCTAGCAGGGTTAGGTCCTACTCAACCATGGCTAATAAAAACCTCGTGAGAATGTAATAAACCCCACCTAGCCACCTCTATCCTATAAAGAAGAGAGGCTAGGGTTTATATTTGGGTCTTTGGGCTTCTTAGCCGCCCCTTCATGGGCCCGCTAAGGTTGAGGGCAAATTGGGTAGTTCACTTAGGAAGCAACCCCTAGGGTTAGGGTTTGGAGCTCTATATAAGCTTGTAGCCTCCACCTCTTTGGAATAAGAAAGATCAATCTACAATTGCAGCCACCAAAGCTACTTGGAGGGTGAAACCCCTATAGCGTGCTCCAAGCCTCAAAGATCAATCTCCATAGAATTCCTCCAGGGTTCTATCAAGTATGGAATTAGCATCCATATTTTTATGTCAGCTCTCTATAACTCAAAAGAGTCATAGAGGCCAACATATAACACCGAGCAAGAGTGTAATCATCTAAGTACTTCACATAACGAGCAATCTCGCCTCGCTTGCCCCTTCATGGTGTAGGGATCATCAGATCAAGGACATACGTGATTTTCTCCGCTGTGAGAATGATTCTCGCCAATCCATATAATTTGGCAATGAGGCGGTTGGCATCATGCCACGTAAAGGTTTTGAAAGCTGGGAAATAAAAGATGTAGCGCATGCAGACTTTGCAAAAATTTAAACAATTAAGATAAGAACTTTTATCTAAATGTATTCTCACTAATTTTTTCGTGAGCGGATAGTCGGAGGGATCTTTAGTGGGGATCAGGATCCAATCGGTGTTTTAACGTAACCTCGAGGGACTCGACCAATCACGTTAAGCTCGTAAAGGTAGACAACTCTTGCCAATCACAACTCCTTGCGATTCTTGTCCTGTTCGGCCTCCAAACCACCATGGCCTCGAGGGACTCGACCAACCATGATGTTCGGTTAAGTCATTAACATCGTTACCAGATGAGTCTGATTCGGTGATATACTCTCGAGGGACTCGACCAAGTATACCATGTCCTCAGGTCACCTCTGACATCTCTATGTTGTAGATAAAATGGTGAGACTTGATATAGGTGAGTCTCGAGGGACTCGACCAACTCAACCTATACTGGGAATCGGCTCCTAGCTATAACGATGGAAGGCCACGTGGGTCGATCTTATTGGTGCCATCTTGACTTAATATTATTTATGGAGAGAATTTTGATTTGGTCTCCTAACATAATGTGTCATACACATACATTATTTAATATATATATCTATATCGCATGCTAAATCATGATCATGGACCATATCCATCAGGCCTGAGAGCGATGGGCCTAATCACTCACATCAAGATCTATGTGTAGTTTAAGTCCATCGCTTGTCGATCCTTCAAAGATTCAACGCATCTCCATACGCTCGGATCGATCAAGCATCTCAACAAGTCTCGGCCTCGTGAGTCTACCACTATGGCTCTAATCTGGCTCGATTTTGTGCAACAAAGCACCATCGGCCGGCTGCCGCCGCCAGGCATAATACCACCCTTTGTTGGGAAATCTTTCAATGGGAACGACATCACATGCGTAGTGGAAGAACAGAAAACAAAATCCCCATGATTTCCCATAGAAAGTTTTCGTCATCGTGCTATTTAAACATATCGAAATCGTCAAAAACAAATCCGCAAAACTGCACATGTAAAGAAGATACCTAGGGAGATCGTATATCCCTGAATTCTTGCAGATATGTGGGAGAGGATGAAGGAAGTCAAGTGTTCTCCTCTCTAGCGATATCCACACAACAAGGATTACGATGATGCACCTCTCTCTCTAGGGAGAGGCGAATAGGAGGTGGCTACCAAAAACCCTCAGCCTATAGAACTCTAGTTCCCTCCTATTTATAGAGGCCCCCTGAAAAACCCTAATGGATCTTTTGCCAAAAACCCTATTGGGTATTGGATCTCCATCCAATTACCCAAGCCTCTTAGGAGATTAGTGGGTTTCTAGAGGCCCCTGAAAAACCCAATAATCTCTTATTAGCAATTATTGGATCTCATCTCAGGATCTAATAATTTAGGGGCTTAATGGATATCCAATAAGATAGGGGGTTCAATGGATATCTCATATCCGAACCTCTACTCGTCGCAACACCTACCATATGTGTGTGACCCTCTAGGCCTAATATCAAGCTGGTCGTGAGTTATACTTGTCAGAACCCCTTCTGACATAGTGAATTATTATCTTTATAATAATTCACCCAACTCATTGACTACGGACGCACTAGGCCACTACGCCGCGGCCCCCAGACGATACAAGGGAATCCAATCCTTTGGGCCTATCTGTCCTCAGTTACCATGTATCTAGAATCTCTCATCCATCTAATATCCCAAAGACCCTATACCGGGCATGGTGTTGTCAGGCCCATAGGGTATCTCCTCGAGTCTTGCTCTTGTCGGATTCTCCCGGAGAACCCTTTCTCTCTCAATCCGAATAACCTTGGCCAAGGATTTGTTCGAGCAAGAACATATGAGATATTCCTCTCATGATACCGAGAGCGGATGATCCTCTATTGACACTCAATAGCCCTCGTAAGGTTGGCTACCACTCTCAATGACCAGCTGTACTAGATATGGAGCTTTCCAAACCTATAAGTCCGGTATCAAAGAGTGGAGTACTCATACAGGACATCCTTGGTGTCTCAAGTCTAAGGACCAGATATACTATTGGGACTACGGAATCGCTGTCTGACGTGAGGTATCAATAACCATCCAGCATTCCGTAGGCGGATCAATCAGTGAACTCATTCTCCAATGAGCACCTGCACTGTACCCTTAGTGTCCCCACACGAGTAGCTATAAGATCAACTACCTCCATCATATGAATAGGTATACAGCACACTAGTCTATCCGGTTATCTCGATGTCCTTCTCGAGTAACCTATGATCAGGATAATTTAGGGTCTATGTTTAAAGGTGAATGGTCTCATTATCGTAATCTCATCACGATCCAATTCCCATTGCACAGATCTAAGGACATCACAATATTCATCTAGATAATATGAGATAATGCCAATAATCATAAGCAAAGAGATTGACGCAACGTGTTACAGGTGCAATCACTCACGTGATTGGCTTGTAGGGCACCTATAACTAGTAGACAGAAGTAAAGCTCCTGTTTGTTCTTTAGCCTTAGACAGAATACTAGTTTTATATGTGATAGCAGATAAGATTTCCTCAATTGATTGAAGAAATCCCGCTGGTTTGTTGAGGGAAATCCTCCTTGGTTTGTTAAGAAAAATCCTCCCTCCTAACTTGTATAAATACAACTCATATTATACTAATCAAAATAAGCTTTCATGATTATATTTTTAATCTATCATGGTATCAGAGCCCTTGCATTAAGCAAGAGCTTTTTCTTTCTTCTTCTTTTTTTTCTTTCCATTTGCCCAAATGACAAAGATCGAACAAAGACATTCATCTTCTCTTTGTTGTAATTTGTTTGTCAGGAGGAACATGCTAGGTAGCTTGTCGATTTGTTACTAGCGTACCAATTGATGCTTCTTACGCCGCTTCTTTCTTTCCTCCGGGGAAAAGCTATCACTACTCTGCTCAACCATCCACCATCGCAAGGCTGACGCTATCTACATCGCTGCGCAAGACGACGCCATTCCAGATAGAGGCATCATGTGGCTGACTTCTAAGCAGCATGAAGAACGCAACGTTCCTGGATGTTGGAGCAGAACCCAAAGACTCACCTTGGTTCAGAAGCAGAGCACTCTTTGCTGCCTCCTCTCACAGCGAATACCACACCCCTACTGCTTGCCCCTATTGCCTAACTGTCTCCTCCTCCTTTCACTACCTACTATTGCGCTAACCAGCGAACAGCAGGATGCAAGCACCCCCACCTTCTTCCTAAGGAGGCAAAGCGTCTTGCTTCGGTACAGCGCTCCTTTCTTCCTCTGCCACCGCCTAATCGGCGGACTTTACACAAGCGCCACGTTGGTCGCCTTGCCCTCGGTGCCCACCGCACCCTCCTCTCCCTGCTTTTGGAACCTGTTCGAGCAATGGGCACCAAATTCTGCAAGTGTTGCAGGTGGAGCTGCCCTGGCACCGTTGCACCCCACCTGGCTGGACCCGCGCTCTGCTAAGTAGGCGACGTAAGAGCCTGTTTGGCCGCATCAAATGAGCACCCCGTCTAGGCCCAGTAGTGGTCGGACCAGTTGATAAGGACCGACGGGTTGATAGTGGTTTCCTCCTTCCTCACTATCTAGCTATAGTAATCACTCTGCTCTCCTTCCAGCAACCCCTTGGAGCCAACTACCTCTTTTGCCGAGGGCTTCTCTCCGCTGCCCCTTCAGCCACCGAACCAGGCTGAACACTATGGTTTGCATCAATCATGTTAGGGATCGAGTGGCACTAAGAGGGGGGGGTGAATTAGTGCAGTGGTTAAGAACGATAAATTCGGTGATTTAAAATAACTTTCGGAAACTTCATACGTTGAAAATTATGCTTCGATTAAATCTGCAATGAAAGATGCTTTAGAAGTAAATTGATTTGTAAGAAGGAGATGAGAAGATAGAGCATCAAATTAAAGATGGTTTGCAATAAAGTAAATTTTAAGAATATAAATGCAAACCGATTTATAGTGGTTCGGACATACGACCTACGTCCACTCCCGATTCCTCTTCACTTGAGGCCACCGGCATTTCCACTAGCTATCCTCCTTCCAACGGGCAAGGATCAACTCCCTTACAGCTCTCTCCTTTTGATGGGCTTAGGAGGTAACCCTTACAAGGCCTCTCACCCCTCTCTAAGGCTAGATCACACTTAAGAATAAGAGGAAAGGTTTTGACATAATTTCAACAAAGTTTTCCCTTCTTCTTTCTCAGTTTTTGTGTGTATTTGATCCATGGATGAGAGGGGTATTTATAAACCTCAAGAGGATTCAAATTTGAATCACTTTTAGTTTTCTCGGTATTGGCGGTGCCACCACTTGTCAGTGGTGGTGCCACCGCCTGTCAGTCTGACACTGATAGTGCACTGGGCGGTGCCATTGCCCAGCTCAACGGTGCCACCGCCTGGGCTCTCAGGTTCCAGCTCACTGGTTGGGCCTTAAACTCGGCCTAAACTAGTTCATTATCAGGCCCAATTGGCCCCTACTTGAGTTATAAGATCAACACCTTATCCTAACCCAAATTAACATGCTAACTACAAAATTAAAGACATTTCCTAAGCTATTACAAAGTCCGACAAGTCAAAACTTCTTTCGATAAGCTTTTTACGAACTTAGGCGAGTCTTCCGACGAACCCTCGGAAACCATTCTGTGGACTCCCGACAAGCTCCTGGACTTCATGATGATCTTGGCGAGTTCCAACAAGCTTCTTTGGCAAGCTCCAATCTTTCTTGGCAAGCTCCGTGAACTTCCGATGAACCTTCCGGTGAACTTCCGAAAACCCTTCGGCAAGCTCCCTACTTGTTCTCGGCTAGTTCTAGCAGCACTCCCAACGAATCTTCAAACTTCCGTCAAACTCTCGAACTCCCAATGATCTATCGCACTTGTCTTCTGGTACTTTGTTTCACTTTACATCTTCATCATTATCGTAATTAATCCTGCACACACAAACCAAAACTCTACTTCGATTTAGATAATTATTATAACACGAATTGACATTATGTTGCCTGACACGTCATTGGTCGACGCTTCGTTTGATTCTTCGACGCATCATCCTCTCTTGCATTTTATTGCCCAATCGGCGGTTGACCTCCACAACCTCGATATCCTTGACGCAACACTCTCTTCTTGGCTCGATGCCCGGCGTACGAAGCCTTCTGCCGATTGTCGACTGAACCTCCAGCTAGACATCCAATATCCTGACATGATCACCCGGCACAACGTCAATTCCTCCAGCATCAACTGTCTAATCCTGATCGATAGTAGTCCTACGTCACTCAAAACGTAGTTAGACAATAAAACACAATCAATTAGTTTTATCATCAAAATCTGAGATTCAATAGTCTCCTCCTTTTTGATGATGACAACTAATTGATGACTAACGGAGTTAACCATAACTCCCCGGAGTTTAACGAAACTCCCCCTATCAATATTCCATTGATGGAAACCTTGGATTATCCCAAATCCAAGCAACATTTATCATAAATTATGAGAATCATCAATTCATCATGTAAATATATAAAATATTCAATTCAATGCATGAAGTCATCAATCTACTTCTCCCCCTATGTCATCAACAAAAAAGAGAAGTTGCATCATAGCTAGTTTAAAAGATATGCAAATTTTATAATATACTAGCTATTAATCATATCATACAATATTTAAGCATAACTTTACAATACAACATCCAATCATACCATTCAATCATAGCAAGTTTCAAGATATGTAAGATAGCACTTGTTATGATGGTATTCATGATCGCAAGTTTTTCTATTCTCCTTTGAGAAGTGCAAGGAAATAGTATTTAAAAATGTGCAAGTTGTACTTTCTTGGCTTCCTTTGTGATATGCATGCAATTTTGTAATTTCTTTCTTCTCTTTTGAGAAGAGCAAGCTTGCAAGTTTTGCTTTCTTTGCATGCTAGAAATTTTACATTCATTTGTAATATGCAAGCTAGCAAAAGCCTTCTTCCTCTTTATCAATGTCAAAAAGAAAGGGAGGATCAAATATGATGATATGAACTTTTTACAAAAGTTGGAATAAAAAAGGTTTACATCAATCTTCAAATCATAATACAAATATATTAATATAATGGATCAAGTCATGATTCATGATTCATCATAAAAGATATCAAGAAGAACATAATTTCTTTTACTTCAATATTCAAATAATGACAAGTGATACATATAAAAATTCTACATGAATATTTCAATCATCAAGTCATGAATCATACAAAGAAGTATTGAAACATAGGAGAAAAAATTGATTTAAGCATGCAATCAAGTTCAAGTCATGGATACCAATGCTAGCATATTTTACATGTATTTTTATGCCATGATAAAAATAATAAATCAATGATTCAATCATATTATTTAATGAAAGATATCAATATAAAAAATCAACAAGGATCAAAAGCTATCATTCATGGTTTATAATTATTCTTTTTAGCAAGATTAAGATCATGATTTTAAAACAAATTCTATGCATATAGTTTCGAGAAATTAAAATTATGATTCACAAATATTTTCTTTAGCATCAATTTCTAATTCATGATAAATGGTATACAACCAAGAATCATAATACATAAAAACATAGCATTCTCATATATTAAGTCATGATTCAATGATTCATCATAAAGCAAATTTCATTTATATCAAATATTCAATTTACACACAAGGCAAAAAAATCATGTCACTTCTAGGATATAATATCAAGACTCAAGAAGAACATGATTCATTTGAGAATGGATAGCACAAAGAGCATCTTGATTCATGCATAAGAATTTTCATCAAGATAACATTTCATAAGAATCAAGATATCAAGATCATGAATTCATAAAAATTCAAGTATTGAATTCCAAAAAATCAAAAGATAAGTTACATTTCATTTAAAGAATTTTCTTTTGATAAAATAAAAGGAGCATGGTAAATGATTTGATTTATAAAGAACTTCAAGTTATAATTGTCAAGATTATAATTTCAATAAAATTTCTTTATAGCAAAATGAAATCTTTTAGAACTTGATTCAAGCATTAAATACATCTTAATAAGTCATAATTCCAAAAGATTCAAGAATCACTAAAAGAAAAATCATTCAAGTTCAATTTGACTACTTCATACTTATCATTAAAATCATTTTCATAGATTCATATAGATGGATTATTTAACACATCATCAAAATCTCATTCATAATTCAAGTGAGTCACAAACTATCATAAATGAATTCATCACTTGTATTTCATGAAAAATAAAAAATTTTAAAAATCATACATTTCACTTTTTTATGATTTGCATTGATTTCATATAAACATGCCTTTATCTTCTTTTATGTTGAATAGAAACAATAATGAATGTTCAAGACATAAATGCTAAATCTCATAAAGCAAATTGTCAAGGATGATTTTAAATTTCATTTTCAAGCCATTATAAAAAAAGTAAGTAAAAAATTCAATCATCTCATGTCATGAATTCTAAAAGACATCTCAAGTTATCAACATCACATTAAAAAGATATTTCAAAAAGATATATCGATAAGTGATTTATTTGTATCATTTCATTTGAATTCATGATTCATTTGATAGGTTCTCCTCTTTAGTAAATAAAAAAGAAATTATGGAGAACAAAATAAATTAAGGGAGATAGAATATGATTGACGCATTGAACATGATTCATATTTAAAATATATCTCACGTCGTAAATATGAATCAAGCATTTGTCAAATTTGAAATCATCCTCAAAATTACATTCAATAAATTCATACATGACAAGCATAGATTTATTGAAAAATCAATAAGATAAAGGATTGCATTTCATTTTTATAAATTTCTATTCATGTGATTTGCTTCTTATAAGCATGCCTCTACCTTAAAAAGAAATGTTAACATTCAAGATGGAAAGACAAATTTCGTCATAAAGATCATAAAATTGTAACTCATTAAGTATGAGGCATTTTCCAAAATTGATTCAAGAGATTCATATGATTCATGAAATGAGTTCATTAATTTCAATAGGATAGAAAATACATTTTCATTTCATGTAATTGATTTCATGTGAGAATGTTCAAATTTTCATGTAAAGACCATGCATCATTTTATAAATCTAAAAAATAATTTTCATCATGAAAATTATCAAGTCCAAATATAATACAAGGTAACATCAAAACTATATTTCTTTCATTTGGAAAATTTGTAGGTTAGATCTTTTGATTTCATGAAGACAAGTATCATCTAAAAATTTTATCATAAAAAAAGGGTTAAGACCCATTAATCCAAGATAGAAGTTTTTAAATCAACATCACTTCAAAAAACTCATGCATGATATAAAATCATCAAGCATCATGTTTAGAGACAATGTAAAACATCAAGATACACTTGGATGGGTTAATCCTATTAGGTGTACAAATATTATCACAAATCATGCAATCATCATTCATAATTTTTACTTTTCAAAAATACTAGAAAGAAAAACATAGTATAATTTTTAAAAATAATTTTTTATTTTCAAAAAAAATTATTTCCTACTAACTAAGTTAAGCACTCAAGAAAAAGATATCAAGTAATTTCATTACAACATACAAATATTTCGGGTGAGTTTCTTACCTTGTTGTCGAAAACCATCAAAGCGTAGTTTGCGTCTTTATCCTTTTTGTGTGCTTTCCTCTTCTTCATTTTTGTGTGCTCATTTTTGGAGTATTCCGATTTCTTGTGTTTATAGCAAGAGTTGGTGTCCTTTTTATTTGTGTTCTTTAACTCATGTTTAATGAACTTTTTAAATTTTAATGTCAAAAGTTTAATGTTCTCAACATTGTCCTCATCACTTGAGTCATCACTTAAGTTGCATTTTCTTGTTTGAAGTGTCAAATCCTTTCTGTTCTTTGGAAGGTGGTTCATGTGTTCATCATGTTCATTGTGTTCCAAGAATGTCATCTCATAGATCATTAAAGACCCAATGAGTTCTTCAAGAGGTAAGTCATTTAAATTTTTAGCTTCTTGTATAGCGGTTACCTTTGGATCCCACCTTTTTGTAAGGGATCTTAAGATCTTGTTAGTGAGTTCAAAGTTTAAAAAACATTTACTAAGAGCTTTTAGACTATTGACAACATCCGTAAAATGGGTGTACATGTCACCGATAGTCTCGCTTGGTTTCAGTTGGAAAAGCTCAAAATCATACAATAAGAGGTTTACTTTTGAGTCTTTGACTCTACTAGTTTCCTCGTGTGTGATTTCAAGTATTCGCCAAATGTCAAAAGTCGTTTCGCACATAGAAATCCGATTGAACTCGTTCTTATCCAAAGCGTAAAATAAGGCATTCATAGCCTTTGCATTTAAAGAAAAAAAATTTCTCTCTAAAACTGACCATTCGTTCGTCGGTTTAGAGGAAAGTTGAAAATAATTTTTAATAATATTCCATAAATCCAAATCCATTGAAAGCAAGAAAACTCTCATTCGAGTTTTCCAATAAGTGTAGTCTGATCCGTTAAAGAACGATGGACGAACAACCGAAAAGCCCTCTTGAGAGCCATGAAGAGCCATTTCTCATGGGTGTGAATCCGAATGAGAAATAACATGGCTCTGATACCAATTGTTAGGGATTGAGTAGCACTAAGAGAGGGGGTGAATTAGTGTAGCGGTTAAGAACGATAAATTTGGCGATTTAAAATAACTTTCGGAAACTTTGTACGTTGAAAATTATGCTTCGATTAAATCCACAACAAAAGATGCTTTAGAAGTAAATTGATTCATAAAAATGAGATAAGAAGGTAGAGCATCAAAGTGAAGATGGTTTGTAGTAAAGTAAATTGTAAGAATATAAACGCAAACCGATTTATAGTGGTTCGGTCATACGACTTACGTCCACTCCCGATTCCTCTTCACTTGAGGCCACCAGCTTTTTCACTTGCTATCCTCCTTCTAACGGGCGAGGATCAACTCCCTTACAGCTCTCTCCTTTTGACGGGCTTAGAAGGTAACCCTTACAAGGCCTCTCACCCCCTCTCTAAGGCTAGATCACACTTTAGAATAAAAGGGAAGGTTTTGACACAATTTTAACAAAGTTTTCCCTTCTTCTTTCTTAGTTTTTGTATGTATTTGATCATGGATGAGAGGGATATTTATAGGCCTCAAGAGGATTCAAATTCGGAGCCTAAATTTGAATCACTTTTGGTTTTCTCAGTGCTGGCGGTGCCACCGTTTGTCAGTCTGACACTGATAGTGCATTGGGCGATGCCACCACCCAGCCTGGTGGTGCCACTGCTTGGGCTCTCAGGTTTTGGGTGGTGCCACCGCCCCAATCAGGCGATGCCACCGCCTGGGCTCTCGGGTTCCAACTCACTGGTTGGGCCTTAAACTCGGCCCAAACCAGTTCGTTATCGGGCCCAATTGGCCCATACTTGAGTTATAGGATCAACACCTAATCCTAACCCAAATTAATATGCTAACTACAAAATTAAAGACATTTCCTAAGCTATTACAAAGTCCAACAAATCAAAACTTCTTCCGGCGAGCATCCGGTGAACTTCCGGCGGTCTTCCAACGAACCCTCGGAAACCATTCTGCGGACTCCCGGCAAGCTCCCGGACTCCATGATGATCTTGGCGAGTTCCAACGAGCTTCTTTGGCAAGCTCCAATCTTTCTTGGCAAGCTCCGTAAACTTCTGACGAACCTTCCAGTGAACTTCTAAAAACCCTTCGGTAAGCTCCCAACTCATTCTCGGCCAGTTCCAACAGCACTCCCAACAAATCTTCGGAATTCCGTCGAACTCTCAAACTCCCAATGATCCATCGTACTTGTCTTCTGGCACTTTGTTGTGCTTTACATCTTCATCATTATCGTAGTTAATCCTGCACACACAAACCAAAACTCTACTTCGATGTAGACAATTATTACAATGCAAATTGACATTTTGTTGCCTAGCACGTCATTGGTCGATGCTTCATTCGATTCTTCGGCGTATCATCCTCTCTTGCGTTTTGTTGCCCAATTGACGGTTGACCTCCGTAACCCCGATATCCTTGGCACAACACACTCTTCTTGGCCCGATGCCCGACGTATGAAGCCTTCTGCCGATTGTCGATCGAACCTCTAACTCGATGTTAGAACCCTCCGCGGATTCTAAGCTTGGGGTTGATCTCTATAGGGGATCGGCCTCCTTGGAACTCTATAGGGGTTCCTTCCTCCAAGTTGCTGCACAAAGGTTGCAAAAATATTGATCTATTCATTGATTAAAAGAGGATGAATACATGGCTATTTATAGGGCTTCTAAGCCCCAACTCCTAATAGGACTCTTACTTAAGACTCCTACTTCTAACCAACTTCTAATTAGGACTCCTTCTCTAGTAGGACTTCTACTTCTAATAGGACTCTCTTCCTAATAGGACTTCTACTTCTAATATGACTCTTTTCCTAATAGAACTCCTACTTATAATAGGACTCCTTTCCTAATAGGACTTCTACTTCTAATAGGACTCTTTTCCTAATAGAACTCCTACTTATAATAGGACTCCTTTCATAAGAAGCAACCTAACCCTAACCTAGCCGGCCTCTTCACCTCTTTAATAGGGGTCGGCTAGATAGGATTTATATGAATGCCCTTATCAATGAAACTAAATTAGGACTCTCATAGCTAGAGTCCTAACAGACCCGCCCTCTTCAAATCAGCCTTGTCCTCGAGGCTGACGTTCCATGACTTCTGGGGATTTGATCTTCAAGTCGTCGTAGTTCTCCCAAGTGGCATCTTCTGCTGGTAGGTTTGCCCACTGTATTAACACTTCAGTAGTAGGTCGTCGTCATCGAGTTACGATTCATCGATCAATAATGGCACTTGGTTGGGTCTGGAGCTCTCCTTGGGTAGTTATATTTGGTAGATGGCTTTGGGCTGTCTCGTGTTGTCCCAACCTGAGCTTCAAACATGATACATGGAAGACTGGATGGATTCGGGAGCTGGCAGGTAAGTCCAATCTGTATGCTACTTCTTCGATGCGCTCCAAGAAATATTTTAGGCTTTTATGGTCGGTCTTGATGCGAAAGCGTCGCCCAATTAAGTATGGTCTCCATTTGGACACTGCATGCACAATTGCGAGCATCTCCTTGTCATAAATAGTCATCTTGAGGTGGGAAGGAGATAATGCCTTACTAGCATAAGCGAGGGGTCGGCCATCTTGCATTAATACAGCACCAATTCCTGCTCCGGAGGCATCAGCTTCAATAATAATAGTCTTATCGAAGTCGGGTAATGCTAGTACTGGCATTGTTATCATTGCGACTTTAAGTTCCTCGAAGGTGGTGGTGGCTTTGTCCGACCACTGGAAAGCATTTTTTTTCAGCAAGGAAGTAAGGGGTGTACTGGTCTTTCCATAGTCTTTCACGAACTTACGGTAGTAACCTGTTAAACCAAGAAAGCCGCACAGTGATTTTATGTTTCTCAGGGTTGGCCAGTTCTGCATTGCTTCAATTCTGGAGGGGTCCACTGCCACCCCTTCCTCTGATATGATATGCCCAAGATATTTCACTTTTTGTTGAAGAAAGCTACACAGAAATTCATAGTGATCGTTGTGCATTCGAAAGGCAGTTTTCGGTATGTCTTCTTCGCACACTCGTATTTGATGATATCCGGATCGAAGGTCCAACTTTGTGAAGACTCGTGCTCCCTTTAATTCATCAAGTAATTCATCTACTACTGGAATAGGATACTTGTCCTTGACGGTTATGTCATTGAGAGCTCGGTAATCAATGCACATTCGTCGTGTTCCGTCTTTCTTTCGTACGAGGAGCATTGGTGAAGAGTAGGGGCTGCAACTTGGCCGAATAATTCCTGTTTCAAGCATCTCTTTTACAATCCTTTCTATTTCATCTTTTTGAAGATGTGGATACTGATATGGTCGAGTATTTGCTGGAGGTTTCCCTGGAAGAATCGGTATACGATGATTGTGCCGGTGGTTAGGAGGTAGCCCACGTGGTTCGTCAAATATATCTGAAAATTCAGCAAACAAGGGAAGTAGGTTTGGATCTTTAAATTTGGTTGGCTCTCCCTTAGATTGCTGCTCAAGTTCTACCAAAAAGCCGCTGCATGCTTTGTGCAAAACTTTCTCCATTCGTTGTGTGCAAATTGTCGTTACGTCGCCCCCACGTTTCCCGTGCAGTATCACCTGTTTCCCCTTGCTGTAAAATTTCATAATTAATTTCAAAAAATTCCAGGAAACATCACCTAATGTCGTCAACCATTCGATGCCAAGCACGGCCTCATAATCATCGAGGGAGAGGAGGAAAAAATCTGCAATTATCTCTTGGTCCTGCAGCAACAGTTTCACCCGTGGGCATTTACGATCACACTTCAAAATTCGTCCATCTGCGACTTTAACATCGAACCTGCTGCAATTCTCAATAGGTAAGGCCATCCGGACAGCAACCTTGCTGTTCATAAAATTATTAGTGCTCCCGGTGTCAATAAGAACGGTGATTGGTTGTTGCTTCAGAAATCCTCCCACTTTCATTGTTTGCGGGTTCGCATAACCGGCAAGGGCATGCATCATAATATCAATTGGCTGTTGTTCTTCATCCGTGACCTCTTCCTCATGCTCCTGGACCTCCTCCTTCATGTCTTCAAGAGGTTCAATCAATAGGAGGCGGCCCCTTTTGCAGCGATGATCGCGGTTCCACGGCTCGTCGCAATGCCAACAAAGACCCTTTGCTGATCGATCACGTAGTTCTTCTCTTGTCAATTTTTTGGGCAGCGAAGGATGGCTAGGAGCAGAAGGGGGTTTATATGTTGAGGTTCTAGGAGTAGTACTTATCCTCCGAGAATCTTGGTTGAGTCGTTCTTCTTGTATTCGGGCAAAAGAAATCACAGCCATCACGGTACGGGGCTGTCGCGCCTTAACTTCCCCTTTTATCTCTGGCTTGAGTCCTTCGATAAATGTTCCTAACAATTGACGGTCAGTCCAATCATGAGCAAGGTAGGATAGCTTCTCAAACCCGGTTTGGTACTCTTGAATCGTAGAGGTTTGTCGAATCTTTGTGAGTTGGCCGTCGATATTTTCATACTCTGTAGGTCCAAAACGGTTCAGCAGTGCATTCTTAAATTGATTCCATGTCGGAGCCCCATGATTATATTCCAGCCAATTGTACCATTGAATAGCATCTCCTTCAAGGTGGATGATAGCAATCTCCACCATAGCATTATCCGACGTTCGGTAGTAGCGAAAGTAACGTTCTGCGCGCGAAATCCACCCCGCTGGGTCTCCTTCCCATCGTGGGAAGTCCACCCTCATGCGTGGCTGAAGCACATCTGAGGGCTGTCCCTCCTTCTCTGGGGTCCTTTCTAAATTCTCTCCTTGCTGCAGTTTGGTTGGACTCGATGGTTGTCCAATTCTGAATTCTGCAAACAAAGCGCGCAATTTGTCTTCCAAGCGCGATTCAAGCTGTGATTCAATCCGAGATTCCCATGCTTCAAATTTAGCATCAATTGGATCTTGGGAAGCCATAGCATATGTCTGTAGATCAGAGATGCCCTTGTCTTTTTTCTGTTGATGGGTTAATGGCATGGGGTGGTGGAAGGTTCGGACAATAGATCGATGATTGAAGGGTTCAGCTGTAATGGTTTACTGTTTTGGGCTGTGGTTTTTGATGTTGTTAGGGTTATGAAACTAGGTTATGATGGCTGCATCTTGAGGCTAGAGGGATGCCCTAAAGACGTCTTGGTTTGTGGCAGCAAGGTTGCTAGGGTTTGGTAGGTTACGGAGAAGAAAAAAGGACCAAGGTGCAATACCAGATTTTTCGCCGAAAAAATTCCAGCAGTAAAGATGTAATTTTTCCAGAAATTTTCAAAAGAGATTCAAGTAAAACTCAAAGGGGATCTACTGATAAGGAAGAGATAATACTGTAAAAAATTTCGTAGGAAGAAACGACAGCAAGAGGTTTGGCAAAATTGAGAATCACGGAGAGGTATTATAGCAGATTTTTATGTCTAAAGTGCAGCAGATTGGACGTAAAAGATAAGTGGTTTTATTGAGAATTTTTGACAAAACTAAAGGAAAACTACTGTTAGGAAGTGTCAAAGCCACGTAAAAATTCCATAGAGATTTGGATAGAAAAAACGCAGTAGCAAGATCAAAAGGCAATGCTATGCGGCTGAAATTCTGCAAATGCGACTTTTCGTTGTAGAGATGAAAACTTTGCGACGAAAATTTTATGCAGCAATTATAGGAACGAATTTTTTAGATTTTTGAATAAGGATAACTAAATTGCAGCAGCAGTAGGGTAGATAACCAGAACCTATTGCAATTCACGGAAGATCAAAGGATGATCTACGGTGGTGGAGATGACATGAATTCAGCGATGATCTTCTAAGCAATTGTGGGAATTGCTTTGCGCGGTTGTGGAGGGCTGGTGGATGGCTGTGGAAGGGCAGCGAGATGCCAAGAACGCTGCTCTGATACCAAGTGGTAGAACCCTCCGTGGATTCTAAGCTTGGGGTTGATCTCTATAGGGGATCGGCCTCCTTGGAACTCTATAGGGGTTCCTTCCTCCAAGTTGCTGCACAAAGGCTGCAAAAATATTGATCTATTCATTGATTAAAAGAGGATGAATATATGGCTATTTATAGGGCTTCTAAGCCCCAACTCCTAATAGGACTCTTACTTAAGACTCCTACTTCTAACCAACTTCTAATTGGACTCCTTCTCTAGTAGGACTTCTACTTCTAATAGGACTCTCTTCCTAATAGGACTTCTACTTCTAATTGGACTCCTTCTCTAGTAGGACTTCTACTTCTAATAGGACTCTCTTCCTAATAGGACTTCTACTTCTAATAGGACTCTCTTCCTAATAGGACTTCTACTTCTAATAGGACTCTTTTCCTAATAGAACTCCTACTTATAATAGGACTCCTTTCATAAGAAGCAACATAACCCTAACCTAGCCGGCCTCTTCACCTCTTTAATAGGGGTCGGCTAGATAGGATTTACATGAATGCCCTTATCAATGAAACTAAATTAGGACTCTCATAGCTAGAGTCCTAACACTCGACATCCAATATCCTGATGTGATCATCTGACATAATGTTAATTCCTCCAGCATCAACTGTCTAATCCTGATCGATAGTAGACCTACGTCACTTAAAATACAGTTAGACAATAAAACACAATCAATTAGTTTCATCATCAAAATCTGAGATTTAACAAATCGTAGCCGTCGTCGCCTCATTTGCACCAAACAAGCTGAAGCTTCCCATATGAAAGGCACAGCGGCAGCATTCTTCTTCTTCTGATTTGCCTCACCAGAGATGAGAGAGAGCTGTCATAGCTCTCTACCGCTGCTCTCTGAACTTGCCCCAGGAGGTGTTGTGACGCTGCGCCTCCTCCACGGGCCAATCGGGCTTAGCCGGGTCCAACATCTCTGCACGACTCACGTGGAGCATCAGCCCCATTGGGGGCTTTGCCGTGACGATCTGCAATAGTAGGACGTCGAGGGAGCTACACCTTCATCTCACATTAGGGCACATCAAGGTGCACCATCGAGGTGTTGCTGCTACAAGAATTGCCTCCCCTACCTATAGTCTTTGGCTCCTTTTTGCAATACACAGATTACTACCTGGTGTTGTCCACATATGGCAGTCTACATCCGTAAGATTTTCTCAACTGATTGACGCCATCATATCCTCAAATGTCTTCATCGTCTACCTCTAACACTCCAGTTGTTGTCCCTGCGAGGAACCATAGCACTTCTCAGTCTCCAGGCCTTATCACTATCAATGCTGCAGCACTCATTCCTTTCAAATTATCCAAAGGTGAAAACTACGCATCTTGGCATGTATAATTTTCTAATCTTCTATTTGGATATAACCTCCTAGGCTACATCGATGGCTCTCTCCATTATCCACTTGCAGTGCTCAACATCCCAGGAGAACCCAGTCCAATACCAAATCTAGCCCACAAACTGTGGCTACGTCAAGATCGCCTCATCCTCTTATTAGAACCCTTGCGGATTCTAAGCTTGGGGTTGATCTCTATAAGGGATCGGCCTCCTTGGAATTCTATAGGGGTTCCTTCCTCCAAGTTGCTGCTCAAAGGCTGCTAAAAGATTGATCTATTCATTGATGAAAAGAGGACGAATACATAGCTATTTATAGGGCTTCTAAACCCCAACTCCTAATAGGACTCTTACTCAAGACTCCTACTTCTAACTAACTTCTAATTAGGACTCCTTCTCTAGTATGACTCCTAATTCTAATAGGACTCTTTCCCTAATATGACTCCTGCTTCTAATAGGACTCTTTTCCTAATAGGACTCATAATTCTAATAGGACTCTTTCCCTAATAGAACTCCTACTTCTAATAGGACTCTTTTCCTAATAGGACTCCTACTTCTAATAAGACTCTTTCTCTAATAGGACTCCTATTTCTAATAGGACTCCTTTTCTAAGAAGCAACCTAACCCTAACCTAGTCGGCCTCTTCACCTCTTTAATAGGGGTCGACTAGATAGGATTTACATGAATGCCCTTATCAATGAAACCAAATTAAGACTCACCTAGCTAGAGTCCTAACAGACCCGCCCTCTTCAAATCAACCTTGTCCTCGAGGTTGACGCTCCATGAATTTTAAGAATTTGATATTCAAGTCATCATCGTTCTCCCAAGTGGCATCTTCTGTTGGTAGGTTCGCCCACTGTATTAGCACTTCAATAGCGGGTCGTCGTCGTTGAGTCACGATCCGTCGATCAATAATGGCACTTGGTTGGATCTGGAGCTCTCCTTGGGTAGTCATATTTGGTAGATGGCTTTAGGCTATTTCGTTTTGTCCCAACTTGAGCTTCAAAAACGACACTTAGAAGACTAGATGGATTCGAGGCTGGCGAGTAAGTCCAATATGTATGCTACTATTCCGATGTGCTCCAAAATCTGATAGGATCCATAGAACCGAGGTGAAAGCTTCATAGATGCTATGGTCTTCGGATCATCTTGCCATTCCCTCCTAATATCCTCAGGGAAGTCACTGGTTGAAAGTGAAATGGTCGAAAATTTAGCTTGCTCGAGTAGCCACGAAAGTGCATTTGTAACAACATTCTCTTTCCCCCTTTTGTAAGTTATTTCATAATCATATCCAAGAAGCTTTGTTACCCATTTTTGCCACTCGGGAGAAGATATCTTCTGCTCTAAGAAATATTTTAGGCTTTTATGGTCGGTCTTGATTTGAAAGCGTCGCCCGATCAAGTACGATCTCCATTTGGCCATCACATGCACAATCGCAAGAATCTCCTTGTCGTAAATAGTCATCTTGAGATGGGAAGGAGATAACGCCTTACTGGCATAAGTGAGGGGGCGGCCATCTTTTATTAGTACAACACCAATTCTGACTCCGGAGGCATCGGCTTCAATAATAAAAGTCTTGCCAAAGTCGGGTAACGCTAGTATGGGCGTTGTTATCATTGCGACTTTAAGTTCGTCGAAGGTGGTGGTGGCTTTGTCCGACCACTGGAAAGCATCTCTTTTCAGCAAGGAAGTAAGAGGTGCACTGATCTTTCCATAGTTTTTCACGAACTTACAGTAGTAACCTGTTAAACCGAGAAAGCCGCATAGCGATTTTATGTTCCTTGGGGTTGGCCAGTTCTGCATTGCTTCAATTTTGGAGGGGTCCACTACCACTCCTTCCTCTGATATGATATGCCCAAGATATTTCACTTTTTGCTGAAGAAAGCTACACTTCATTTTTTTGACAAAAAGAATATGTTCTCGCAAAATTGTCAAAACAAGTCGTAAGTGCTGAATATGACTTTCAAGAGAAGGGCTATAAATAAGGATATCGATAAAGAAAACTAGCACAAAATTTCGAAGATAACTTCAGAAAATATCATTCATAAGGCTCTGGAAGGTGGAGGGAGTATTGGTGAGACCAAAGGGCATTACCAGAAATTCATAGTGACCGTCGTGCGTTTGAAAGGCAGTTTTCGGTATGTCTTCTTCGCACACTCGTATTTGATGATACCCGGATCAAAGGTCTAACTTTGTGAAGACTCGTGCTCCCTTTAATTCATCAAACAATTTATCTACTACTGGAATAGGATACTTGTCCTTGACAGTTATGTCATTGAGAGCTCAGTAATTAATGCACATTCGCCATGTTCCGTCTTTCTTTCGTACGAGGAGCACTGGTGAAGAGTAGGGGCTGCAACTTGGCTGCATAACTCTTGTTTCAAGCATCTCTTTTACAATCCTTTCTATTTCATCTTTTTGGAGATGTGGATACTGATATGATCGAGTATTTGCTGGAGGTTTGCCTGGAAGAATCGGTATATGTTGATTATGCCGACGGTTATGAGGTAGGCTGCGTGGTTCGTCAAATATATCTGAAAATTCAGCAAGCAAGGGAAGTAGGTTTGGATCTTCAAATTTGGTTGGCTCTCCCTTAGATTGCTACTCAAGTTATACCAAAAAGTCGCTGCATACTTTATGCAAAACTTTCTCCATTCGTTGTGTGTAAATTGTCGTTACGTCGCCCCCACGTTTCCTACACAATATCACCTGTTTCCCCTTATTGTAAAATTTTATAATTAATTTCAAAAAATTCTAGGAAACATCACCTAATGTTGTCAACCATTCGATGCCAAGCATGGCTTCATAATCATCAAGAAAGAGGAGGAAAAAAATCTGTAATTATCTCTTGGTCCTGCAGCAACAGTTTCACCCGTGGGCACCTACGATCACACTTCAAAATTTATGCATCTACGACATTAACATCGAACCTGCTGTAATTCTCAATAGGTAAGGCCATCTGGATAGCAACCTTGCTATTCATAAAATTATTAGTGCTCCCGGTGTCAATAAGAACAGTGATCGATTGTTGCTTCAGAAATCCTCCCACTTTCATTATTTGCAGGTTCGCGTAACCGGCAAGGGCATGCATCGTAATATCAATTGGCTGCTGTTCTTCATCTGTGACCTCTTTCTCATGCTCTTGGACCTCCTCCTCCATGTCTTCAAGAGGTTCAATCAATAGGAGGCGGCCCCTTTTGCAGCGATGATCGCAGTTCCACGGCTCGTCGCAATGCCAACAAAGACCCTTTGCTGATCGGTCACGTAGTTCTTCTCTTGTCAATTTTTTGGATATCGAAGGATGGCTGGGAGTAGAAGGGGGTTTATATGTTGAGGTTCTAGGAGTGGTGCTCATCCTCTGAGCATCTTGGCTGAGCCGTTCTTCTTGTATTTGGGCAAAAGAAATCACAGCCATCACGGTACGGGACTGTCGTGCCTTAACTTCCCCTTTTATCTCTGATTTGAGTCCTTTGATAAATGTTCCTAACAAGAAAGGTAGGATAGCTTCTCAAACATGGTTTGGTACTCTTAAATCATAGAGGTTTGTCGAATCTTTACGAGTTGGCCGTCGATATTTTCATACTCCGTAGGTCCGAAACGGTTCAGCAATGCATTCTTAAATTGATTCCACGTCGGAGCCCCATGATTATATTCTAGCCAATTGTACCATTGAATATCATCACCTTCAAGGTGGATGATAGCAATCTCCACTATAGTATTATTCGACGTTCGGTAGTAGCGAAAGTAATATTCAGCGCGCGAAATCCACCCCGCCGGGTCTCCTTCTTCCTATCATGGGAAGTCCACCCTCATGCGTGGCTGAAGCATGTATGAGGGCTATCCCTCCTTCTATGGGGTCCTTTCTAAATTCTCTCCTTGTTGCAGTTTGGTTGGACTCGGTGGTTGTCCAATTTTGAATTCTGCAAACAAAGCACGCAATTTGTCTTCCAAGCGCGATTCAAGCCATGATTCAATCTGAGATTCCCATGCTTCAAATTTGGCATCAATTAGATATTGAGAAGCCATAGCAAATGCCTGTAGATCAGAGATGCCCTTGTCTTTTTTTTGTTGACAAGTTAATGGCATGGGGTGGTGGAAGGTTCGGACAATAGATCGGTGATTGAAGGGTTCAGCTGTAATGGTTTACTATTTTGGGCTGTAGTTTTTTATGCTGTTAGGGTTATGAAACTAGGTTATGATGGCTGCATCTTAAGGCTAGAGGGATTCCCTAAAGATGTCTTGGCTTGGTAGTAAGGTGTCTAGGGTTTGGTATGGTACGGAGAAGAAAAAAAGACAAAGGTGCAACACCAGATTTTTCACCGAAAAAATTCCAACAGTAAAGATATAATTTTTTTCAGAAATTTTCAAAAGAGATTCAAGAAAAACTTAAAGGGGATCTACTGATAAGAAATAGATAATGCTGTTAAAAATTTTGTAGAAAGAAACGACAGTAGGAGGTTCGACAAAATTGAGGATCACGAAGAGGTATTATAGCAGATTTTTACGTCTAAAGTGCAGCAGCTTGGACGTAAAAGATAAGCAGTTTATATTGAGAATTTTTCGACAAAACTAAAGGGAAAACCACTGTTAGGAAGTGTTAAAGCTATCGTAAAAATTTTATAGAGATTTGGGTAGAGAAAACGTAGTAGCAAGATCAAAAAGACAGTTCTATGCGGCTAAAATTCTACAGTGCGACTTTCGTTGTAGAGATGAAAACTTTGCGACGAAAAGTTTATGCAGCAATTATAGGAACGAATTTTTTTAGATTTTTTGAATAAGGATAACTAAATTGCAGCAGCAGTAGGGTAGATAACCATAACCTATTGCAATTCACGGGAAGATCAAAGGATGATCTACGGTGATGGAGATGATGGCGGAATTCAGCGATGATCTTCTAAGCTTTTGTGGGAATTACTTTGGGCGGTTGTGAAGGGCTGGTGGATGGTTGTGGAAGGGTAGCGAGACGCCAAGAACGTTGCTCTGATACTAAGTGTTAGAACCCTTGCGGATTCTAAGCTTGGGGTTGATCTCTATAGGGGATCGGCCTCCTTGGAACTCTATAGGGATTCCTTCCTCTAAGTTGCTGCTCAAAGGCTGCTAAAAGATTAATCTATTCATTGATGAAAAGAGGATAAATACATGGCTATTTATAGGGCTTCTAAACCCCAACTCCTAATAGGACTCTTACTCAAGACTCCTACTTCTAACCAACTTCTAATTAGGACTCCTTTTCTAGTAGGACTCCTAATTCTAATAAAACTCCTACTTATAATAGGACTCTTTTCTTAATAGGTCTCCTAATTCTAATAGGACTCTTTCCCTAATAGGACTCCTACTTCTAATAGGACTCTTTTCTTAATAGGACTCCTACTTCTAATAGGACTCTTCTCTAATATGACTCTTATTTCCAATAGGACTCCTTTTCTAAGAAGCAACCTAACCCTAACCTAGCCGGCCTCTTCACCTCTTTAATAGGGGTCTGCTAGATAAGATTTACATGAATGCCCTTATTAATGAAACCAAATTAGGACTCTCCTAGCTAGAGTCCTAACACCTCCAAGCCATTCAAGCCTTAGTCGCTGGGTCCGTCGCCCCACTAATATCTTCATGTATAATTGCTGCAGAAGCATAGTCCAAGTTGCAAACCATCTTGGCAAATCGCTCACGTACTCGCATCCTCGGACTTTTATCCAATCTAATGAAAGTAAAATAAGAGGGAAGTACTATTACTGATTATCTACAAAATATCAAAGTTATCATCGATGACTTGGTTTTGATAGGTCATTCCCTTAGTGAAGAAGTCCTAGTCCATACCCTTAATGACCTAGAAGACGAATATAAAGAACTGGCAGTCGCAATTCGGCCACATGACTCACCGATATTATTCGAAGAACTCTATGACAAGTTGACTAACTACGAGATATATTTGAAGTATAATGACAGGTTGCCTACTATCACAGCTCAAGTTAATTAAAAATCCAAGATGAAGAGTAACCAGTGCAATAAGCATATCAATCAAGGTTCGGCTAAGCTGCCTCCTAACCCTATGGGTCCCACGCCAAACCCCCCTCATCCACATTATCAACACTTTCATCCCTACCATCAAGGTGGTAACCCCTATAATCATCAGCCCTGGCATCCTGACCTCAAAAGTCATCATTGAATCATCTGTCAGTTGTGTAATAAAGTCGAACAATCTACGAAAGCCTATCGATCTCGACCTCGACTCCCTGCTTCAACACAGTGGCCTAAGGCCAATCTCATGACTACTCCGACAACTAGCCAACCTAATTAGATTGTGGACTCTGGTGCATCACATCACATCACATCACCTCCGATCTTCAGAACTTGTCTATCCACAACTACTATGGCGGAAATGAAGATATCATCATCAGTGATGGTAAAGGAACTCCCATCACTCATACTGGTTCCATAATGCTTAATTCACTTACCACAACCTTCACACTTGATGATATTTTATGTGTACCTCACATTAAACGAAACCTTATTTCTGTCTCTCAATTCTGCAAACAAAACAATACCTCAATTGAATTTTTTCCTGACTCCTTTCTTGTCAAGGATTTGAGCATGGGGGCATCCTTAGTCCAAGGCCAGAATAAAGATAACATTTATGAGTGGTCATCTGCTTCGCAACTTACCTAGCCTGCTACTCACTCTTCAGTTGCAGCTCCAGTTGATGTGTGGCATCGTCGTCTTGGTCACCCGTCCTCCTTTATCCAACGTAAATTAATTTCTCATTATTCTCTTCCTACTTTTAAAACTAATAGCATTAACATGCATTGTGATGCTTGTCTTAGCAATAAAAGTCATAAGCTACCTTTTGGAACATCCTCCATATCTTGCTCTAAACCATTTAAAATTATTTATATAGATGTTTGGGGCCCTATCCCAACCTCTTCTTTTGACAAGTTTAGATTTTATATTATTTTTGTTGACTATTTCATCAAATACATATGGTTATATCTTCTCTACCATAAATCTAACGTTTCAACAATCTTTACCAACTTTCAAAAGTTGATTGAGAATTTCTTTCAGTCTTCAATCAAAATGGTTTATTCTGATAGCGGAGGCGAATATCAAGCTCTCACATCTTGTCTCTCAACTTGTGGTATACAACATCTCAAATCACCCCCACATACTCCCCAATTAGTTGGTTCTGCTAAACGCAAACATCGACATATAGTTGAAACTAGTCTTACTTCTACATCAAGCATCCATGCTCCTAACTTTTTAGTTAGTAACTTTTCAAACTGCAGTCTATCTAATTAATCATATGCTCACTCTAATCCTACAATACCAGTCACCATTTGAAAAACTTTTTCACAAGCATCTAAATCTTCAAAAACTCAAAATCTTTGGTTGTTTATGTTATCCATGGCTACGACCTTATACCTCACATAAACTAACACCCCGATCCAAGCCTTACACCTTTATAAGATATTCTTTGGAACATAATACTTTTCGATATTATGAACCCCAAACTGAAAGAGTCTTTATATCATGTCACATTACTTTTGTGGAGTCTACTTTTTCTTTTCACAATTATCCTACCATACAAGCTATTCTAACAAATATACATAACTGGAGTATCCCTCCGATCCCATCACACTAACCTCCTTTGATGTCATCTAGTCTTTTTCCTCAGGATCCACACTCTCTTGTTCTCCTGGTATAATAGCTCCTCACTCCCTCTATTACTTCTCCTCTCCCTTCTTCATAAGCTTCTCCTACTACTGACATAATGCCCTCAGAAACACAACAATATTCTTTACCCTCTTCTGAATACAATGACACTGAAGTACCTCAGTCTCCTCCAACCTGTGTCAATGCCTCTCCACTACCTATACCAACAACACAAGCTACAACTCCTAAACATCTAATGACAATACGCTCCAAGAGTGATATATTCAAACCACGTCAAGTCCTCGACCTACATGCTACCACAAAATCCTCTTCTGAGATCAATGAACCTATCATAATTACTCAAGCCCAAAAATTTCCATACTGGCATAAAGCCATGTGTGAAGAATATGATGCCCTCCTCCATAACTCCACATGGACCCTTGTATCCTTTCATCCTACACAAAACATCATCGGGTGTAAATGGGTCTTTCGAATTAAGCAGAACTCAAAGGGTTTCATCAATGACCTGGAGTTGACTTTACAAAGACTTTCAGTCCTATTGTTAAATCAACAACAATTTGACTTATTCTAAGTTTGGTCATCTCAAAAGACTGGCAACTACGATAACTAGATGTTAACAATGCCTTTCTACAAGGGATTCTAACTGAAGATGTCTATATGCAGCAACCCCTTGGCTTCATTCATCATCAGTATCTGAGACATGTGTGCAAACTATAAAAAGCTATTTATGGACTTCGTCAAGCTCCAAGAGCCTAGTATACTGAACTTGGCTCATTTCTGACATCAACTAGTTTCATCAATGCCAAGTCTAATACTTCGTTATTTTTATGACAATAAAATAGACACACAATATATCTTCTCGTATATATGGACGATATTATTATTACAGGCAATGATCCCTTGGAGATTCAGATATTCCTAAAACAATCGGTTGATCGATTCTCTGTTAGGAAATCCGATGGGGCGATATCTCATGCATAGCGGAAGAACAAAAAACAAAAACACCCAAGATTTCCTTGAAAGGTTCCACCATCGTGCGAAGATTGGTGCATCAAAATATAAATCCACAAATCTGAAAACTGAATATGTAAGAAAGGAACGATAGTACCTAGGGAGATCATATATCCCTGAATACCTACAGATCTATAGGATTGGATAAAGGAGGTCAAGCGTCCTCTTCTCTAACGGTATCCACACGATAGCGACTACGACGATGCACCTCTCTAGGGAGAGGAGAACAGGAGGTGGCTACCAAGAGAACCCCCAGCCTATGGAGCTTTGGTTCCCTCCTATTTATAGAGGTCTCCTGTGAACCCTAATGAATCTTGCACTATTTGGTATTAGATCTACATCCAATTACCCAAGCCTCTTAGATTAATGGGTCTCTACTCAATAATCTAGCTCTTATTGGATCTCATTCATGCGATCTAATAATATAGGGGCTTATTGGATATCCAATAAGATAGGGGCTCCGGTAGATATCTCATATCTGAACCTCTACTTGTCGCAACACCTACCATATGTGTGTGACCCTCTAGGCCAAATATCGAGCTGGCCATGAGTCATACCTATCAGAACTCCTTCTGACTTAGTGAATCATTATCTCTATAATAATTCCCTCGACTCATCGATTACGAACGTACTAGGCCACTCCGCCATAGTCCTCAGACAATACAGGGGAATCTAATCCTTTGGACTTATCTGTCCTTAGATACTATGTACTTATAGTCCCTCATCCATCTAATATCTTAGAAACCGTATATCAGGCATGGTGCTGTCAGGCCCATATGATTTCCAATCGTGTCTCGCTCTAATTAGATTCTCCTGGAGAACTCTTTTTCTCTCGATCCAAATAACGCTGGCTAGGGATTTGTCTAAGCAAGATCACATGGGATATTTCTCTCATGATATCGAGAGCGGATGATCCTCTATTTGTTAGGGATCAAGCGGCACTAAGGAGGAGGTGGGGGGTGAATTAGTGTAGCGGATAAATATGATAAACTTCAGTGCTTTTAAATCACTTTCGGAAACTTCGTACGTTGAAAATTATACTTCGATTAAATCCACAACGAAAGATGCTTTAGAAGTATATTGATTTGTAAGAAGGAGATGAGAAGGTAGAGCATCAAAGTGAAGATAGTTTGCAGTAAAATAAATTACAGGAATATAAATGTAAACTGATTTATAGTGGTTTGGTCATACGACCTACGTCCACTCTCGATTCCTCTTCACTTGAGACCATCGGCTTTTCACTAGCTATCCTCCTTCCAACAGGTGAGGATGAACTCTCTTATAGCACCTCTCCTTTTGACGGGCTTAGGAGGCAACCCTTACAAGGCCTCTCACTCCTCTCTTGGACTAGAACACACTCGAAGCTTAGAGGGAAGATTTTGACACTATTTTAAGAGAGTTTTTCCTTTTTCTTTCTTAGTTCTAGACACCCTTTCAACCATGAATGAGGGGTATTTATAGGCCTCAAGAGGATTCAAATTTGGAGCCCAAATTTGAATCACTTTCGTTTTTTCCGGTACTGGCGGTGCCACCGACTATTAGTGGCGGTGCCACCGACTATTAGTGGCGGTGCCACCGACTATTAGTGGCGGTGCCACCGCTTGTCAGTGTCGGCTCCAAATTTGAATTACTTTCATTTTTTCCAGTACTGGCGGTGCCACCGCCTATCAGTGTCAGACACTAACAGTGTACTGGGCGGTGCCACCGCTTGGGCTTGCTGCCCAGCAGCGGTCCCACCGCCCAGCCCGACGGTGCCACCGCTTAGGCTCTCGGCCTTTGGGTGGTGCCACTGCCCTAGCCTGGGTGGTGCCACCACCCGGGCTCTCGGCCACTGGGCGGTGCCATTGCCTAGCCTTTTTCAACACACTAGTTTGGACCTTAAACTCGGCCCAAACCAATCCGAAATAAGGCCCAGTTGGCCCCTACTTGGGTTATAGGATTAACACATAATCCTAACCTAAATTAATATACTAACTATGAAATTTAAGATATTTCCTAAGCTATTACAAAGTCCGACAAGTCAAGACTTCTTCTGGCGAGCTTCCGACGAATTTCCGACGGTCTTCCGATGAACATCCGGCGGTCTTCTGACAAACCCTCGGAAACCATTCTGTGGACTCTCGGCAAGCTCCTAGACTTCACGATGATCTTGGCGAGTTCCAACGAGCTTCTTTGGCAAGCTCCGATCTTTCTTGACAAGCTTCGTGAACTTCCAATGAACCTTCCGGTAAACTTCCGAAAACCCTTCGGTAAGCTCCCTACTCGTTCTCAGCCAGTTTCGGCAGCACTCCCAATGAATTTTTGGACTTTCGTCGAACTCTCGAACTCCCAAGAATCCATCACACTTATCTTCCGGCACTTTGTTTCACTTTACGTCTTCATCGTTATCATAGTTAATCCTACACACACACAAACAAAACTCTACTTCGATCTAGACAATTATTATAACGTGAATTGATATTCTATTGCCTGGCACGTCATTGGTCGATGCTTCATCCAATTCTTCATCGCATCATCCTCCTTTGCATTTCATTGCCTAATCGGTGGTTGACCTCCACAACCCCGATATCCTTGGTGCAATACGCTCTTCTTGGCATGATGCTCGACGCACGAAGCCTTCTACCAATTGTCGATCGAACCTTCGGCTCGACATCCAATATCCTAACGTGGTCACCCGACGCAACGTCAATTCCTCCAGCGTCAACTGTCTAATCCTGATCGATAGTAGACTTCAATCACTCAAAAAGTAGTTAGATCACAAAATACAATCAATTAGCTTCATTATCAAAATATGAGATTCAACACTATTAACACTCAATAGCCCTCGTAAGGTCGGTTGTCACTCCCAATAATCGGTTGTACTAGATCGGGATGTTCCAAACCTATAAGTCTACTATCAAAGAGTGGAGTACTCATATAGGACTTCTTTGGTGTCTCAAGTCTAAGGACCAGATACACTACTGGGACTATGGAATTGTTGTCTAACATAAGGTATCAATGACAATCCAGCATTCCGTAAGCGGATCAATTAGTGAACTCATTCTCTAATGAGCACCTGTACTGTATCCTTAGTGTCCCCACATGAGTAACTATGAGACCAGCCACCTCCATCATATGGACGGGTATACAATACACCAGTATGTCTGGTTATCTTGATGTCCCTCTTGAGTAATCTATGACTGAGATTATTTAGGGTCTGTGTTTAAAAGTGAATCGGTCTCATTATCGTGATCTTAACACGATCCTATTCCCATTGCACAGATCTAAGGACATCACAATATACATCCAGATAATGTGAGAAACTGCAAATAATCATAAGCAAAGAGATTGACATAGCATGTTACAAGTGCCATCACTCACATGATTGGCTTATAGGGCACCTATAACTAGTAATCTCCCACTTGACCTAAAGCTAATCACCTATGTGTCTAATCTCTGTCAGGCCTCTGTGATCCTTAAAGACAATCTGAGTCAATGGCTTTGTAAGTGGATCTGTAATATTATCTTCGGATGGAATTTTTTCCACTACTACATCTCTTTGGGCCACGATTTCTCTAATAAGTTGGAACCTCCTCAAAACACTTCTGATGAGACTCGGGTTTCCTTATTTAAGTAATCGCCCCATTGTTGTTGCAATATAAGGGAATTAGCACCTCGTTGCTTGGCACGATTCCCAAATCTGTGATAAACTACTTCATCCAAACTCCCTCCTTTATTGCCTCTACCGCAGTAATGTATTCCGCCTCTCTATGGTCGAGTCAGCAGTAGTGTCTTGCTTGGAACACTTCCAGCATACTGTTTCTTCATTCAGAGTGAATACATATCCTGAATTAAACTTACCATCATCAACATCGAATTGGAAGCTCGAGTCCATGTAGCCCTCAATCTTGAGGCTACTTTCTCCATATATTAGTAAAAGATCCTTAATCCTACTCAAGTACTTAAGGATACACTTTATTGCTTTCCAGTGCTCCAAACCTGGATCTGCTTGATACCTGCTCATGACACTCAGAGCATGCACTATATAAAGCTTAGTACATAGTATAACATATATGATAGACCCTACCGCTAAGGCATAGGGTATCCTATCCATGTGTGTCCTTTCTAGGAGCCTTTGGGGATATTCTCCTAGAAAGTGATAACCTATGTCTCATCAGTATGAGACTTCTCTTAGAATTCTTCATGTCAAACCTTTTGACAATGGTGTCTATGTACCTAGACTGGGACAAGCGAAGCATCCTCTTAGATCTATCTCTAGAGATCCGAATCCCTAATAAGTAGGATGCTTCCCCTAAGTCCTTCATGGAGAAGTGTTTAGATAGCCAAGCCTTTATTGTGGAGAGCATTCTTACATCATTCCCAATGAATAGGATGTCATCTACATATAATATCATAAAGTGATAGTGATCCCACTTACCTTCCTGTACATACAAGGCTCATCTTCTTTCTTAACGAAGTCATAAGATCTGATCGCCTCATCAAATCTTATGTTCCAACTTCGGGAAGCTTGTTTTAGTCCATAGATGGACCTAAGCAACCTGCACACCTTATCTGGACTATCCTTGGATACAAATCACTCAGGTTATATCATATACACCTCCTCCTCGAGGTTACCATTGAGGAATATGGTTTTGACGTCCATCTGCTAGATCTCATAATCAATGTGTGCTACAATAGCCAATAGAATTCAAATGGATTTTAGCATGGCTATAGGTGAGAAGGTTTCGTCATAGTCAACACCTTGGCTTTGACGAGAACCCCTAACCACTAGCCTTGCTTTATAGGTCTCTATCTTTCTATTTACTTCGATCATTTTCTTGAAGATCCACTTGTAGCCAATGGGTCTGATACCCTTGGGTGCATCAACTATGTTCCAAACCTTATTGGAGTACATGGAATTCATCTTTGAATTCATAACGTCTTACCACTTCCCGGAGTTTATACTCATAATAGCCTCCTCATAGGTCTGAGGATCAATATCCTCAACATCCTCTCCTCTGATATGTCCCACATACTCTTAGGAGGATAGGATACTCTACTACACCTACATAAAGTTGAAACTTGTGTGCTAGGTACTTGAACAGACTCTGGCTATGGAATGGTGCTTGAGCTAAGTTCTTTAACCTTGCTCAACTCTATCATGCTTCCACTGTCTCCACCAAGAAAATGTTCCTTCTCAAGGAACACTACTCTCTTAGCTACAAAGATGGGGTGATAGAAATAATACCCAGAAGTTTTCTTGGGGTATCCCATGAACTTGCACCATTCCATCCTGGATTCCAACTTATCGGATATGTGTCTCTTATCGTGGGCAAGGCAGGCCCAAATCTTAACATCCTTAAGATTGGACTTCCCTTTCCATATCTCATATGGTGTAGACACTACCGACTTAGTTGGAACTCTGTTCAGAAGGTAAAATGCGGAATCTAGGGCATATCCCCAGAATGAGATGGGTAGGTCGACGAAACTTATCATGGACTGCATCATATCTAACAATGTACAATTCCTCCTTTCGGATACACCATTGAGCTAGGGTATATAAGGAGGTGTCCATTGGGATAAAATCCCATAGTCCTTGAGGAACTTGGTGAACTCTATACTCAAGTGCTCACCTCCTCGATCTGATCGAAGAGTCTTGATATTCTTTCCAGTCTAAACCTCTACTTTATTCTCATACTCCCTGAATTTCTCAAAGGCTTCGAACTTGTACTTCATCAAGTACACATGTCCGTACCTAGAGAAATTATCAGTGAAAATAATAAAGTAGGAATAACCACTAATGGCTTGAGTTGACATGGGACCATATACATCACAATGCATAAGTACCAACAACTCAGTGGCTCTCTCTCCAGTTTCACTAAATGGAGAGTTGCTCATCTTTCCACGAAAGCAAGGTTCGCAAGTCATATATGACTCATAGTCAAATGAATCTAGGTATCCATCTAATAATAACTTTTGAATCCTTCCCTCATGGATATGACCTAACTTACAATGCCATAAGTATGCATTGTTTACCTCATCTCGTTTCCTCTTGGACTCAGTTACATTCATGATATGTGGAGTAGTATCTAGCATAATCAAACCATTATGTAATGTTCCTCTCTTGATGATCTTATCATCCTCAATAGTTGAACAAATATTATTCTCAAAAACTACTTTATAACCATTCAATGTCAAACATAAAATAGAAATAATATTTTTGATGATAGAGAGAATAAAATAAGATGCATCTAATGAAATAGTAGCTCCACCATGCATTGTCTAGGACCATTCCTAGACCTATGAGTATCTCTATCCACTCAATCATCTTCTGGACACTATTCTGAATCAGTGTCCTCTCAATCAACCTAGCACGGAAAAAACTCTTCGATATCTCATATCTCTTCCCTGTTCCTCAAACAATTTGAGGAGATGTAGGAGTATGGATCTAACATCCATTTTTTCATGTTGTCTCTATAACTCGAGAGTTATGGAATCCAACATGTAATACTAAGCAAGAGTAGAGTCATCTGCGTGCCTAACATAGCAAGTGATCTCATCCTCGCTTGCCCTTTCCTTAGGCATAGGCATCACTATTTCAAGGACATACATGATTTTCTCCATCATAAGAATAATTCTCAACTTGTGGAGCCAATCTATATAGTTTTGACTAGTGAGGCGGTTGACATCAATATGCCACATAGAGAGTCAAATAGCGACATTTTCAAAAATTAAAGATATAGCATAAATAAATAATTTGTAAATTTTGTAAAAATATAAATAATTAAGATATGAACTTCTATCTTGATGTACTCCTACTATTTTTCTAGTGAGTCATGCGACACTCTCAGCACGTAAAACGGAAGTCTCCGACAGACTTCTAGTAGGGATCGAGATCCAATCAGTATCTCAGTGTAACCTTGAGGGACTCGACCAATCACACTAAGCCCAAAAGGTAGGCAACTCTTACCAATCACAATTCCTTATGATTCCCATCCTGTTCGGCCTCCAAACCACTATGGCATCGAGGGACTTGACCAACCATGATGTTCAGTTAAGTCATCACCATCGTTACAAGATGAGTCTGATTCGATGATATACTCTCGAGGGACTCGAGCATGCATACCATTTCCTCAGGTCATCGACGACATCTCTATGTCATAGATAAGATAGCAAAATACGACATAGGTGAGTCTCGAGGGACTCCACCAACTCAACCTACATCAGGAATCGGTTCCTACCTATAACGATGGAAGGCCACGTGGGGTCAATCTAATTGCCTCATGTTTACCGACTTAATATTATTAATAGAGGGGATTTTTGATTTGATCTCCTAATATAATGTGTCACACACATACATATTTAATATATATATCTACATCGCATGCAAATATATATATACATATCTAGTAGGTGTATAATCAATCACACATCACATGAACAATTACACCAGATGATCATGGACCACATCCTAATATGATCAGGCCCAAGCCAATGGGCCCAATCACTCACATTAAGATCTATGTATGCATTGGCACATCTCCATGCCCTGTGAACGTCCATCTTGCTTCGTCGGTTCCGTCGGCATCTCAACGCATCTTCATATGTCGGATCGTCCGTCTTGGCCTCGTGGGTCACGCTATCGCTTTCACGCTCCCGCTGTGCCTCCTCGTGTAATTATAATAAATTACAAGTATGCAGGCCCGATAATAAATAAGAAAAATAGAGGCTCGCAGGCCCCAATAATAATAATCACATGTACACACATCACATCACATAGTCTATGATCATTTGTCAATGTCATATATCACATATATATATTATTATATAAGACTACTAGATAAATAATAATAGTTAATTAAACATTTTAATTAACTAATATTTTTTTAAAATCAGGGATAGAGGGAATTTTCTAAATTTTGAAGGGCATTTTGGTCATTCAGCCAAAAAGGAAAAAAACTAGAATTTTTAAATTTTGAGGGGTATTTTGGCTATTTTGTCAAAAGGGACAAAAACTAAAATTTATGAAATTTTGAGGGGCAAAATATTCTTTTGCCCGAAAACCCTAATCCCTTTGCCCTGCCGCATTTGCGGCCGCCACCACCCAACAGGTGGTAGCCTCTATGCGAGGGGTGCGATGGGGCGCCGCCCATGCCCGCGGGGTAGGTGGGGTAGCGCCCGTAGCCTCGCGGGTGTCTCTACCTGTGGGGCATCGTTGCCTTTGCGGGCAAGTCGCCACGGGCGACGCTGGCACAACACCCCGCGGGCGGTGTTGGAGCAGCCCCTTGCGGGCGGCACTGGCTTATCCCCTTGCAGGTGGCCCAGTGCCCATAAGCTCCGCCCACCCCTTGTGATTAGGGCTGCCTATGCCCGGCACCACCCGCAACCATCACCACTGCGATAGGCCGTCGGCGGCAACCAAGGTTGTAAGCAGCCTTATGAAGGCAACAAGGGTAGCGGAAGAATAGAAAACAAAAACACCCTAGATTTCCTCGAAAGGTTCTGTCGTCATGTGAAGATCGATGTATCAAAATACAAATCCGTAAATCCGAAAACTACGTATGTAAAAAGGAACGATAGTACCTAGGGAGATTGTATATCTTTGAATCCCTGCAGATCTGTATGATTGGATGAAGGAGGCCGAGCGTCCTCCTCTCTAGCAATATCCACACGACAGCGACTATGACGATGCTCCTCTCTAGGGAGAGGAGAACAGGAGGTGGCTACCAAGAGAACCCCCAACCTATGGAGTTTTGGTTCCCTCCTATTTATAGAGGTCCCCTATAAACCCTAATGGATCCTGCACTATTTGGTATTGGATCTACATCCAATTAACCAAGCCTCTTAGCTTAATGGGTCTCTACCCAATAATCTAGCTCTTATTGGATCTCATCCATGGGATCCAATAATATAGGGGCTTATTGGATATCCAATAAGATAGGGCCTCCAACGGATATCTCATATCTGAACCTTTACTCGTTGCAACACCTACCATATGTGTGTGACTCTCTAGGCCCAATATCGATCTAATCGTGAGTCATACCTGTCAAAACTCCTTCTGACTTAGTGAATTATTATCTCTATAATAATTCACTCGACTCATCGATTGCAGACGTACTAGGCTACTATGCAGCAGTCCCCAAATGATACAGGGGAATCCAATCCTTTGGACCTATATGTCCTCAGTTACTATGTACCTATAGTCCCTCGTCCATTTAATATCCCAGAGATCGTATATCGGGCATGGTGCTGTTAGGCTCATACGATTTTCAATCGTGTCTCGCTCTAATCGGATTCTCCCGAAGAACTCTTTCTATCTTAATCTGAATGACCCTGGCCAAGGATTTGCCTAAGCAAGATTATATGGGATATTTCTCTTATGATATCGAGAGTGGATGATCCTTTATTGACACTCAATAGCCCTCGTAAGGTTGGTTGTCACTCCCAATAACCAACTATACTAGATCTGAAACTTCCAAACCTATAAGTCCAGTATCAAAGAGTAGAGTACTCATACAGGACTTCCTTGGTATCTCAAGTCTAAGGACCAGATACACTACTGAGACTATGGAATCGCTGTCTGACATGAGGTATCAATGACCATTCAGCATTCCGTAAGCGGATCAATTAGTGAACTCATTCTCTAATGAGCACTTGTACTATATCCTTAGTGTCCCTACACGAGTAGCTATAAGACCAACCACTTTCATCATATGGATGGGTATACAGTATACCAGTTTGTCCGGTTATCTTGATATCCCTCTCGAGTAACCTATGACCGGGATTACTATGACCAGGATTATTTAGGGTCTGTGTTTAAAGGTGAATCGGTCTCATTATCGTGATCTTATCATGATCCTATTCCCATTGCATAGATCCAAGGACATTACAATATATATCTAGATAATGTGAGAAAATACTAATAATCATAAGCAAAGAGATTAACACAACATGTTACAGGTATCATAACTCATGTGATTGGCTTATAGGGCACCTATAACTAGCATTCTCCATCAAAGATCTTAGACCCTTAAGTTACTTTCTGGGAGTTAAAGCAACATTTACATATTCATGTCTTCTCCTATCACAAAGAAAATATATTCATGACTTATTATCCAAAACAAACATGCAGGGTACAAAAGAAGTTATAACTCCTCTCTCTACTAGTGAATCAGTTAAATTATGTGATGGAAGCCCTACTTCGGACGCTACTCAATACTGACAAGTACTTGGCTCCTTACAGTACTTGGCTCTCACCCGTCCAGATATATCATTTGTAGTCAATAAATTATCCTAATTCATGCACCAGCCATCTACTATGCATTGGTCTATCGTCAAACGAATTTTGTGATATCTTAAAGGAACCCTTCATTATGGCTTCTTTCTCCGCAAACACACCCCACTTAATCTTCATACCTTTGTTGATGCTGATTTGGGTAAAGAACTTTGATGATAGAACTTCTACATCAGGGTATATTATTTTCTTTGGAGCTAATCCTATCAGTTGGAGTTCTAAGAAGCAAAAGATAGTCGCACAGTCTACGACTAAAGCTGAATACCATGCCATCGCTACAACTACTACTGAACTCAATTGGATCATAAATCTCCTTAAGGAACTCAACGTCAACTTTACCCTTTTTCCTATAATATATTGTGATAATATTGGAGCTACCTACTTATGTGCCAATCCAGTATTCCACTCACGCATGAAACGCATCGCCATTGACTTCCACTTCGTGCAAGATCAAGTTGTTAGACATTAACTACGTGTCTCTCACGTATATACGGCTGATCAACTAGCAGACTCACTCACGAAGCCTTTTACCGATAAACTATTTTCATTCTATCGATCCAAGATTAGTATCCTTGATAGGAGCACCATCTTGCGGGGGCATGATAGCGGATAAGATTTCCTCAACTGATTGAGAAGATCCCACTGGTTTGTTGAGGGAAATCCTCCTTTCTAACCTATATAAATATAACTGTACTAATCAAAATAAACTTTCATGATTATATTTTTAATCTATCAATATAAATGTTACTTAGAGCAATCAAAGTGCTTTCTTGTGCTTTCCCGAGCTTGACTATATGAACGATGTTGTTGAACTAATTACCGAAGGACTACTGATGCTCGAATGGAGCAGAGACAAGCAACTGTCCCAACAAGTAATTATAAGTATAGGGTGGAGAGAGAGGTATTTCTGACATTCATTTTTTCTGACATTCCTTTATTATAAGAGCTGAGTATAGATTCCATTAATGTTCGAAAAGGTGAGTGCACCTATTATATCTAATTATATCTAAGTAACCACAGAGATAGCTAGCTTGAAGGGCAAGTCCAACAAGCAAGGGAAGTAAAGAAGCTTGTAACTACGAAAGAAGGGAGTTTCAGGGGCAAAGTTAAGAGATAGTATATGGGTAGGGAATCTAGACCGGTATCGAATCCAAAAAGTGGGGAATAAATAAGCAAGGGAGCACAAGCCAAAGAGACTACACTTAAGTACATAGCACGCATTGAGTAAGGCACCTAAACGGAACCCCGCTTGAACGCCACACCAGTATTTGATTATGATTCTTCAGAGTTTTCATCATGAAATTATTAAATGAAATTATGTATTTCCAGAGATCCAACTCAATCTTCTAACCCAGAACTACACTTGACTTCTTCCGCTTCATATCTTTCTACTTTTGCTTATGTTTCTGTTGAAACTGATTCCTTTCTTGTCGATTCAACTCGAACACAAAGAGAATTAGGACATGATTCATCGCCTACACGAACAGATTCAACTAGGGCTATACACGAACTGATTCCTAATCAGACCCTCAGATCCAGATTTTGTTTCAGATCTCAAACATGCATTTATTCTTTCGAGCGCCAAGTATCGGTATAAATATCTATATCTAAGGTTGGCTGTATCAATATCTATATCTAAGGTAGGAATATGACCCCTTCCTTCTATGCTAGGGCTCACTAACAGAGACCTGAGGAAGTACACCTCGCTTCAGAAAGAGGAAATAAATAATTCGCTAGAGAGGAGCTGCGTGATAACATTCTTCCTATTATATAGGCGGGTGAGAGAGAATAACCAGGAGAAGCTGAAATCGGTTCAACACTTAAAATAGAGTTAGGTTTGGCAAAAGGGATGATGTTGTCAGGTCAGATTCATAGGGAAAGGATGCTGTTGACAGTGAAAGTTAAGGATCTTCAGCAGGAGCTAAAGGTGTTTGATATATAAATAATTGGTAATAAGGGTAAGATATGGATTCCATTAATTCTTCAGCAGACAGTTACGTTCTCAAGTCAGCCTTCTCATGCCCACATAGACTATACGTAGCGGTGTGTGAAGCATCTTGAATGCAAAGGTGGTCAGCTGCAGAATGTACTGTTACTGTTGCATAAGAAGGACAGTTTCCAAGTTTCAATAGGGAATTAGCCATAAGAGGTGTGTGTGTCCCCTGCCTTAAAATAATAAACCCTACTATCATAAAACCTTGCTTTGACTTCGACTTCAGACTGAACTGCTTCATAAGAATCTAAAGTATAGGATTATCCAATGGAGTAGTATCAGATGCAAGATCAGAAATAGTGTAAGCTCCCGAAAACTGATAACTTACCACATATAGAGCAAACAGGTAATAATCAAAGGGGAGTTTCTTTGGCTTTGGATGCGAGGTCGGGCGCTACGCCAAGACAGTGAGTTTACCTGCGAAAGAAAAGAATTGAGTGTGAGTGCATGTCAACCCATTGTCCCGCTGTAGCTCTTTAGTGGAGTGAGTGAGGGCGGTGCGAGCTTGAGTGGAGTCTCTTTAGGTACTTTCCCGCTCCAAGTAGTTCATAAAGTGGAGAGTAAAGGGAAGGAAAGTGGAAAGGTGAAGGTCATGGAAGAAAAGAATCCAGTACCACTGTTTTTATGCCCTAAGTGAAAAAGAGGTGAATCCCCTTATGTGCCCTCAAAGATTCAATGAAGTATTGGCAAGGGAACCATCAATAAGCTCTGTTCTCAAGTCTGCAGCAAGGAAAGCATCAAGTGTAGTTTTCAGATAAAAGATCAGGATCAGATGCGTCACCTAATGGGATAAAAATAATAACAAAAAAAAACTTTTATATATAAATAAATATTAGTAGACCGTGATACACAGCAGAATTAAACGAAAATCACAATAAAATAGAACATCAAGATTTATGTGAAAAACTCCTCCAACGTGAAAGGTAAAAACTATGAGGTAAAATAGAGAAAATCTACTATAGAAATAATGAATGTACAATTCTCAAAATCTTTTGCCCAAAACCTAAGTAACAATCACAAAAGAATATCTAGGATACAAGGATTATATTACTGTGCACAATATCCAAAACTTCCTCAAGCAATCACAGTAAAAATTTACTACAGATCTGATCTAACTTGAGATGAGAATACTATTTGGATGAATGATAGCAATATATGTGTGGTCCTTATTTTCTTTCTTTTTTTCTCTTATTTTTCTATCATTTTCTCTTCTTTTTGAGTCACCTTGCTATTGCAAAAATCGTTGCCCTTTTGTTGTAGTTTTTTCTTAATTTTTATAATTACCATTAGTCCCCTAATTAAACTTAGGGTTAAGAGAAGAAAAAGATATGATGTGAACTGATAAAACCCACTATGGGTTTGAATTGGGCTTACTGCCCAACATCATCCCCTCTTCTTTTCTCCTACACAAGTCAAAAGTCTGTCTGGTTGCCCAGGGCATTAAGATTAAGGTAAGTAAGCATTAGGATTAGGGTAACTAAGCATTAGCATCCCGAGAGTAGGAGTTATTGTATAATAGTAATTTCTTGAACAAGAGGATTGAGCATTGGCAACGAGATCAAAAGCTGTGGAAAGTTGAGTTACGGAAGCGAGGAACTATCAGGACATTCTCTAATACAAACTGATTCCACAATTCACTCACTTAGGGCATCAAAGCCAGAGCCTGTACCAAGTACACTAGATTCTTTCCTTAATCGCGTAGTTTAGTGGGTGGAGGCAACGTTGAAACCTGTTCTACTCCGTTGGTATGATTTTCCTATCCCTCTCCTGATCCTGCTTGCTGATGAAGATCTGTCTCTTGAAGAAACGATAACTCCATGCTTATACCATTCTTGGTGTAAGTAATGGAAGAATTCATTGTTAACGGTTAAAGTGTTCATTGAAGAATGTAGGTATGGGATGCGCCAGAGAAAGTACCTTACTGCAGAGAATGATGTACCTATTATAAGTAAGAGTAATGCAAGACAGATTCTGTTAGTTGCTTGGCCAGGTGAACACCCAAATCAGGATAGGCATTTGATTTACCCCAAACAAGACTTGAAGTGAAGACAAAGCTGAAGATCCCAACCTACACTCGGTTTATTAACATACTTTAGAGTTCAATTCTTATATTACTACTTGAGAGAAAGAGGAATATCTATAAGATGCTTCATCGGGAGTTAGAGATGAAAAAGCTAATATATAAGGGCAAGTCTCTTTCTGTTCTTGTGTCGGTTAAGTAGCCGGTAGCTGGGCTTGTTTCAAGAAGTAAAGGAATCAGATAGGGTACGCGTGACCTCACACTGGCCCAAGAGCGCGCATAAGCTTTCGTCAAGTTGCAAGTACAGCGAGGCATGTTGCGATGATATTATGAAGTTTCGAGAATAAGAAACAGAACAAGAATAAGCAACGGGTAGAAAGGAACATTTTGATGTCGTTAATGCAAGAGAAGTAAAAGTGCCTGTCTGTTTCAAGTCCGATCCTAACTCCATTGAAAACTCCTAACTTCATTCTTACTTGCTTCACTCTTTCTCGTCTACCTCTAGTAACTATACCCACGGCCTAGCCTGTATTCGTTGCTTGTCTCTTTGACTTATGAGTGGAATTCCCCTTAGTCGAAATGGCTTCCCTTGCATACTCTACTGAAGTATTTATGGCTTCCAAAAGCCTTTACTAGATTCTTTCCCATAAAAGCACTTCGAAGTACTAGATTCAACCCCCGAACTTTACTTTAGAATGGAATATTAGTGCTCCCTATAATAGAAAGAAATAACTCAACTGCTCTGGACTTACCCTCACAAGACTTTATACTGATATTAGAGCATCAACTTGAGTCTGAAAACGCAAATGGAACTTATGGAACCGAACCAGGATAGTAAGTGCATTTGCTTATGCATTTAACTACGGTATCGCAGTCGTATTTATTATACTTGCCTTTTCCAAAAACAGCCTTTTTCCTGTACTTGCCTCTTATGCTTCAGATCCCAAAAACAGGACTCCTGAACACTGGACTTGCTCTTAATTCTAATCCAACTAATGTTCCAACAATAAATGATAAATCTGATAGAATAAAAATATAATCATGAAAATTTATTTTGATTAATATAATATAAATTATATTTATACAGGAGATGAGGGAGGATTTCCCTCAACAAACCAACGGATAGGAGGGAGGATTTCCCTCAACAAATCAGCGGGATTTCCTCATACAGTTTGAGGAAATTTTATCTGTTATCATGCCCCTGCAAGATAGTGCTCCTATCAAGGATACCAATCTTGGATCGATGTAATGAAAATAGTTTATGGGCAAAAGGCTTCGTGAGTGAGTCTGCTAGTTGATCAGCCGTATGTACGTGAGAGACACGTAATTGATGTCTGACAACTAGATCTCACATGAAGTGGAAGTCGATGATGATGTGCTTCATGCGTGAGTGGAATACTAGATTAGCACATAAGTAGGTAGCTCCAATATTATCATAATATATTGTAGGAGGAAGAGTAGAGTTGATGTTGAGTTTCTTAAGGAGATTTGTGACCCAATTGAGTTCAGTAGTAGCTGTAGCGATGGCACGGTATTCAGCTTCAGTCGTAAATCGTGCGATTGTCTTTTGCTTCTTAGAACTCTAACTGATAGGATTAGCTCTAAGGAAAATAATATACTATGACATAGAAGTTCTATCATCAAATTTCCTCGCCCAATCAACATCAGCATCAGTAAAGGCATGGAGATTAAGTGAGGTGTTTTTGCGGAGAAAAAGGCCATGATGAAGGGTTCCTTTAAGATACCACAAAATTCGTTTGATGGCAAACCAATGCGTAGTAGATGGCTGGTGCATAAATTGAGACAGTTTATTGACTGTAAATGAGATATCTGGACGGGTGAGAGCCAAGTACTTGTCGGTATTGAGTAGCGTCCGAAGCAGGGCTTCCATCACATAATTTAAGTGATTCACTAGTAGAGAGAGGAGCTGTAACTTCCTTTGCATCCTGCATATTTGTTTTGGATAATAGGTCTTGAATATACTTTTTTTGTGATAGGAGAAGACCTGAAGATGTAAATATTACTTTAACTCCCAAAAATTAACTTAAGGGTCCAAGATCTTTGAGGGAGAATTGATCAGCCAATTATTTTAGAAATGTCTGAATTTCCAAGGGATCATTGCCTATAATAATAATATCATCCACATATATGAGAAGATATATTGTGTCTATTTTGTTGTTGTAAGAATAACGAGGTATCAGACTTGGAGTTGATGAAACTAGTTGATGTCAGAAATAAGCCAAGTTCAGTATACTAGGCTCTTGGAGCTTGACAAAGTCCATAAATAGTTTTTTGTAGTTTGCAAACATGTCTCGGATACTGATGATGAATGAAGCTAGGGGGTTGCTACATATAGACATCTTCAATTAGAGTCTCCTGTAAAAAGGCATTGTTAACATCTAGTTATCGTAGCTGCCAGCCTTTTGAGATGGCTAAACTTAGAATAAGTCGAATTATTATGGGTTTAATAATAGGATTGAAATCTCTGTGAAGTCAACTCTATGTCGTTGATGGAACCCTTTGGCTACTAAACGTGCTTTATATCTAGCAACGGATCCATCTGGGTTCTGCTTAATTCAAAAGATCCATTTACACCCGATGATATTTTGTGTAGGATGAGAGGGTATAAGGGTCCATGTGGAGTTATGGAGGAGGGCATCATATTCTTCACACATAGCTTTACGCCAGTGTGAAGATTTTTGGGCTTGAGTAATTATAGTAGGTTCATTGATATCAGAAGAGGATTTTGTGGTAGCATGTAGGTCAAGGACTTGACGTTGTTGGAATATACCACTCTTGGAGTGTGTTGTCATTGGATGTTTAGGAGCTATAGCTTGTGTTGTTGGTATAGGTAGTGGAGAGGTATTGACACGAGTTGCAGTAGGCTAAGGTACTACAATGTCATTATGTTCAGAAGAGGGTAAAGAATGTTGTTGTGTTTCTGAAGGCATTACATCAATAGTAGGGGAAGCTTGTGAATAATGGAGAGGAGAAGCAATAGAGGGAGTGAGGAAAAGTAGACTCCACAAAAGTAACGTGACGTGAAATAAAGACTCTTTGAGTTTGGGGTTCGTAACATCGGAAAGCATTATGTTCCAAAGAAAATCCTATAAAGGTGCAAGGCTTAGATCAGAGTGTCAGTTTGTGTGAGGTATAAGGTCGTAGCCATGGATAGCATAAACAACTAAAGACTTTGAGTTCCTAAAGATTTGGAGGCTTGTGAAAAAGTTTTTCAAATAGTGACTGGTATTATATGACTGGAGTGAGCATATGATTAATTAGCTAGACTGCAATTTGAAAAGCTGCTGACCAAAAAGTTGGGAGCATGGATGCTTGATGTAGAAGTGAGAGACCAGTTTCAACTATATGCTGATGTTTGCGTTCAGCAAAACCAACTAATTGGGGAGTATGTGGGGTGACTTGAGGTGTTGTATACCTCAAGCTGAGAGACAAGATGTGAGAGCTTGAAATTCACCTCTGCCATCAAAGTAAACCGTTTTGATTGATGACTGAAAGAAATTCTCGACCAAATTTCGAAAGTTGATAAAGATTGTTAAAATGTCAGATTTATAGTAGAGAGGATATAGCCATGTGTACTTGGTGAAATAGTCGATAAAAATAATATAAAATCTAAACTTGTCAAAAGAAGGGGTTGGTGTTAGGATCGGAAAGGCACTAAGAGGGGGGGGGGGTGAATTAGTGTAGCGGATTAATATCATAATTTCGAAATCAATTTCGTAAAAAGACAAGTTCGTAGGAAGATTTCGATTCGATGAAAGAGAACTTGAATGAAGTTGCTTGAGTAAAGAAAATTGAAAGGAACTAAACAATTTGCAGCTAAGTAATGAAATAATTCAGAAATGTAAACACTTACACATTCATGAACACAATGATGTATAGTGGTTCGGTCAAATGACCTGCATCCACTCTTGAAGCCTTCACGATGAAGCTCCGCACTTCCACTAGCAAATCCTTTGAAGGGGAAGGACCAAATCCACCTCTTACAACCCTTTACAAGTTGGTTCACACTCTTACAAGATTTCACAAGGAGAAGAAGGAGGTGAACACTTTAGCAAAAGAAGAGACAAGACTTTACCAAGACTTTTCAAAGACTTATTCTCAAAATTCTAACTCTCAAGGGTACCCCTTTCAGCTGAGAAAGGGGGGGTATTTATAGGCTCAAAATGGATTCAAATTTGGGCTCCAAATTTGAATTTTTTTTTTAGTTTCCCGGTGTCGGGCGGTGCAACCGCCTGTCAGAGGCGGTGCTACCGCTTGTCAGTCTGGCAAACTAACACAAAGCAGGAAGTCTGCTACCGCCTGACCAGCGATGCAAGCGCCCTGAGCCGACACATGTAGGGCGGTACTACCGCCTCACCAGCAAAGGTGCTCGCCCCAAGTCAAGGGCGGTTCAACCGCTTAGCCCATTCAGCAAAGGTTGAATGGGCCTTGTTTAAGGCCCAAGTTGGCCCAGTAAGAGCTCGGTTGGCCCCTACCAGATTTAGGCAGGATTATTTCTAAATCCTTGCTCTAATCACATGCAAACTATGAACTTAAAACATAAGTCTAAGTGATTTAACCCGACATTCTTCAAGTCAACTTCCGGCGAGCTTTACAGCGAGATTTCGGTGGACTTCCAACACTTCCCTCAGATTTCTTCCGACGGACTTCCAGCATACTCCCGGATTGTTTGGCGAGCTCAACGAGTCTTCGGCTAGCTTCCGAATCTTCTCGGTAAGTTCCGCGAACCTTTGACGATCTTTGCGACGAACTTCCGAAATCTTCGGCAAGTCCCTGATTCGATCTTGGTTGGTTCCGACAACACTTCCGACTATTTCTCAGACTTCCGATAAACTCTTGAACACCCCACGGACTTGACCACGATAAATCGCTTTATGTTTTCATCCCATCGTAGTTATTCCTGCTCACTTATCTCGACAATATAGATTAGAACAAATATTTCACCAATTGACTTCATCATCAAAATCCGAGATTCAACATTCTCCCCCTTTTTGATGATGACAATCAATTGATGATGGAGTTACACTTAACTCCCCCTATCTATATGTCATAGATAGTAAAAATTGCTTGAATTCAATTTCTTTGAATTCAACACGATAAGTTTAACTTATCATCCAATCATATAAAAGAGAAACTTCATGGTTTATTTAATGATGACAATGTTGATGTATGACACCTATAGACATTTATCATTAAGTCAAAGGATGTCAAATAGATAGGTATCAAATGATATCAATGAAGTATACACAATTAAAAAAATGATATCAAAAACCTAAATAAGCATTTCAAGCATATAACTTGCAAGGCATGGCAAATGCATATAACTTGCAAAGCATGGCAAATGCATTCACTAGTCACATATTTCTCCCCCTTTGTCATCAACAAAAAGGAAAAGAGGGATTCATATACGAGTGAAAATAAAAAATATTATGAGTTCGTTATTCAAAGATATGTAAAAAGATATCCGAAAAATATCACAAATGAGGGAAAAGAAATCATTCAAAAATCGAATAGACAATATCATTCCACAATGCCCAAGATAGATAAAATGTAGTAAAGATAATTTCAAAGTTACATAGATGTCAAAGTTGCATAAAAGTTTACAACATTCAAAAAGAAAATATAATACAACAAACTACTCCTTATGAGGAATGCCAAAGTGCCTATACATGTGATCTATCTTTTGGTTCATCTTTCGCATTTCCTTCAAAAGTTCAATTTACTGTAATTTAACTTCATTTAATTCTCTCATGATCGGATCGTCAGAAGGTGGAGCTGAAGCTGGCACTGATGGAGCTGTATCAAAGGGATCAAGAGGAGGAGATTCACTTCCCCTAAAGACTGGTGTTTCAGGATGTTCTACTGGTGGGGGAGGTATATCACTCCTTGGTTGTTTAACCCCTATTCCATTCTCAAATGTACACCTAAGTCTCTTAAGTAGTTTCATGTTAATGATGTTATATTTGTCCACTTGTACTATTTCTTCATCAGGTGGAATACTAATATTATGGACATGCAACAATCTACTTATCAATCCTCGATATGGTAATATTAACCCTTTAGAAATGACTTCTATCATGTGTTGTCAGATTAGGTATCCAAAACAATAATTCTGTCTGGTCATGATCCAATATATGGTACCTAACTCAGTTAAACTGATCTCATTATGATGAAACTGTTTAGGAATGATAATGCTTATAAGAATGTGATGTAGAATTTTAGAGCTAAAAGGCAATAAATGTTCACAGCTCTTGGGAATTATGCCTAAGTTCGGATTTGCAAAGATGGTTTCTAAGGCTTCGGAGTGGGTGGCTCCGATTGTGTCCATGTCCCATTTTCCTCTAAAATAGCATCCTAACTCTTTCTCGACAATTCCAATTAGAGTGCATATCGTACTATTAAATATTTGAATTTTATTTCCTAGAAGATAGGTAGATAAGCCATCATCATTCACGCTTAAATTAGCATAAAACAATTTAATCAATCGTGGATAAATGGGTTCAATAATTTACAAAATGGGTAAGACCTCTAAGTTAGCAAACCACATAATGGGTTCAAGGTTCCCTAATTGACTCAAATCAACATATTTCCCTTTATGAATGGTTATAGTAACAAGTTCTGAAAACCTAAGGGATGCATCTTTTGATTTGAAAAAAAATTGGTCAAATGAATCTATCTCCACCATTTTCCCTTTGTCTCTTGAAGATCTTTTAGGAGCCATATCTAGTGAGGATAGATCAATAATCAATTTAAAGGAAAGAACTAAAACTAGAGAAGAAAAGGGGAGAAAAATTTTAGATTTTACCTTAGATGTGTTTCCTTGAGAGGTAGAGAGCTTGAATCAAGGAAAATTCCCCTTCTTTAGCTTCTAGAGGGAGAGAATGAGGCTTGTAAGAGGTTTGAGGGCTTTAGAGAGGTGAAAGAGGGTGCTCTCGGGTTGGGGGCGGTTCTACCACCGACCCTAATTCACCCCTTTTACAAAGGGGTGTTCAGGCGGTTCAACCACCCAGAGAGGTGGTTCAACTGCCTAGGGTCTGACTACCCAGGTGGTGTTACCGTCGGATCTGGCGGTGCTACCGTCGGTAGTACAAAAAAAAATTTTAAATTTATTTTAAATTTATTTTCAGAAGTTTTAAGGATGGGATGATGTCTTAGATTAAAAAAAAAATCGAGAGGAAACCAAATCGATGAAAGCCAAATTTTCGAAGAAAAATCTCATACAATAAAGCTCACTTATTAGGACAATTTAACATACCTAATTCCCTTCTAATAAAATCAAATTGTTCCTCATTTAAGGGTTTTGTAAAAATGTCCGCTAATTGATGATTTGTATCAATAAATTCAAGGGTAACATCTTTACTACTGACATGATCACGTATAAAATAATGTCTAATGTCAATATGCTTAGTTCGAGAGTGTTGAATCAGATTTTTAGTTAGACAGATAGCACTCATGTTATCACATTTTATAGGAATGTTCTTTAAATAACTTCTATAGTCTTCTAGTATATTTTTCATCCAAATAACCTATGCACAGCATGCACTTGCAGCTATGTATTCAGCTTCTACCGTAGATAGTACAATCGAATTTTATTTTTTGGAAGTCCAAGAAACAAGTGCATATCCTAAAAATTGGCATGTTCCGGATATGCTTTTTCTATCTATTTTACATCCACCAAAATCCGCATCTGCATAAGCTTTCAAATCAAAGTTATCGGATTTTGGATACCATAATCCAAGATTCGTAGTCCTTTTAAGATATCTAAGGATTCTGTTAACGGCTTTGAAATGAGATAGCTTAGGATTAGCTTGGAATCTTGCACATAGCCTCACACTAAACATGATGTCAGGTCTGATTGTAGTGAGATAAAGTAGGCTACCTATCATGTCCTTATATATTTTTTGATCAAAACTTTCTCTATTTTCATCCATATCTAACTTAATAGAGGTGCTCATAGGAGTGCTAATGTCTTTTGATCCATCCATGTTAAATCGTTTTAACAATTCTAATGTATACTTTGATTGATTTAGAAATATACCATCACTTAGTTGCTTAATTTGCAATCCTAAAAAGAAATTTAGTTCTCCCATTAGGCTCATCTCAAATTTATCACTCATACTCTTAGCAAATGATTCACATAGTGATTTATTAGAAGAACCAAAAATAATATCATCAACATAAATTTGAATAATAAGAAAATTATTTTCAAAATATTTAATAAACAATGTAGTATCAACCTTATCTTTAGTGAAATCATTTGAAATTAAAAAAGAACTAAGCCTCTCATACCAAGCCCTAGGGGCTTATTTTAGACCATATAGAGTCTTAGTTAGCTTAAACACATGGTTAGGAAGAAGAGAATTTTCAAATTTGGGTGGTTGTTCGATATACACTTCTTCGGAAATAAAACCATTTAAGAATGCACTTTTGACATCCATTTGAAATAATTTGAAATCATTACTACTAGCATAGGCAAGGAGCATCCTAATGGTTTCTAATCTTGCCACAGGAGCGAAGGTCTCTTCGTAATCGATACATTCTTCTTGGTTGAAACCTTTGGCCACTAGTCTAGCCTTGTTTCTAACTATGATACCACATTCATCTTGCTTGTTTCTAAAGACCCACTTAGTACCAATAACTAAGTGGTCATTAGGTCTAGGAACAAGCTTCCATACCTCATTCCTCTCAAATTGATTCAATTCTTCTTGCATTGCGATAACCCAAGAATCATCTTTCAGGGCATCGTTAATGCACTTAGGTTCAACTTGAGAAAGAAAAGCGGCATGGGCACAAAAATCTTTGAAAGAAGAGCGAGTTTGAACCCCTTTCGATGCATCTCCTATAATTAACTCCTTAGGATGAGCATCTACATATTTCCATTCCTTGGGTAAGGAAGTTTGGGAAGAAGATGCATCCAAGTTATAATTTTGAGGAGAGGGTTCATTCAAATTTAAATTATCAAAGCCAAAATCATCATCAAAATCTTTTTTTTTTAATTCAAAAATTTCATTAAAAACCACATGAATAGATTCTTCTATAACTAAGGTTCTTTTGTTGAAAACACGAAAAGCCTTAGAAACGAAAGAATAACCAAGAAATATGCCTTCATTGGATTTTGCATCGAATTTTCCTAAGGCATCCTTTTCATTTAAAATAAAGCATTTACAACCATAAACTTTAAAATAAGAAACATTGGGTTTTTTATCATTCCATAATTCATATGGAGTTTTAGATAGGGATGGTCTCACTAGAACTCTATTCATAACATAGCAAGTCGTATTCACATCTTCGGCCCAAAAATATTTTGATAAATTATATTCATTTAACATGGTTCTAGCCATTTCTTGCAAACTTCTATTTTTCCTTTCCACTACTCCATTTTGTTGAGGATTTCTTGGAGTAGAGAAGTTATGGTTATATCCGTTTATTTCACAAAAATTTTGGAAGTCATGATTTTGAAATTCACCTCCGTGATCACTTCGAATTGATGAAATCATAAAACCTTTTTCATTTTGAGTGAGTTTACAAAATTTAGAGAAACATTTGAAACAATCACTTTTGTGAGCCAAGAAATAGGTCTAAGTGTATCTACTATAATCATCCACAATTACAAAGGCATATTTGCTACCTCCTAGGCTTGTTATGTCAATTGGTCCAAATAAGTCCAAATGGATCAATTGCAATGGTCTAGTGGTGCTAATTTGATTTTTTTGATTTGAAACTAGTTTTTATTTGTTTTCCTAGTTGACATACATCACATACCTTGTCCTTGACAAATTTCATATTTGGGATTCCTCTTACTAACTCTCTAGATGAAATCTTAGAAATTAGTTTCATACTTACATGGCCTAATCTCCTATGCCAAAGCCAAGCATCATCATTCAAAACCGAAAAACACATTTTATTACTTAATTCATCAATATTTATGGTGTAGACAATGTTTTGTTTTAAAGCAATCATGGATATGTCATTGTTTGGTTTTTCAATGATGCAAACATTAGATTCAAATCTAACAACATAACCTTTATCGCATAATTGACTAATGCTTAAAAGATTATATTTTAAACCATCAACTAGCAACACATCATCAATTGAAAAACTTGATTTGTTACATATGGTTCCTTTGCCAATGATTTTACCCTTGTTGTTGTCTCCGAAGGTGACATACCCTTCTTTTTTGCTAGTGAGCATAGAGAAATGAGATGGATCTCCGGTTATGTGCCTTGAGCATCCACTATCAAGATACCATTTCTTGCTCCTAGCTTGTGAGTTTGTCTCTTCTCCTAAGGCCATTAGCGCGAAGTTGGCCTCTTCTTTGTTGCTAGCTTCTTCAACCTCGGAATCACTTGAATCATCCCATGTGGCCTTCAAAGCTTTCTTCTTCTTGAATTGCTTCTTCTTAGCTTGAGGGCATTCATTCTTGAAGTGTCCTGGCTTCTTGCATTCGTAGCAAATAACTTGGTCCTTTTTGTGTTCAAATTTATTTTTTGTGTCATTTTTAAATTTGTTCTTTCTTATAAATTTCTTAAACTTTCGAGTTAAAAGTACAATATCATTGTCACTGTCCTCATCACTTGATATTCCTTTCAAGTGGTCTTCTTGTGTTCTAAGTGTCATATCTTTCCTGTTCTTTGGAAGGGGGTTCTTAAGCTCTTCATAAGCATGGCACGTCATCTCGTAGGTCATTAGAGACCCAATAAGTTCTTCAAGCGAAAATATTTTAAGATCCTTGGTCTCTTGAATGGCCGTAACTTTTGGATCCCAACTCTTTGGAAGGGATCTTAAAATTTTAGTTTCCAACTCAAAGTTAGAAAAACCTTTACCAAGAGCTTTAAGTCCATTGATGACATCCGTAAAGCGGGTGTACATGTCTCCAATGGACTCATTTGGTTTCATCCGAAAAAGTTCATAAGAATGTACAAGAATGCTGATTTTGGACTCTTTCACTCGGCTAGTGCCTTCATGAGTGATTTCAAGAGTGCGCCAAATATCAAATGTCGATTCGCAAATAGAAACCTGATTAAACTCATTCTTATCAAGCGCACAAAATAAGGCATTCATAGCCTTTGCATTGAGAGCAAAAATCTTCCTTTTCGACTCATTCCACTCACTCATCGGAAGAGAAGATTTTACAAAGCCGCTTTTAATAATATTCCAAAGTTTGAAGTCCATAGAAATAAGAAAAATCCTCATACGAATCTTTCAATACGTATAATCCGACCCATTAAACATAAGCGGACGAGTAATGGAGTGACCCTCTTGCATACCGGAGTAGGCCATCTCTCTTGGATTTTAAACCAATATGAGAGTAAACCTTGCTCTGATACTAATTGTTAGGATCGGAAAGGCACTAAGAGGGGGGGGTGAATTAGTGCAACGGATTAATATCGTAATTTCAAAACCGATTTTGCAAAAAGACAAGTTCGTAGGAAGATTTCGATTCGACGAAAGAGAACTTGAATGAAGTTGCTTGAGTAAAGGAAATTGAAAGGAGCTAAATAATTTACAGCTAAGTAATGAAATAATTCAGAAATGTAAACACTTACACATTCATGAACACAATGATGTATAGTGGTTCGGTCAAATGACCTACATCCACTCTTGAAGCCTTCACGATGAAGCTCCGCACTTCCACTAGCAAATCCTTTGAAGGGGAAGGACCAAATACCCCTCTTACAACCCTTTACAAGTTGGTTCACACTCTTACAAGATTTCACAAGGAGAAGAAGGAGGTGAACACTTTAGCAAAAGAAGAGACAAGACTTTACCAAGACTTTTCAAAGACTTATTCTCAAAATTCTAACTCTCAAGGGTACCCTTTCAGCTGAGAAAGGGGGGTATTTATAGGCTCAAAATGGATTCAAATTTGGGCTCCAAATTTGAATTTTTTTTTAGTTTCCCGGTGTCGGGTGGTGCAACCGCCTGTCAGAGGCGGTGCTATCACCTGTCAGTCTGGCAGACTGACACAGCAGGGGTGGTGCTACCGCCCCAGCCAGGTGGTACTACCGCCTCAGGCTGGGCGGTTCAACCGTGACCCATTCAGCAAAGGATGAATGAGCCTTGTTTAAGGCCCAAGTTGGCCCCTACTAGATTTAGACAGGATTATTTCTAAATCCTTGCTTTAATCACATGCAAACTATGAACTTAAAACATAATTCTAAGTGATTTAACCTGACATTCTTCAAGTTAACTTCCGACGAGCTTTACGGTGAGATTCCGGCGGACTTCCGACACTTCCCTCAGATTTCTTCCGACGGACTTCCAGCATATTTCCGGATTGTATGGCGAGCTCAACGAGTCTTCGGCTAGCTTCCGAATCTTCTCGGTAAGTTCCGCGAACCTTCGACGATCTTTACGACGAACTTTCGAAAACTTCGGCAAGTCCCTGATTCGATCTTGGTTGGTTCCGGCAACACTTCCAACGATTTCTTGGACTTCTGATGAACTCTTGAACACCCCACAGACTTGACCATGGTAAATCGCTTTATGTTTTCATCCCATCGTAGTTATTCCTGCATACTTATCTCGACAATATAGATTAGAATAAATATTTCACCAATTGACTTCATCATCAAAATCTGAGATTCAATAGTTGGGGCAGGGCCTCAAACATCAGTATAAATAATTTCAAACGGTTTAGAGTTGGATATAGAAGATATTCCAAAGGGGAGTCTATGACTTTTATTACTGAGATAAGCATCACAATGAGTTATAATGCTACTATTTTTAAGAGTAGGAAGAGAATAACGAGAAAGTAATTTTTGCTGAATAGTGGATGAGGGATGACCAAGACGACGATGCCACACATTAATTGGAGCTGCAATTGAGGAATAAGCAATGGGCTGGGTTATTTACGGAGTTGACGGCCATTCATAGATGTTGTCCTTACTCTGGCCTCGGACCAAGGATGCCCCCGTGCTCAAATCTTTGACAAGAAAAGAGTTAGAAAAGAATTCAATTGAGGTATTATTTTGTTTGCAGAATTGAGAAACAAAAATGAGATTTTGTTTAATGTGAGGTGCGCATAGAACATCATCGAGTGTAAAATTTATGATATGTGAATTAAGCATTGCGGAACTAGTATGAGTAATAGGAATTGCGTTACCATCACTAATGATGATATCTTTATTGCTGCTATAGTTGTTATGGATAGACAAGTTCTGAAGATCAGAAGTGATATGATGAGAGGCGCCAGAATCCACAATCCAATTAGATTTATTTGTAGTCGATGTAGTCATGAGATTCGCTTGAGACCACCGTGATGAAGTTGGGAGTTTGGGTCGAGACTGATAAACTTTTACGGAGTGTCCAACTTTATCACATAGTTGATAGACAACTCTTTGTTGGGTTATGCAGTCAGGACGCCAAGGCTGATGGTTAGTGGAGTTGTCACCTTGATAGAGATATTGATGAGGTGGAGGAAAGGGGGTTTGTTGGGGACCCATAGGGTCAAGAGTCTTTTTGGCCAAACCTTTGTTGATATTCTTCTTGTACTGATTGCTTTACCTCTTGGACTTTTGACTAACTTGAGCTGTGATAGTTGGTCCAGCCAACTTATCCTCATGCTTCAAGTACGTCTCGTAGTCAATCAACTTGTCATAAAGTTCTTCGAATGACAATGGTGAGTCGCGTGCTCGAATTGCGACTGCTAATTCCTTATACTCATCTCCTAGGCCATTGAGGGTATGGATTATCACTTCTTTGTCATAGAGGGAATGACCTATCAAAGCCAAGTCATCGATGATAACTTTGATATTTTGTAGATAATTAGTAATGATACTTCCCTCTTGTTTTATTTTTATTAGACTAGAGAGAAGGCTGAGCTTACAAGTACGCGAACGATTTGCCAAGGTTGTTTGTAACTTACACCATGCTTCTGCAGCAGTTGCATATGAAAATATTAATGGAGCAACGGATCCAGCAACAGATGCTTGAATAGCTTGGAGGATGAGACAATCTTAACGTAACCATAGTTTATGAGCTGGATTTGGTACTAGACTGGGTTCCCCGGGGATGTTCATCATTGTTGGTGGACAACTGAGAGAGCCATCGACGTAGCCTAATAAGTCATATCCAAATAAGAGGTTAGAAAACTGAGCTCGCCAAGATGCATAGTTGTCATCTTTTGATAACTTAAAAGGGATTAGCATGGCAACGTTGATGGAGATAAGTCCTATATGTGAAGAAGCACTATGATTTCTTGCAGGAACAGTAACTGGAATATCATAAGAAGATAATGAAGACATTCTGAGGTTGTTGACAGGCCTCTCGACTCGTTCACATGGTAATGGTGATGATGTACCCCACGCAGAATGGCCGATCAAAGAGACCTCCTCGGACATCGAGTAGCAAGTGCTGAACTAGACGAGGACCTCTTTGAGTTCTACCTACAGACGACACTAATCTGCACCGAAAGGAGAGATGCAACACCTCCGAAAAAGGAGAAGGGGTGCTGTACCGAAGCAAGATGCTCTACCTCTATAGGAAGAAGGTGGGGGCGCTTGTGTCCTGCTGTCCACTAGTTAGCGCAACAGTAGGTAGCGAGAGAAGGAGGAGATGACCAGGTGATAGAGGCGAGCTGCAGGGGTCATTGTTGTTGGAGGGAGTGTCGGTGAGCTATTGTGATTAGAAGGGTGATACAGCACTTGTGCCTCCTTTGGGAGTGTTGTCCACAAGAGAGTGAAGAGAATCCGGGAAAGACGTCGGTAGCGTGACTTAGACAGCAGTGAAGGGAGGGAAAGAGAAGCAGTAGTGGTATTTGCTGTGAGAGGAGGAAGCGATGATGACAATCGGCGGCTGAGTGACGACAGTAGAGAGTGCTCTGCTTCTGTTGCACCATAGAAGAGAACTCTACCATTGTAAGGGCTTGACGGCTTGCAGCGATGGTGGTACGGTTGGGAGTAGCAGCGACGGCCCTTCTCATGCTTCAGCAGCCGATGGGATGATCGCACGACTGGAGGCTACGATGGCAGTGGTCGCAAGCCAGCCAGAGAGCTATGATGGCAGGGTTGCGTTGGGGGGGGGGAGGGGGAGGAAATAGCGACGGTAGCGATGGATGCTGAGGTCGATAGCTGCATTCTTTTGCCCTTTATTTCACCGCAGAACAAGGGCGACTGCAGCTATAGATCGCTGCGGTTGAGGCAGCGAGGAGGAAGAGATCGCTGGCCGAGGGCGACAGCGACGGTGATGGTTTGTGTGGCCACCGATTGAAGCAGCAGTAGGGGAGGTGCGTGGGCCGAGAAGCAGCAGTAGTTGCTGCCGAGATCGGTGGCTGCGATGGTGATGGTCGCAGGGAGAAAGAGCAGGGGCGGGTATGGTCGTTGGTAGCAATGGCGATGGAGAGGTCGCGGCCAAGAGGCAGCGGTAGAGGGGGTGGTCCGCTGGCCGAAACAACGGAGAGAAAGCTTCTGCCCGTGAAAGAAGAGGAAGCAGAGGGCGAAGGGGAAGAGTCGGTGAGGAGCGAGCTTGCTCTAGGCAAGATACTCTGATACCATACTAGAATAAAAATATAATCGTGAAAGCTTATTTTGATTAGTACAATATGAGTTATATTTATACAGGATAGGAGAGAGGATTTCCCTCAAAATATCAATGGATAGGAGGGAGGATTTCCCTTAATAAATCAACGGGATTTCCTCATACAATTTGAGAAAATCTTATCAGCTATCAAAATCCTGTCGGGCCAGGGCCTTCTCGTCCGCCTTGTAACTCTGCTTCAGCACTAGAATGAGGCTCTTTGTGACCTTAAACAAAGGAAAGTAAGGAGATTTCAAGCCACCAACCTAAACTCTCGGTAGCAGGTGCCGGCTAGCAAGTTTCGGTAAGAGAAAGGCGTCTTCAAATCGGTTATTGCATAGGTAGTGCACTGTCGTCTTACCCCTCATTCAAAAATAAGTGTAGCCACTAATTAGAGCTCCCTTAAGGCAGCGCGAACCCATTGGCTTTGAGGGTTAGAGACGAGCTTCATATTTTGATTGTCCTTTGAAGAAGATACACTCACCTGTACGTGATGCCCCTTACACATCTCAGTAAGGAGGATCTGGCTAAACCTCTCGAAAAAGTCTCCAAGGCAAAGGTCATCTAAAGCTAAAGCATTCTCCTAACGACCTCAACTTTCTTTCCGGCTAACTACAACATTACTATTGATTTGATCGGCCCTACTTTCACCAAACTTCGCTTCCAATGCATTTCGATAAGCTAATCGACTTTCCATATAAGTCCCCCTCTGCATCGATGGGTTTTCTACTCGAGATGGGAAGTATTTTTTAGAGAGAGAAGATAATTCCCAGACTGAATGAAAAGGGGGGTCGCTGAACCGGTGGCTTCCAAAGCGAAGCGTGTTGGCAAGACGTGCAATCTATTTGCAGCACGAGCATAGTTTCATTCTCCTTGTTGGGAATCTCAGTCGCGAAGTATAAGGTGGAATCTCAGTCATCACTCACATGATTGGCTTATGACTAGCATATTACATGCTCAAGCTTATACCAAACCAAATATTAATTTTATAGTTATAATATTAGATATATATTAGAGTTACCTAGGAATAAAATACTAAAAGACTATAAAGAAAATAATAAGATAATTAGAAAGGATAAAGGATTATATGCTCACATATATAAACTTTAATTAATTCAAAATAATAAAATTTTAGATGTTGATTTTATCAATTATCTCAATAGTAGAAAATCTACTTTACATTTTATATTTATATTAATTAAAGGGAAAATTTATAGAGAAAAAAATATAAAGTAATATATTAGCACATTATCAATAATAGAAACTAATTTTATTGTATATTTTAGGGCCATTAATCAAGCTTTATAATTATGAAATTTTATCTCAAAACTTCGTATGATTAAGCTCAATTGTCCAATCGCTATAGATACTTTATAACATATCATAGTAATTTTTTTCTTTGGGAATAGCAAGTACTCTAGTAATTTTATGCATTCTGATATAAAATATTTGATGGTAAGAGAAAAAGAATCTAAAAATAATTTATGTTAATTAAGAATTTGAGTGTCACTGTATTGATTACTGATCCAATCACTCAGGATGTATAACCTAAAGTATTTAAAAGAACATGTTCTTATAATTAGGTTTTTGAGCAATCCATAAAAGATATGATAATGTATATTTAAATCGACATCATAATTCATATTCTTGTTTATGTAATTAAAATTATTTATTTCTGTTATCTTATTTTTATTTATATATGTATATATTATGATTAAATATATTAATAGGATTATCTTAAAAAAAATTATAAGAGTATTTTGGATTGCACAAGGGCTAACAGTAATATGGAACAAATAAAAAAGTATGACATTGATAACATACAACAACTATAACTCATATTAATAATTAGACATAATATGATATTATATTTATTAGATTTATGACCTATTTTATAAAATTTGTATGCATGGGTAAAATATTTTTTAAAAGTTTTAAAATCTAATTAAATATTTTTTAAAAAAAATAAAATTTTATTTTATTTATCTTATCAGTTAATGAATGGATGAAGATGTTGAATCTCGGATTTTGATGATGAAACTAATTGAGTGTGATTTGTGGTCTAACTGCGTGTTGAGTTACGTAGGTCTACTATCGATCAGGATTAGACAGTTGACGCTGGAGGAATTGACGTTGCGCCGGAGGTGATCACATCAGGATATTGGATGTCAAGCCGGAAGTTCGATCGATTATCAGTAGGAGGTTTCGTACGTCGGGCATCGGGCCAAGAAGTGCGGAGTTGCACCATGGATATCGAGGTTGCGAAGGTCAACCGTCGATTGGGCAATAAGTCGCTAGAGAGGGCGATGTGCCGAAGGATCGGACGAAGCGCCGACCAATGATGTGCCGGACAACTGAATGTCAATTCGCATTGTAATAACTGTCTAGATCGAAGTAGAGTGTTTATTGTTTGTGTGCAGGAGTAAATACGAAAGGGATGAAGACGTAAAGCGAAACCAAGGGCAGAAGTCAAGTGCGATGGATCGTTGGGAGTTCGAGAGTTTGACGGAAGTCCGAAGATTCGTTGGAAGTTCACGGAGCTTGCCAAGAAAGATCGGAGCTTGCCAAAGAAGCTCGGGGGTACTCGCCAAAATCATCGTGGAGTCCGAGAGGTTACCGGGAGTCCGCAAGATGGTTTCCGAGGGATCGTCGGAAGATCGCCGGAAGTTCGTCGGAAGCTCGCCGGAAGAAGACTTGACTTGCGGACTTTGTAATAGCTCAGGAATGTCTTAAATTTCGTAGTTAGCACATCAATTTGGGTTAGGATTAGGGGTTAATCCTTTAACCTAGGTAGGGGCCAATCGGGCCCTTATTGGGCCTTTTGGGCCTTGAATAAGACCCATTCAAAGAAATTTGAATGGGCTAAGCGAATAAAACTTGTGCAGCAGCGGTAGCACCGCGCGCAACCGTGTGCTAGGCGGTGCTACCGCCCACTGGAGCGATAGTACCGCTGGCCACTTTGGTCAACGACGGTAGTACACGCCGCTCAGCGGTAACATCTTTGCTCCAGCAGTAATACCGCCGCTTCCAGCGGTAACATCTGCTCAGATATCTGGTAATGGGATCTGATGATCGACAAAGCGGTGTAGTACCGCCTGCATTCGGGAATTTCAAATTTGATTTCAAATTTGGAGCCCAATTTTGAATCCATTTTGGATCTATAAATACCCCCTTTCTCAACCTGAAAGGACACCCTTTTGAGAAGTTAGAATCTTAGTTTTAAATCTTGAAAAGTCTTATTCTTGCTAAGTGTTCACCTCATTCTTCTTGTGAAATCTTGTAAGAGTGTGAACCACTTGTAAAAGGTTGTAAGAGGGGTATTTGATCCTTCCCCTTCAAAGGATTTAGTAGTGGAAGAAGGGAGCCTCATCGGAGAAGGCTTCGGAAGTGGATGTAGGTCACTTTGACCGAACCACTATACATCGCTACGTCTTGATTGTGTGAGTGTTTAAATTTCTATTTTATCTCTTTACTTTGCTGCAAGCCTTTACTTTACTTTCTCCACTTCCTTTTCATCTTCGTACGCATGCTTTAAAGTTAAAACGTAATCTTTCCGGGTTCAAACGAAATGTTGCTTTCATCGTACGAAGTTTCCGAAGCTTGTTTTAAATCGCTGAAAAATCTATCGTTTTATCCACTGCACTAATTCACCCCCCCCCCCCTCTTAGTGCTACTCGATCCCTAACAATTGGTATCAGAGCCACGTTCTTTCTCTTTCGGATTTACACCCGTGAGAAATGGCTCTAAATGATTTTCAAGAGGGCTTTTCGGTTTTTTGTCCACCGTTCTTTAACGGATCGGACTACACTTATTGGAAAACTCGAATGAGAGTTTTCATGCTTTCAATGGATTTGGATTTGTGGAGCATCATCGAAAACGGCTTTCAACTTCCCTCTAAACCGATGAACGAATGGTCAGACTTAGAGAGAAATTTTTTTTCTTTGAATGCAAAGGCTATGAATGCCTTATTTTGTGCTTTGAACAAAAATGAGTTCAATCAATTTCTTCATAAACGGCTTTTGATATATGGCAAACACTTGAAATCACGCATGAGGGAATTAGTAGAGTTAAAGACTCGAAAGTAAACCTCTTGTTGCATGATTTTGAGCTCTTCCAAATGACACCAAGCGAATCTATCGACGACATGTACACCCGCTTCACGGATGTCGTCAATAGCTTGAAAAGTCTTGGTAAAAGTTTTTCGGATTTTGAACTCACTAACAAGATCTTAAGATCCCTTTCAAAATGGTGGGATCCTAAAATAACGGTGATTCAAGAATCAAAGGATCTAAATAATTATTCTATTGATGAACTCATTGGGTCTTTAAAGACCTATGAAATGGAACATGATGAATATGATGAACATGATGAATACATGAACCACCTTCTAAAGAACAAGAAGGTTTTTGAACTCCGAACTATGATATGCCACTTGAGTGATGACTCAAGTGATGAGGACAATGAAGAGGACTTTGAACCTTTAATCGATCTTAATAAGTTCATTAAACAAAAATCTAAAATCAACAATGAACTTGAACGGAGGAAGAGACCAATGAAGAAGAAGAAGACTCACCAAGTAGAATCAAGGAAAGAAGAAACAAACTATGCTTTAATGAGCTTCGACAATGAGGTAAGTAACTTAACTTCCTTGAATTATTTTGAAATTACTTGATGATTTCCATGAATGCTTAACTTAGTAGGAATTTTTTTATATTTTTCTTGTGTTTTTAGAAATTAAAAATTCGAAATTATACTATGCTTTTCTTTATAGTATTTTTGAAAAGTAAAAATATGAATGACGATTATAAGATTTGTGATAATGCTTAGGATTAAACCATGCATGAGTATCTTGATGGTTTACTTTGTCTCTAAACATGATGCTTGATGATTTTATACCATGCATGAGTTGTTGAAGTGATGTTGATCTAAAAACTTCTATCTTGGATTAATGGGTCTTAACTTTTTTTTATGATGAAATTTTTATTGATACATGTCTTCATGAAATCAATTATAAAGACCCAACCCACAAAATTTCAAAATGAAAGAAATATGGCTTTAATGTTGTCATGTATTACATTTGGACTTGATGATTTTCATGACGAAAATTATTTTTCAGATTTATAAAATGATGCATGATTTTACCAAAAATTTGAGCATCGATCATCTTGTTATAACTAATGTAAGAAAGAATTAAAATGATTTTGATGATATTTTCATTTTTGAATATGATGCATGACATTTTCATATGAAAAAGTTGAACATTCTTATGAAAGATCAAATCACTTAAATTGAAACTCATAAAGATGAGAAAATGTATTGTCATGATGTTTGATGCATATGATCTTGATGGATTTAATGACAAACTTATGTTTTGAATTTCTACAATGATGGGTTCCACATAAATGTTTAAACATACATTATGAAATCATCATTAAAATGAAAATACTAAAAGTTTGTTATCATGCTTAATGACTTTGTGATATCATATCTTAATGACAAACTTATGTTTTGAATTTCTACAATGATGGGTTCCACATAAATGTTTGAACATACATTATGAAATCATCATTGAAATGAAAATATTAAAAGTTTGTTATCATGCTTAATGACTTTGTGATATCATATCTTGATGACAAACTTATGTTTTGGTATTAAATTTGATACTCATCTTTTGAAATATGAGCACACTTGTTTGAAACAAAATGAAACACATTATCATGATAAGTTAAATCTCATGTCTTGAAACAATGTGTTGTTTTGACAATTTTATAATGAAGTTTGTCTTCCGGTTTTGAATATTTTGATTTGGCATATAAAGGCAAAAGATATACTTATATGAAACATAAAAAAATTATATTTACTATCTTATCGAGATTAATGATTTCATGATATCTTAAGAATCTCATAAATTATAGAAGTGATTTCGATGAATTGATTATGATATGATAATTTGAACTTTTCTCTCATGTTTCAATACTACTTTGTATGCTTCATGACTTGTTGATTGAAATAATGATGTAGACTTTTGATGTATCACTTGTCATGATTAATGCAAATGGCTAGCATTTTGAATCTCAAAAATAAATGCTTCTTTTTATCATTTACTAAAGAGGAAAATAATTCAAGTTTATATCATTTGTGAATCTCACAAACTATGGTAATGAATTTGATGATTCGAACTTGAATGAGCTTTGTCATAATCCAAGTCTTGATATTTTGATATTTGATACTTGAAATTCTTATATATGAATCTAGTTACTCTTTGTGCTATATCTTTTCAAATGGATCATGAGCCTTGATGTCATATATTTCATGATCCTAGAAGTGATATGATTTCTTTGCCTTGTGTGGTAAATTGAATATTTGATTTTCTTTATGATAAATTATGAATCATGACTTGATCTATGAGATTGATATGCTTTTATATATCATGATTCTTGGTTTTATGATATTTATCTTAAATTAAAAAAATTGATAAATATGAATTTTGATCTTGCTAAAAAGAAAATTATGAATCATGAATGATATCTTTTGGTTGTGATCCTTGTTGAATTTATATATTGATATCCGTTATGACATGATTTCTTTGCATTGTTGTCTTATTTGCATCATCTAATGATTGAACAATTGATGTATATTTTTATTGATGCAAACTTTTAATTGATATGAAAAATGGCTTGTATAATGATTGAAATTTTTAGCCATTTAGTCCTCCCTTCTTTTTGACAAAGACAAAGGGGGAGAAAAATTGCTACCTTGCAATTTCACAAGAAGAAGGATTGCTATTTCAAAGGATGCAAATATTGCTATCTTGACTATATCAAAAGAAGTAAATGCAAAACTTCAAAATTTTGAAATGTTACATGCCTTTATGTTTGTATGTTTAAATGAAAAGTTAGCATATATGTTTAAAGTGATCATATGTAATTGCTAGCTCATTGCAAACAAAAGTTGATAGCTTGCAAAGGTGAAACTTAGTTACAAAAGAGAAGAATTGAAAGGAAGCTAACTTTATGTCGCAAAGGATGTTAGCTTGCTTATCATTATTGATTGCTTGCTTATCATCTTTTTATCTCATATCTTGATTTTTGACTCCCTTGAATTCATGACTTAATATGCTAAAAATTCATATTGTAAATTTATTATTTTGTCATGATCAAAGAATTGGCTAATTGTACTCCACTTTTAAACTAGCTATGATGCAACTTCTCCTTTTTGTTGATGACATAGGGGGAGAAGTAGATTGATGACTTCATGCATTGATTGAATATTTTATATATTTGCATGATGGTTTGTTGTTTTCTCACTACATAAATGATACATGTTACTTGGATTTGGGATAATCCAAGGATTCTATCAATGGCATATTGATAGGGGGAGTTTGTGTTAAACTCGGGGAGTTTTGGTTAACTCCGTCAGTCATCAATTAGTTGTCATCATCAAAAAGGGGGAGCTTGTTGAATCTCGGATTTTGATGATGAAACTAATTGAGTGTGATTTGTGGTCTAACTACGTGTTGAGTTACGCAGGTCTACTATCGATCAGGATTAGACAGTTGACGCTGGAGGAATTACTGTCGCGCCGGAGGTGATCACGTCAGGATATTAGATGTCGAGCCGGAGGTTCGGTCGACTATCGGCAGGAGGCTTCATACGTCGGGCATCGGGCCAAGAAGTGCGGAGTTGCGCCATGGATATCGAGGTTGCGGAGGTCAACCGTCGATTGGGCAACAAGTCGCTAGAGAGGGCGATGTGCCGAAGGATCGGACGAAGCGCCGACCAATGATGTGCCGGGCAACTGAATGTCAATTCACGTTGTAATAACTGTCTAGATCGAAGTAGAGTGTTTGTTGTTTGTGTGCAGGAGTAACTACGAAAGGGATGAAGACGTAAAGCGAAACCAAGGGTCGAAGTCAAGTGCGATGGATCGTTGGGAGTTCGAGAGTTTGACGGAAGTCCGAAGATTCGTCGGAAGTTCACGGAGCTTGCCAAGAAAGATCGAAGCTTACCAAAGAAGCTCGGAGGAACTTGCCAAAATCATCGTGGAGTCCGAGAGGTTGCCGGGAGTCCGCAGGATGGTTTCCGAGGGATCGTCGGAAGACCGCCGGAAGAAGACTTGACTTGCGGACTTTGTAATAGCTCAGGAATGTCTTTAATTTCGTAGTTAGCACATCAATTTGGATTAGAATTAGGGGTTAATCCTTTAACCCAGGTAGGGGCCAACCGGGCCCTTACTGGGCCTTTTGGGCCTTGAACAAGGCCCATTCAGCAAAGTTGAATGGGCCAGGCGGTAGAACCACCTGTGCCAAGCGGTAGCACCGCCTGGCAGCCATGTGCTGGGCGGTGCTACCGCCCAGCCTGGAGCGGTAGTACCGCCTGGCCTGGAGCGGTAGTACCGCCTGGCCACTTTGGTCACGGCGGTAGAGTATCGCTGCTCCAGCGAAGAAGACTTTGTCTGACAAAGGTCGATCTGGCGACTAACAAAGCGGTAGTACCACCTCGACAGCGGTAGTACCGCCTGACATTCTGGAATTTCAAATTTGATTTCAAATTTGGAGCCCAATTTTAAATCAATTTTGGATCTATAAATACCCCCCTTTCTCAACTGAAAGGGCACCCTTTTGAGAAGTTAGAATTTTAGTTTTAAGTCTTGAAAAGTCTTATTCTTGCTAAGTGTTCACCTCATTCTTCTTGTGAAATCTTGTAAGAGTGTGAACCACTTGTAAAGGGTTGTAAGAGAAGTATTTGATCCTTCCCCTTCAAAGGATTTGGTAGTGGAAGAAGGGAGCCTCATCGGAGAAGGCTTCGGAAGTGGATGTAGGTCACTTTGACCGAACCACTATACATCACTGCGTCTTGATTGTGTGAGTGTTTAAATTTCTGTTTTATCTCTTTATTTTGCTGCAAGCTTTTACTTTACTTACTCCATTTCCTTTTCATCTTCGTACGCATGCTTTAAAGTTAAAACGTAATCTTTCCGGGTTCAAATGAAACGTTGCTTTCATCGTACGAAGTTTCCGAAGCTTGTTTTAAATCGTTGAAAAATCTATCGTTTTATCCGCTGTACTAATTCACCCCCCACCCCCCCTCTCTTAGTGCCGCTCAATCCCTAACAGAAGAATGTTAGATTCTATGACATTATCTAATTAGATAACAATGGTGTATCCACTTATCAAATAAAGACTTTGAATCAAAAGATATATATTGTATATTTAATTATTATTATTTGATCTTAATTTTTAATATTAATTTTTTATAATAATATATTATGATTTTTATAATACAACACCAAACCCTCCACACGTGTAACGATAGCAGATGACATAAAGCAACACGGGACATGCATGCGAGACGCAGGTCTGAGCCACCCGCTGCCGAAACATCTCCGGCGTCGAAGCTGCTCGCTGCCTCGCCACTTTTGGAAAAGAAGGGCTACAGTGTTCGAGCCTTTGTTTGTGTGCCGTCGACATCCATCCACCCTGTATCAACCCCTCTCGGGTGGAGGCAGCGGTTCACCGTCGCCAGGAAACAAAAAGGCAGAGCGGAGATGGCCACAAATGATGCCCAAAAGCTACGCAGGAAGGACTCTTCCTGCTGCGCAACTAGTCACTGATTAGAGTGGACGTGTCGGCATTGGTTTCCAGAACTTTATATATTTATTTATGAGGTAAATTATGTAACATCAGTGTTACCATCTATTGTAAATGGTTATCTTGGAGTGAGTATATCAGTTCGATTTGATTGAGATTCGATCTACATCAGTGTTACTGTCTATGTTATTTTCTTTCTACAAAAATAATGATGATTGTTCTACTTGAAAATGACCAAAAAAAAAATCTCCATTTTCGGAATGCCTTTTAGTTATTTTATGAGTCTGGATTTATCATTTAAAAGAAATTATTTTTTATTTTAATATTATTTTTTAAAAAATAATGCTTTGAAAAAAAATTCATGCTTGGAGAGTCTTCCTCAAAACGATTTGAATATTAGCATAATTTCTTTTAGTAATCTTCTTGTTCTCATATATCTTGCTTGATTTCGACAAACGTTGAGGTTTTAAGTTTTATATTTTTTTTATTAATCTCTTTGGATGATAATCCCTTCGGTGTTTGTACTTGATTGATAAATTTTATTATTTTTTTCAAAAGAAAATCTATTAAGATTTTAATATCATACAAAAAGACCTTAATTAAGGTCGTTGTGCAAAAAAAAAGCTAAAAGATCAGAAGAAAAGTGATATATCATCAATATCGTCGACCGATGAATCAACATAGTTGGTTCACAAGGTGCAAGCTCATCTAGGTGCATCTTTCTAACTGACATAGAAGATTTAATGAGGTGAGACCACATAGGCTACTTAGTTGGAAGTCGTTCTATTGGTGAGGACATGGTTCATAATAGCTGGGTAGGCAAATTAGGATCTTTCTGGTTGTAAGATTTCTCCAAGAGGGTTGAGTCATTTGGGTGTCTTCAGATGATCAATGATCCTGCATGACAGGTTAGCATTGGGCATTGTCTGACATAATCCCTTTGATGGTTAAGTTAGCGAAGAGAAGAAGACAACAGTGTAAGCTAATTGAGTTAGTGTACAGAGAGCTCCCCCTCTTGGCATCTGTTTGGGGGTAATTTTTATACCTCTCCCGGGATCGATCGTCTATACGTTATTAGTATTCATCGATATTTTAAGTGGGTGGTTCATTTGTTCTGGGGCAACTGTTCTGATCCAGTGCTATGTAGGGCTGCGTCCTCACTTTCGGGTGCCTCTTCATACAATTTCGAGCGACATGGATTTTGCTTTGCATCGCTTCTGAGCCGAGTGACATCACTTCAAGATGTAGCCATTTTTGAGTCGGGCTATGTTGTTTAGTACCGCTTTGAAACGTGTAAGTGACTTTGGCTAACGTGTGCCACATGGGGTCTGAAGTGGCTGTCACCAAAATATCCTCTACCAGGAAGAGTCCCTCTACTGTGAGCTTGATTTTTCTAATCTAACCTTTCTGCAGCCTAATTGATTGGTTGATTACATTCATGATAACAATGAAGTATTGTGCATGCTTCTGGTTTCAACCCTGGTAGTATGATGTAGAACGAGAAGTAATGAATTTTTTTATGATAAAGAAATAGGGAGATTAAAAAAAAAGAGATAATAACAAGAAGACAATAGAAAAAAAAAAAAAAAAAACTACTAGACTCTTCAACTCCTAAGATTAAAATCCCTCGACACATTGTGAACAATGGAATTACATCATAAAAAAATTTTATTAATTCATCTCTTATTGATATTTTACAACGTTATAGATTACTTTTATAAACTAAGTACATTCAGGATAACAATGAAGTATTGTGTATATGCATCCAGCTTCAACCTTGGTATTATGATGTAGGACGAGAAGTAATGATTTTTTATGATAGAGAAATGGAGAGATAAAAAATAATAATTACAAGAAGATAATTGATAAAAAATAACTATCAAACTCGCTTTGGATCTAAGAACGAACTCTCAAGATGAAGATACCTCTACACTTAGTAAACAATGGAATTACATCATCAAAAAAGAAGAATAATTGTGATCTCACACCACTCACACAAGTTGAAAAAAAATATGATTTATTAATTCATCTCTCATTGATATATTGCAATGTTATAGATTATTTTTATATGCTAAGTGTAGAAATATATATATATATATAATATTTGTACTTACATCAAATCATATATATAATTTGATCTTCGAAGATAATATTCTTGATTAATATGCTTTCATCCTTGTAGAGATCAATTTTCATAAAATCTTTCACAATCATAATTTGATTTTTTTTCAATTTTTTAATATTTTTTTCTTAAATAAACTAAAAAATTAGATCAGAATTATTCAGTATATTATAATGTGGCAACTTATGATATGTAAAATAACTTATAAACAAATTAGTTTTATTTAAATAAAAGATGGATAAGATTGATTCTGCATCATAATAAATTTTTAATGTTGCTAATACTGATAGATAATATGTCATGGAGCAGCAGTGAGCCATGAACCTTGTTATCTTTAGTTTTGTCTATTCCACTTTATTTCTCTCCGATCCTTTTGCATAACATTTGTTTTTGCCCTCAAACGACCGACCATAGGAAACCTCTACAAATATCGTAAACAAACCCAATACCTTCGCAATGCCCTTTGGCCATCATCATTTGCGCAACTTTCGTCACATCCTCCGGCAATCATTAACCCGACGTAGAACTCAAAGCGAAAGACTGTTCAAAAGAACCACACACAGTAAGGATCCTGGAATTAATTGCTCATGGTGAGTGAGTGGCCCAGGTTTTGTTGGATCGGCCACTGTTGCCGAGCCTCACACCAAGGAATCTTGTCCAACTGGATGGACTACTACCGCACGTAGAACTGGTACAGGCAGTGGGCGCCCCCTCTCACTCCCCTTGTGCTGTGGAGAACAGTGACGAGACGTCCACCCTGATGAGCTTATCCTGTTGCTGCAGACAATGGAAGGCCTCCCTTTCCATCTCACAATCATCAACCCCCAGCCATCGAGTAACACTTCTTGCCTTCCATGTCCCACACGGCGCACCACAGTGCGCCAAAAGCTACACAGAGTCCGGCTTTATCTTTCGAGGATGGCTACTCAATGGCTGTACAGCGACGATGGTAAACCCTATCGCTGCGTTGACCCACACAGAGCACAGCAAAGACATCGAGAAGAGATTCATCATGAAGCTACTGTTTTCCTGAGTTAGAAGCAGTACTGCATACATACAATTACAGCCGCAAGAGAAAATACATGGCGAGGAATACAGGCACATCGAAGGACCCAAACCACTACCGAGCGATCTCGGCGTGCAGGGTGGAGTTTAGTCCCATCTGCTCCATCTCCCAGCTGAGTTTGGCGGCTACGGCGTCCTCCACGGGTACGTATTCCTGCTTCCACAGGTGGTGTCAAGATCGAGGACGTAAAGTAGTAGGGAGTGAGACACACAGACCCACCTAAATGGAGGTTCACACGAGAACAATACAAAGAGCGAGAGCTAGAGATGTACTGCAACAGTACCTCGAGCTTTTGGACGAGGTCCTTGGCGTTGGGGGCGGAGACGAAGATGTGGCGCTGATATGGCTGGATGAAGCCATCCTCCACGGCCTTGTCGATGAAGGCGAGCAGGGAGTTGTAGTAGCCATCCACGTTGAGCAATCCCACCTTCACCAGCACGGTCACCGAGCTGTGTCATGGGAGTAATAATGGGAGGAGGGGGGTGGGGGGGCGGTGTGTGTGTTGTGGGGGGGTTTGTTTTGGAACAATGGAGAGGGCTTACAGGCTTGTTGTGGATGCCGAGCTGCGCCCAGGTGATGACCTCCAGCAGCTCCTCCAGCGTTCCATACCCACCTAAAGGACGACGGAGATGGAGTGAGATAAGACCCGACAGTGGTGGGTAAGCGAAAGGACTTGGATGGGGAAAGGTCGGACCGGGCAGGGCGATGAAGGCGTCGGAGTGGCGGGCCATTTCGGCCTTGCGCTGGTGCATGCTGGCCACCGGCTTCACCTCCCCGAATGTCTCCCCTGTAATCTGATCCACATGCAAACGCCAGAAACAGTTAATACAGGCATGGAAGCTAGCAAGGTGACGAAAGTGAGATTGAAGCAAGAATGACGACCTCCTTGGACATCAGTGTCCTTGGGATGATCCTGTAAGATGAGAGGACACGTCAGAGAAGAAATGTTGGGTGCGAGAGAGATCGAGAGAGTTGGAAGTCTGTACTGACCCGATGACATGGCCGCCACCACAATGAACAGCTTCAGAGACGAGACCCATCAGCCCCACGCTGCCGCCTCCATACACCAGATCGACCTTCCTCGCCACCTGAACTCGAACACGAGTCAAGTTCCATCAGCAGCTGCATGCGCTCGGCACGCAGAGGGAGGAAGGAAGGAAAAGAAGGAAAGGATCACCACTTACCAGCTCCTTTCCGAGCTCCACGGCAGCATCTTGGTAACAGTGCCTCTTGCCTGTGCTGCTCCCACAGAAGACGCACACCCTCTTGAACCTTGAATTCCCCACCTTGACCTCCTCCATCTCCCGCCTCTCTTTTCCTCCCCCGGATCCCTTCCCCTGGCCCCTCGTGCCTTCAAAGTTAGCCTCGGATAAGATATTAGAGGCAGTATATATAAGCCTTTTCTGACCCTGTCTTTTTTATTACGCCACCGTCCGGGACAGCATGACAAAAAGGCAGTGTTTCCGCGAGAGAGAGAGAGAGAGAGAGAGAGAGAGAGAGAGAGAGGAAGGCAACACGTAAATGGAGAACAGTATTACGAATACACAGTAGAAGACATGTCTTCCAAGTCTCGGGTTTAGCACAAGCCAATCATGCCGCCGTGGTCACCCACACGTGTAAGCCGTCGGTCTCCCTCGGAAACCTGCACACCCAACTGCTCTCCTTCCTCCACAGCTCCCTGTCGATTGATCTGTGTTTGTGCCTCTCTGCCTCTGTCTTCATCAACTCCTTGGGCAGTAGGCAGAAGCTACATGGGAGACTTCAAGTAACCTAGTAGAAGGGAGGAGAGCGATGCAGGACGCCACAGCTGTATGATTACTCGAAGCAGAGAGCAGTGACCATCACTTCAATAAAGCAGAATCATTCACTAGCCACATTGTTGCAGAGGGCTACAGAAGGAGTCTGTGTTTACGAGGCAAGTGGAACATTTTGTTGCAGAGGGCTACAGAAGGAGTCTGTGTTTACGAGGCAAGTGGAATTTTCTCTTTGTTTACTCGCTCTCTCTCTTAGCTACAGACCAAAAGGATAATACTACTTATCTAAAGGCATATCTTAATAACCAATCCTAATTAAATGAAAACTAGATAAGATGCTGTGTCAAACACAAATGGTAATGTTGACTTCACGCCATTGCCTTATGCAGTCTGCAGTCGCCAATATTTTTTGCCAAATGCTGGACACGTATCTGTTCTCTTCAAATTTCCCCCTTCCAAAACAAAATAATCTGATCACATCAAGTCATTTAAACAATGTTTAAACTGCAACCGATGATGATGTTATTGAGAATAAAACAACTGAAACACTCATTAATGGAGAAGCCAAGATTTGCATTAAATACATGATTTATCGTGGTTTATAAGGCGCGTTTTTTTCCTACTCTTGTGGAAGGATATCAACATCTTACCCACAAAAAGTAGAGGAGTATCAACGTCTCCATTATTGCTGGTAAGGAAACGTCGGATCCTTCGGATCCGTGGTCTTGAATCCAAACCGGTACAGCGATCCGTCGATTTGTGGATCTTTATTTTAGTATTACTCGTACAGAGAAACAGTGGCTTATTGCTTGTATACGTATCGATTGTACGAACTTTACGCAGGATTAAGACACGCGGACAAAAAGCCTGTCCTGGAACCCAGCCGCTGGGATCCCACCCATGACCCGGTGCTGTGTCCGGCCCCTGTGTGGCGTTGGTGTGCGTCCGGGACCGACGCGTGTTCGGCCCGAGGGACGCCACGACATTTCGGCTACCTCTTTGGGTCCACTCCAAACTCCGAGAACGCGTGCGCAGGTTCAAAGGCCCGCTCCAAGATTCGTGCGGGGTTCCTGACCCGACCAATCCTTCGAACATCCAGACGTCTCATCAATTGTTGCACGTGTGTCAAAGAGTACTGCTGATGTATGAGCACTCTTTATCATGAAATCTAAAGTTAAACTAGTAATCGGCAATCCAAAGACAAGATTTTGATATTTAATTTGCCTGATTCATTAGAAATTTGATTATATTCATCGGTTAAAATTAAAATTATCATACTTTATATACACAGACATAAATATTAATTGGTTATATACACAGACATAAATATTAATTGGTTTTCTACTTCTAAATCCGCCCAACAGATAGGGTCGACTACTACCCCGTGCCAGTCATCAGCGGCCGTTGAATCAGGATCAAACAGCGACAGCGGAAGGGGATCACATGTACCATATGGTTGCCGAGGGCGCGTCGGCAACGAGGGACAGAAGCGGCGCAATCATCGCCACAGGCGTCGTGGTCCCCAGCAGTATGCATTATACGACGATCGTGTACATACGAAGTCACCCGCTACCTACTGACCTACCTTCGGTAGTACCATTGATGGCCATCCCAAACCAAACTGCCGTCGAGCTTTGTTATCCACTTATTAGAACACCCTTCACATAAAACATATAATTAGGAGTGATTGAGATAAGATCGGGCGCTCTCATTTTTGGAGTTCAAGTCATACGTTGCCTGCTTACATCATCATCATTAACATCATCATCTCACCAAGAAATTGCAGCAATTGACGGCGGAGATGGAGACGGGAAGGACCACGAGTGGCCCGTTGATGGCACACCTTCCCGTGGGAACACGTGAAGCGTCAAGCTTGGGGATGAGGGTGCGATGCGGTTGGTGAGTCAACTCGGTGACCACGGTTCCCGGGTGAGGCGAGGCCCCCCAATGGGAAGAATCCATTTCCACAACTGTCGCGAAGGCTAAGACAACGTGGCCTTCATCTATTGGCGGTGGAGTGTCGCCTCTTTACGCAAATAGTAATCAAACGTCATGAAATAAATACGCAGGACAAGAGAGAGAAAGGAATATAGCTTATTTGAAAATTGAGAATAAATTGTGCTGCAAGATAATGATTCGATCAAATATTATGCAGGATAGAAATGGATCATTGTTACAAGTCTTACAAGCTTAAGATATCACAAAAAGATCCAATAAGGATATAACACAGCGATGCTTGCATATATTGAATTCGCAGACTTCATTTGGAGACTAGCTATGCTAGTCGCGGCTTGCGAGGAATGAATCAAGCTAAATATTTAAGGGGTCTTCTATGACACGTCAAAGCTCGAAAGTGTTTTTTTTTTTTTTAAGGAATGACGATGCTCATCGTCTCCTTGCTAACGACAAATTCATCAATGATGATAGCCCGTGGTTTAATACAATTTTAACAATAAAAGAGAATATTTTTGTTATAATTCAATTGGGAGTTACTAATTTGCTGATTGACTCTGATGAGAAATAGATTATAAAAGCTTTGAACAAGGAGGAACCCCTTCCTTGGTTTCTTCTTAATTCCCTTTGAGAGATTTTGTTGAGAGTGACTCATATTTTAAGAGAGATTAATTAATATGTTTATTGGCTTGTCTCATTTGTTAAAGAGTACAAATCTGATCGGATTTAGAGGGAGGACTGGCATCCTTTTGTTGTTTTTCTTAAAGCTGTTGTACCTGCATGAGCAGAGAACTATCTGTAATAGGGTTTGTGAAGTAATATATTGGTAGTTTTGCTAGGGACAAAAATTTCCAGACGGGAGGGAGGGGGATAAGCCAACATAACAATTGGAAATATAGTTAATGATGATCAACCTGAACTCCAAAGCTGAGTCAGAAAGAATTTCCAAACAGAGACTCTCTCTCATAAGTTGGACCAATGGGCCTAACTGGCAGAACCATCAACTGTCCATGAACAAAATATCCATTTAGGACCCACTATATTCACTCACAAATCACAAAATGTCCATGAAATTTGTTGCAAATTTCATCGTTTTCTGACTCAAATCAATAGATACTTAGATGCTTGAATTAAATTTCCAAGTCAAATCCATCAATACTTAGATACTTAGATATTTTGAAAACTCTAGTAAGAAAAGAATGTTAGTGTACCTTTATACCGTGATCGTTGAGTCAGCATAGCTTGGTTCAGATTCGGATGCACTAAGGTCGTCTCGGTTGGTTCCCGGATAGGAAGCTCATGTCGGGACGAAGGGAAAGAGTTGTTAGCTTGTTGTGGGGAAAGCCTCCTTTCTGTATTCTGCCCGCCTCGCACCTCCGGGGTCCTGCACACAGATCGGGTCGGGATGATTCGACCCGACCCCTCCAATGGCCAAGTTAGTACTGGGTGGAGTAATGAATTACTTGAAAAAAAGCTCCCTCTAAGCAACGTGGTCTGGGGTTTTTATATCAGAGCTGAGGGGGGTTCTCGATGCCCTTAGGGCGTCGTCCCAGATTTCCCTAGGCAACGCTATGAAGGCGTCGTCCCGGACCTTCTGGTAAGGCGCCAGAGCAGCTGATCCTGAGCCACCCGGGTGGCATCTCGCCTGGCACGATCGTGGGGCGTCGATCGGTATCTTGAGGTGATCTGCCACCTTGGCTTTAATGCCGACGTGGTGGTGGGGCGACACTCGTCAGCATGTGGCGCTGGTACGTGCCCTATCATTCTCCCCCTCCCCCCCCTCCCCGGAGAAAGCCATGCATCGATTCCTGTTGGGGAGGATTTAGGGCTTGGCTTTAGTCTCTTGAAGTAGTAATTACCGATTTGCCTTCTGGTCGGTGCTGGGAAGGTTTCTTAGAGAGTAGCTAGTCGAATGATTTTGACGGTTGGCTATTGACCTGGCGGCTTGCGACCGGGGAATACGACTCGGGCATTCTGAAACTGAGGTATACGACTCGAGCATTCTGCGGCTGAATTATACGACTCGGGCAGTCTGCGGCCGAGGTATATGACTCAGGCAGTCTACGACCGAGGTACACGCTCGGACATTTTGCGGTCGAGGAATACGACTCGAGCAGTCTGCGGTCAAGGTATATAACTCGGATAGTCTATGGCCGAGGTATACAACTCGAGCAGTCTGATACGACTTAGGCAGTCTATGGCCGAGGTACACGCTCAGGCATTCTGCGGTTGATGTATACGATTCGGGTAGTCTGCGGATCTTAACTAGTGATCATCTCCAGGTTTTCACCCGTACCTCCACCTCTACCGTAGGACAGACCCCTGGGGTCGCATCCGTGCTGCTTTGTGCACCGACTTGTTTGTCGGTCGTTCTGATCGTCAACCAATCTCCGTCGCTGACGCTGAGGACTGCGAAGGACAGACTCGGGGTTTCATGCTCTAGGGTATTGTGCATTAAGCTCGCACGGCTTGGGTCTTGGCGGGAGTTCTGCATGCCTACTAGCTGTCGCGTCAGCAGACATCCTTTTTGCCGGGTGACGCTTGAGCTGCCCGACGCGATTTGACCTGCTGGCAGGTATTAATGATAGAGTGGGCTATCGTCCACTTCAGGTGGAGGCGAGTGGTTGCCTTGATTGACGGGACTTTTCCTATAAGTAGCCTGAGGCTAATCTCCCTTCTGCACCTTCAACTGGTTTGCTTCTTCGGTCGTTCTTCCTCCGGTCTCTGTTGTCTTCCTCAGTCGTTCTTCCTTCGGTCTTCGTCATCTTCCTCAGTTGTCTTCCTCATCCCCGGTCCATCCTTTTCCTCCTCGCAGGTCAGTCAGAATGACCTCATCTTCCTCCTCCACTTCTTCCCCCTCATTTTCGTCCTCTAACGACATTGAGGGTAGCTCGCTGCCCTCAGGTGGTGGCTCCCCTGTCACCAAGAGGACTACGTGGGCCCTCAAGGCCCTAAAATCGTGGTATGACCTCGACTCCGTTATCATTGAGGAGCTATTCGGTCGCGTTCGGGAGTGCTATAGCATCCCGGCAGATTACGAGCTCCACGCTCCTCGACCGGGATAGTGTAGGTATGACTTGTTCCCACGAGGGTTCAGTCTTACCCTAGATGCGCTCGAGGCGGGACTCCGTTTTCCCCTTTATCCCCTCATCGAGTCTTGCCTCTCTCACTAGCGCATCTCCCCATCCCAGATGGCGCCGAACTCCTAGCGTTACCTGGTGGTTTTCCTTGGGGAATGCCAAAATGTCGGTATTGTCCCGACCCGCCCCCTCTTCCTTTCTTGCTTCCGCCTTTCCAAGGGGTTGGGCGATTACTATCTGTCGGCCCGATCGGGCTTTAGGATTAGCAGGGCCCCTTCCAATAATAGAGGGTGGAAGGGTAGATTCATTTTTGTTAGTCATATGCAGGGATGGAGTTTTGGCCTCCGGTGGTCGCCACGCACAATAGACAACTCTATCCCGGTGTTGACCGATGAAGAGTATGTTGGCCTTGGGAGGTTAAAGGGTGCTAATTATAGGTGCCCTACAAGCCAATCACATGAGTGATTGCACTTGTAATACGCTGCGTCAATCTCTTTGCTTATGATTATTGACATTATCTCACATTATCTAGATGTATATTGTGATGTCCTTGGATCTGTGCAATGGGAATTGAATCATGATGAGATTACGATAATGAGACCGATTCACCTTTAAACACAGACCCTAAATTATCCTAGTCATAGGTTACTCGAGAAGGACATCGAGATAGTCGGATAGACTGGTGTACTATATACCCGTTCATATGATGGAGGTAGCTGGTCTCATAGCTACTCGTGTGGGGACACTAAGGGTACAGTGCAGGTGCTCATTGAAGAATGAGTTCACCGATTGATCCGCCTACAGAATGCTGGATGGTTATTGATACCTCACGTTAGACAGCGATTTTGTAGTCCTAGTTGTGTATCTGGTCCTTAGACTTGAGATACCAAGGATGTCCTGTATGAGTACTCCACTCTTTGATACTGGACTTATAGGTTTGGAAAGTTTCAGATCTAGTACAGCCGATCATTGGGAATGGTAGCCAACCTTACGAAGGCTATTGAGTGTCAATAGAGGATCATCCGCTCTCGGTATCATAAGAGGAATATCCCATGTGTTCTTGCTCGAACAAATTCTTAGCCAAGGTTATTCAGATTGAGAGAGAAAGAGTTCTCCAGGAGAATCCGACAAGAGCAAGACTTGAGGAGAGACCGTATGGGCCTGACAGCACCATGCTCGGTATAGGGTCTCTGGGATATTAGATGGATAAGGAACTATAGATACATGGTAACTGAGGACAGATAGGCCCAAAGGATTGGATTCCCCTGTATCGTCTGGGGGCCACGGCGTAGTGGCCTGGTATGTTCGCAGTCGATGAGTTGAGTGAATTATTATAGAGATAATAATTCACTAAGTTAGAAGGAGTTCTGATAAGTATGACTCATGGCCAGCTCGATATTGAGCCTAGAGGGTCACACACATATGGTAGGTGTTGCGATGAGTAGAGGTTCGGATATGAGATATTCGCTAAACCCCCTATCTTATTGAATATCCATTAAGCCCCTGAATTATTGAATCCTGAGATGAGATCTAATAATTGCTAATAAGAGATTATTGGGTAGAGACCCACTAATCCAAGAGGCTTGGGTAATTGGATAGAGATCCAATACCCAATAGGGCAAAAGATCCATTAGGGTTTTTCAGGGGGCCTCTATAAATAGGAGGAAACCAAAGCTCTATAGGCTGAGAGTTTCTTTTGGTAGCCACCTCCTGTTCTCCTACCCCAAGAGAGAGAGGTGCATCGTCGCAATCCCTGCCGTGTGGATACCGCTAGAGAGGAGGGCGCTTGACCTTCTTCATCATCTCCCACAGATCTGCAGGAATTCAGGAATATACGATCTCCCTAGGTATCTTCTTTTACATGTGCAGTTTTGCGAATTTGTTTTGACGCACCGATCTTCGCACGACCGACGGAAACTTTATACGGGAAATCTGGGATTTTGTTTTTTGTTCTTCCACTACGCATGTAATGTCGCTCCCTTGACGGATTTCCCAATAGTGGTATCAGAGCCAGGTTGTTCGTGTAAAGATCAGATCTTAAACTGCGAGTGTTGTGTTTTAGATCTACTTTTGACGCCAAAATCGTTGGCGCGAAGGGCGAGAAAGGGCAGCAATTGTTGTTGCTCGCTGCATTGTACTGCAGCAATCGGACCGTAAAAGGTCGCAAGCCTTCTTTGCTACTACCTGACAGTAGCGGCCGACGGCGGCAACGTCGCGGCGGCGGCAAACGATCGACGGTGGCGGTCGCTGCGGCAGTAAAGACTCTACGTGGTACTGCGCCAACATCCTGCGCAGAATCGATGTGTCACATGCGAGTGTTACGGCCATGGGTAGAAGTGCGCATGGGGCGCGCCGCCGCTAGCTCTGGCAAGTAAGCGAACAGCGTCGCCACGGCGGGCCGCAAAGGCAACGCGTCGCTGAGAGATCTGCCCGCAGATGTGGGTGCACCCGCAAGGGGCAGCGCCGCCCGCGGACAGACCGCCTACGGGCGTTGCGCCCATGAAAGGCGAAGGCGGCGCGCCGGCCAAGAATGGTCGCTGCCGGCGCAGGTGGCGGCGGTGAAACTCTGAAGGAAAGGTATTAGGTTTTTCGGCAAAAGATAGTTTTGCCCCTCAGAATATCAAAAATTTCGATTTCTATCCCTTTTGACATAATGACTAAAATACCCCTAAGAATTTTCGAAATTCCAATTTTCTCCCTTATGGCCGAATGACCAAAATACCCTCGGGATTTTAGAAATTCCAGATTTTATTCTTTTGATAGAATTACCAAAATACCCCTAGCAATTTAAAAAATTCCCTCTATGTCCCTGATTTCAAAAAATATATATTAATTAAATAGTTTAATTAACTATTATTTTTTATCTAGTAGTCCTATAAAATAATATATACATGTGATGTATGATGTGAATAAATGATCATGGACTTGTGATGTGATGTGTGTACATGTGATTATTATTATTGGGGTCTGCGAGCCTCTATTTTTCTCGTTTATTGTCGAGCCTACGTGCCTGTAATTATGTTGTAATTACATGAGGAGGCGCAGTGGTAGCGTGACTCACGAGGCCGAGATGGACAATTCAACGCATAAGGATGTGTTGAGATACCGACGGATCCGACGAAGCGAGATGGACGATCACAGGGCATAGAGATATGCTAAAGTATACATAGATCTTGATGTGAGTGATTGGGCCCACTGGCTCGGGCCTGATCATATTAGGATGTGGTCCATGATCATCTAGTGTGATTGCTCATGTGATGTGTGATTAGATATACACCTACTAGATATGTATATATATATTTGCATGCGATGTAGATACATATATTAAATAAGTATGTGTGTGACACATTATATTAGGAGACCAAACCAAAATCCCCTATATTAATAATATTAAGTCGGTAAACGTGAGGTAATTAGATTGACCCACGTGGCCTTCCATCGTTATAGCTAGGAGCCGTGTAGGTTGAGTTGGTCGTGTCCCTCGAGATTCACCTATATCGCGTCTCGCCATCTTATCTACGACATAGAGATGTCATATGTGACCTGAGGACATGGTATGCTTGGTTGAGTCCCTCGAGAATATATCACCTAAGCAGACTCATCTGGTAACGATGTTAATGACTTAACCGAACATCATGGTTGGTCGAGTCCCTCGAGGCCATGGTGGTTCGGAGGTCGAATAGGACGGGAATCACAAGGAGTTGTGATTGGCAAGAGTTGTCTACCTTTATGGGCTTAACGTGATTGGTCGAGTCCCTCGAGGTTATGTTAAGATGCCGATTGGATCCTGATCCCCACTAGAGATCTGCCGGGAGTCTTCGATTCACATACTGGAGGGTGTTGTGTGTCTCACGAAAAATTAGTGAGAATACATTAAGATAGAAGTCCTTATCTTAATTGTTTAAATTTCTACAAAGTCTGCATGTTATTTATTTCTGCTATATCTTTTATTTCAGAAAAATATCGCTTTCAAATCCTTTACGTGGCATACTTGATGCCAACCGCCTCACTGGTCCAAATTATACGGATTGGCTTCGCAATCTGAGAATCGTTCTCACGACGGAGAAAATCACATATGTCCTTGATACAGTGATCTCTACACCCGACGAAAGGGCAAGGGAGGATGAGATCGCTCGTTATGTGAAGTACTTAGATGATTCCACTCATGCTCAGTGTTATATGTTGGCCTCTATGACTACTGAGTTACAGAGACAACATGAAAATATGGATGCTAATTCCACACTCCTGCATCTTCGCAAACTGTTTGAGGAATAGGGAAGAACTCAGCGATATGAGATATCAAAGAGTCTTTTCCTTGCTAGGATGACTGAGGGGACACCGGTTCAGAACCATGTCCTTAAGATGATTGAGTGGATCGAGAAACTCACAGGTCTAGGAATGGTCCTAGAGGATAACCTATGTGTGGATCTTGTGCTTCAGTCCCTACCAGATTCCTTTTCTCAGTTCATAATGAATTTTTATATGAACAAACTTGAGGTGACCCTCCTAGAGCTCCTCAATATGTTGAGAGAAGCAGAGAGCACCATTAAGAAAGAGAAGCCGGTTCTCTACACTAGTGAGACCAGAAAGAAAAGGAAGGCTGAGAAGACCCTTAAGAAGGGTAAGGGCAAGGGCAAAATGGGTAAGGTAAAGGTTACCAAGAAAGACCCAACAAAGGACAAAGGCCAGTGCTTCCACTACGGTAAAGATGGGCACTAGAAGAGGAACTGCAAAGAGTACCTTGTAGAGAGGGCGAAACATAAGCTTGGAGAAGTTTCAGGTACATTCATGATCAGTCTCTATTTGTTAGAATCTTATGATAACCCATTGGTATTAGATACCGGGAGTGCTTATCATATTTGTAATTCGTTGCAGGTTCTGGCAGGACCTAGAAGATTGAACAGAGGCGAGATGGACCTTAAGATGGGCAATGGAGCAAAGGTTGCTACACTAGCTGTTGGCAAGGTCATCTTATATCTGCCTAGTGGAGCTATTATTGCATTAGATGCATGCTATTATGTTCCTTCTATTATCAAAAATATTATTTCTATTTTATGTTTGACAGTTAATGGATATAAACTAGTTTTTGAGAATAATAGTTGTTCAATAATATTAGATGATGAGATCATCATGAGAGAAATAGTGCATAATGCTTTATTTATGATAGATACAACTCACTTATTCATGAGTGTAAGTGAGTCTAAGAGGAAATGAGAAGTGGAGAACCAAACAAGAAAGAGTATTAAAACCCTTCGATTAGATCGAGGAGGTGAGTACTTGAGTACAGAGTTCACCTAGTTCCTCAAAGACTATGAGATTTTATCCCAATGGACACCTCCTTATACACCACAGCCTAATGGTGTATTAAAAAGGAGGAATCGCATACTATTAGACATGGTGCGTTCCATGATGTGTTTTGCTGACTTACCCATCTCATTTTGGGGATATGCCCTAGAAACCGTAGCTTACCTTCTGAATAAAATTCCAACCAAGTCAGTGATGTCTACTCCATATGAGATATAGAATGGGAAGAAGCCTCATCTTAAGGTTATTAAGATTTGGGGCTGCACCTGCCCACATCAAAAGACAACCCCGACAAGTTGGAATCTAAGATGGAACGGTGCAAGTTTGTGGGATACCCCAAAGAAACTTGTGGGTATTATTTCTATCACCCTGAGGACCAAAAGGTCTTTGTAGCCAAGAGAGCAGTGTTCCTTGAGAAGGAATACATTCTTGGTGGAGACAATGGGAGCATGATAGAGTTAAGCGAGGTTGGAGAACCTAGCTCAAGCACAATTCCAAAATCTATTCAGATATCTAACACACAAGTTTCAACTTTACGTAGGTCAGATAGAGTATCCCATCCTCCTGAGAGATATGTGGGACATATCAGAAGAGAGGATGTTGAGGATATTGATCCTCAGACCTACGAGGAGGCTATTGTGAGTATAGACTCCGGGAAATGGCAAGAAGCTATAAATTCAGAAATGGATTCCATGTACTCCAATAAGGTTTAGAACCTAGTTAATGCACCCGAGGGTATTGTACCCATTGGCTGCAAGTGGATCTTCAAAAAGAAGATTGGAGTAGATGGGAAGGTAGAGACCTATAAAACAAGGCTAGTGGCTAAGGGGTATCGTTAAAGGCAAAGTGTTGACTATGACGAAACTTTCTCACCTGTAGCCATGCTAAAATCCATTCGAATTCTATTGGCTATTGCAGCACACTATGATTATGAGATCTGGCAGATGGATGTCAAAATCGCATTCCTCAATAGTAACCTCGAGGAGGAGGTGTATATGATATAGCCTGAGGGATTCGGGTCTAGGGATAACCCAGATAAGGTGTGCAGGTTGCTTAGGTCCATTTATAGATTGAAGCAAGCTTCCCGAAGTTGAAACATAAGATTTGATGAGGTGATCAGATCTTATGACTTCGTTAAGAACGAAGATGAGCCTTGTGTGTATAAGAAATTAAGTGGGAGCACTATCACCTTTTTGGTATTATATGTGGATGACATCCTGATCATTGGGAATGATGTATGAATACTCTCCACAGTAAAGACTTGGTTATCTAGGCACTTCTCCATGAAGGACTTAGGGGAAGCATCCAGCATATTGGGAATACAGATCTATAGAGATAGATCCAAGAGGATGCTTAGCTTGTCCTAGTCTAGGTACATAGTCACCATTGTCAAAAGGTTTGGCATGGAAAATTCTAAGAGAGGTCTCATACCAATGAGACATGGAATATCACTTTCTAGGAGTATGTCCCCAAAGACTCCTGAAGAAAGGGCACACATGGATATGATGTCATATGCATCAGCGATAGGATCTATCATGTATGCTATGCTATGTACCAAGCCTGATATAGCACATGCTTTGAGTGTCATGAGCAGATATCAGACAGATCCAGGCTTGGAGCATTGGAAAGCAGTAAAATGTATCCTTAAGTACTTGAGAAGGACTAAGAATCTTTTACTGGTATATGGAGGTAGTAGCCTCAAGGTTGAGGGCTACTCGGACTAGAGCTTCCAGTTTGATGTCGATGATAGCAAGTCTAATTCAGGGTATGTGTTCACCCTGAATAGAGGAGCAGTATGCTGGAAGAGTTCCAAGCAAGACACTATTGCTGACTCGACCATAAAGGCGGAATACATTACTGTGGCAGAGACAACAAAGGAGGGAGTCTGGATGAAGAGGTTCATCACAAACCTAGGGTTCATGTCGAGCAGCGAGGATATGATTCCCATATATTACGATAATTACAGAGTGATTACTTAAATAAGGGAACTCGGGTCTCATCAGAAGTGTTTTGAGGAGATTCTAGCTTATTAGAGAGATCGTGGCCCGAAAAGATGTAGTAATGGAAAGAGTTCCATCCGAAGATAACATTGCAGATCCACTGACAAAGCCATTAACTCAGATTGTCTTTGAGCGTCAAAGAGGTCTGATGGGGATCAGACATGTTGGTGATTGGCTTTAGGTCAAGTGGGAGATTGCTTGTTATAGGTGCCCTACGAGCCAATCACATGAGTGATTACGCTTGTAACACGCTACGTCAATCTCTTTGCTTATGATTATTGGCATTATCTCACATTATCTAGATGTATATTGTGATGTCCTTGAATTTGTGAAATGGGAATTGGATCTTGATGAGATTACGATAATGAGACCAATTCACTTTTAAACACAGACCTTAAATTATCCTAGTCATAGGTTACTCGAGAAGAACATCGAGATAGCCGGATAGACTAGTGTGCTGTATACCCGTTCATATGATGGAGGTAGCTGGTCTCATAGCTACTCGTGTGGGGACACTAATGGTACAGTGCAGGTGCTCATTGGAGAATGAGTTCACCGATTGATCCACCTACGGAATGCTGGATGGTTATTGATACCTCACGTAAGACATCGATTTCGTAGTCCCAGTAGTGTATCTGGTCCTTAGACTTGAGACACCAAGGATATCCTGTATGAGTACTCCACTCTTTGATATTGGACTTATAGGATTGGAAAGTTTCAAATCTAGTATAACTGGTCATTGGGAGTGGTAGCCAACCTTACGAGGGCTATTGAGTGTCAATAGAGGATCATCCGCTCTCGGTATCATGAGAGGAATATCCCATGTGTTCTTGCTCGAACAAATCCTTGGTCAAGGTTATTCGGATTGAGAGAGAAAGAGTTATTCGGAAGAATTCGACAAGAGCAAGACTCGAGGAGAGACCGTATGGGCCTGACAACACTCTGCCTGGTATAGGGTCTTGGGATATTAGATGGATGAGGGACTATAGATACATGGTAACTGAGGACAGATAGGTCCAAAGGATTGGATTCCCCTGTATCGTCTGGGGGTCGCGGCGTAGTGGCCACACGTACGTCATGATCGATGAGTTGGGTGAATTATTATAGAGATAATAATTCACTAAGTCAAAAAGAGTTCTGATAAGTATGACTCACAGTCAGCTCGATATTGGGCCTAGAGGGTAACACACATATGGTAGGTGTTGCGACGAGTAGAGGTTCGGATATGAGATATTCGCTGAACCCCCTATCTTATTGAATATCCATTAAGCCCCTGAATTATTGGATCCTGAGATGAGATCCAATAATTGCTAATAAGAGATTATTGGGTAGAGACCCACTAATCCAAGAGGCTTGGGTAATTAGATGGAGATCCAATACCCAATAGGGCAAAAGATCCATTAAGGTTTTTTAGGGGGCCTCTATAAATAGGAGGAAACCAAAGCTCTATAGGCTGAGGGTTTCTTTTGGTAGCCACCTCCTATTCTCCTCTCCCTAGAGAGAGAGGTGCATCGTCGTAATCCCTGCCGTGTGGATACCGCTAGAGAGGAGGATGCTTGACCTTCTTCATCCTCTCCCATAGATCTGCAGAAATTTAGGGATATACGATCTCCCTAGGTATCTTTTTTTACATGTGTAGTTTTGTGGATTTGTTTTGACGCACCGATCTTCACACGACTGATAGAAACTTTCTATGGGAAATCTGGGGTTCTATTTTTTGTTCTTCCGCTGTGCATGTGATGTCGCTCCCCTGACGGATTTCCCAACAAAGGGGGTACTCTCCAAGTCCCATGTGATTAGAAACATAACCGAGTGATGGCTCATTCAGGTAGGCCTCAGCCCGGCACCTCAGGATATGGTCGTAGTCCCATCCGTCCGCTCGACCTTTTATCTCTCACCATTTATTGATCTGCCTAACTTTTTCACTTGGCACAGGCATGGTGAACCTCAAGTTGGTGCGAGGGATGTCGTGGGCTTCAGTTGCTATTCCCCCTCCATCGATAGAACTTGCTTCGGAGCCCCGGGAGCAACCTATGAATGTCGAGGCGGGGCGTCTGTGAAAGAGGACTAATGTCTGTGTAACAAAAAACTCTGGGTCGACTATGGCTCGGACTGGGGGGTCACTTGCCAGGCAAGGAAACCATGGGGGAGCCAGATGAGGGTGGGGCGAAGCGGGTCCGAGTCAGGAAGATGCGGGAAAGGCGGCTTAGGCACCTTCTGTACGTGATCTTTGTCACGTCTGAGCTCGCGCCAAGGACGAGCCCTACCGGGTTCGGATGATGGGTGAGCTCCCTGAGGGGGACTCGTCCGACCCTCTCATGCCTCATTGGGTGGGCTTGACCAGCGGGGACCACGTTTGGGCAGACGGTCAAGCTACTATTGGGAAATCCACAGGGGGCGACATCTTATACGCAGCGGAAGAACAAAAAAAATAAAAACCTTGGATTTCCATGAAAGGTTCCGTCATCGTGCGAAGAACGGTGCATCCCAAATAAATCTACGAAAATTGCATGTATAATAGAAAGTACCTAGGGAGATCGTATATCCCTAAATCCCTGTAAATTTGTAGGAAGGATGAAGGAGGTCAAGCATCCTCCTCTCTAGTAGTATCCACATGGCAAGGACAGCGATGATGGACCTCTCTGGGGAGAGGAGAACAGGAGGTGGCTACCAAAAAGAACTCCCAACCTATAGAGCTTTGATTCATTCCTATTTATAGAGGCCCCTTGTAAACCCTAATGGATCTTGCCCTGTTGGGTATTGGATCTCCATCCAATTACCCAAGCCTCTTGGATTAGTGGGTCTATACCCATTAATCTCTTATTAGTAATTATTGGATCTCATCTTAGGATCCAATAATTTAGGGCTTAATGAATATCCAATAAGATAGGAGCTCCAACGGATATCTTATATCCAAACGTCTACTCGTCGCAACACCTACCATATGTATGTGACCCTCTAGGCCCAATATCGAGCTGGTCGTGAGTCATACTTGTCAGAACTCCTTCTGATTTAGTGAATTATTATCTCTATAATAATTTACCCAACTCATCGATTGCGGACGTACTAGGCCGCTATGTCGCAGCCCCCAAACGATACAGGGGAATCTAATCCTTTGGACATATCTGCCCTCAGTTACCATGTATCTATAGTTGCTCATCCAACTAATATCCCAAAGACCCTAAATCGGGCATGGTGCTGTCAGGCCCATACAGTCTCTCATCGAGTCTTGCTCTTATCGGATTTTCCCGGAGAACTCTTTCTCTCTTAATATTTAATTAATTATTATTATTTATCTAGTAGTCCTATAAAATAATATATACATGTGATGTATGATATGGACAGATGATCATGGACCTATGATGTGATATGTGTATATGTGATTATTATTATTGGAGCCTACGAGCCTCTATTTTTCTCGTTTATTGTCGGGCCTACGTGCCTGTAATTATGTTGTAATTACATGAAGAGGCACAGTGGTAGCGGCACCCACGAGGTCGAGATAGACGATCCGACGCATGGAGATACGTTGAGATGCTGGTAGAATCGACAAAGTGAGATGGACGATCACAGGGCATGGAGATGTGTCGAAGCACACATAGATCTTGATGTGAGTGATTGGGCCCACTAGCTCGGGCCTAATCACATTAAGATGTGGTCCATGATCATCTGGTATGATTACTCATGTGATATGTGATTGCTTATACACATACTATATATATATATTTTTGTATGCGATGTAGATATATATTAAATATGTATGTGTGTGACACATTATGTTAGGAGACCAAATCAAAATCTCCTCTATTAATAATATTAAGTCGGTAAACGTGAGGTAATTAGATTGACCCATGTGGCCTTCCATCGTTATAGCTAGGAACCGATTCCCGGTGTAGGTTGAGTTGGTCGAGTCCCTCGAGACTCACATATATCGCGTTTCACTATCTTATCTATGACATAGAGATGTCACCGGTGACCTGAGGACATAGTATGCATGGTCGAGTCCCTCGAGAGTATATCATCAAATCAGACTCATCTTGTAACGATGGTAATGACTTAACCAAACATCATGGTTGGTCGAGTCCCTCGAGGCCATAGTGGTTCGGATGCCGAACAGGACGGGAATCACAAGAAGTTGTGATTAGCAAGAGTTGCCTACCTTTACGGGCTTAACATGATTGGTCGAGGCCCTCAAGGTTACGTTAAGACACCGATTGGATCCCGATCCCCATTAGAGATCCATCGGGGGTTTCCGATTCACATACCAGAGGGTATTGTACGTCTCACGAAAAATTAGTGGGAATACATTAAGATAGAAGTCCTTATCTTAATTATTTAATTTTTGCAAGGTCTGCATGTTATTTATTTCTGCTACATCTTTAATTTTAGAAAAATATAGCTTTCAAATCCTTTATGTGACATACTTGATGCCAACCGCCTCAATGGTCTAAATTATACGGATTGGCTTTGCAATCTGAGAATCGTTCTCATGGTGGAGAAAATCACGTACGTCCTTGATACAGTGATCCCTACGCCCGACAAGAGGTAAGCGAGGATGAGATCGCTCATTATGTGAAGTATATTGGCCTCTATGACTACTGAGTTACAGAGGTAACATGAAAATATAGATGCTAATTCCATACTCCTACATCACCATAAACTATTTGAGGAACAGGAAAGAACTCAGCGATATAAGATATCAAAGAGTCTTTTCCGTGCCAGGATGACTGAGGGGACACCGATTCAAAACCATGTCCTTAAGATGATTGAGGGGATCGAGAAACTCACAGGTCTAGGAATGGTCCTAGAGGATAACTTGTGTGTGGATCTTGTACTTCAGTCCCTACTAGATTTCTTTTCTTAGTTCATAATGAATTTTAATATAAACAAACTTGAGGTGACTCTCCCAAAGCTCCTCAATATGTTGAGAGAAGTAGAGAGCACCATCAAGAAAGAGAAGCCAGTTCTCTAAGCTGGTGAGACCAGAAAGAAAAGGAAGGCTAAGAAGTCCCTTAAGAAGGGCAAGGGCAAGGGTAAAATGGGTAAGGCAAAGGTTGCCAAGAAAGACCCAATAAAGCACAAAGGCCAGTGCTTCCACTATGGCAAAGATGGGCACTAGAAGAGGAACTGCAAAGAGTACCTTGCAGAGAGGGTGAAACAGAAGCTTTAGGTACATTCATGATCAGTCTCCATTTGTCAGAATCTTATGATAACACATGGGTATTAGATACCGGGAGTGCTTATCATATTTGTAATTCGTTGCAAGTTCTGGTAGGACCTAGGAGATTGAACAGAGGTGAGATGGACCTTAAAATGAGTAATGGAGCAAAGGTTGCTGTAGTGGCTATTGGCAAGGTCACCTTACATCTGCCTAGTAGAGCTATTATTGCATTAGATGCATGCTATTATAATCCTTCTATTATCAAAAATATTATTTCCATTTCATGTTTGATAGTTAGTGGATATAAATTTATTTTGGAGAACAATGGTTGTTCAATAATATTAGATGATGAGATCACCACGAGAGGAATATTGCATAATGGTTTATTTATGCTAGATATAGCTCCACATATCATGAGTGTAACTGAGTCTAAGAAAAAACGAGAAGAGGTGAATAATGCATATCTGTGGCATTGTAGGCTAGGTCACATCTATGAGAGAAGGATTCAAAAGTTGTTAAAGAATAGATATCTAGATCCATTTGACTATGAGTCATATGCGACTTGTGAACCTTGCCTTCGGGGAAAGATGATCAACTCTCAATTTAGTGGAACTAAAGAGAGAGCCACTGAGTTATTAGAACTTATACATAATGATGTATGTGGTTCTATGTCGACTCATGACATAGGTGGTTACTCCTATTTCATTACTTTCACTGATGATTTCTCAAGATACGGACATGTGTACTTGATGAAATACAAGTTTGAGGCTTTTGAGAAATTTAGGGAATATAAGAATGAAATGGAGAACCAAACAAGAAAGAGTATTAAAACCCTTCGATCAGATCGAGGAGGTGAGTACTTGAGTATAGAGTTCACCCAGTTCCTCAAAGACCATGGGATTTTATCCCAATGGATACCTCCTTATACACTGCAGCTTAATAATGTATTAGAAAAGAGGAATCGCACACTGTTAGACATGGTGCGTTCCATGATAAGTTTCATCGACCTACCCATCTCATTCTGGAGACATGCCCTAGAGGCCACAGCTTACCTTTTGAACAGAATTCTAACTAAGTCAGTAATGTCTACTCCATATGAGATATGGAATAGGAAGCAGCCCGATCTTAAGGTTGTTAAGATTTGGGGCCCTGCCCACGTCAAAAGATACAACCCCAACAAGTTGGAATCCAAGATGGAACAATGCAAGTTCATGGGATACCCCAAGGAAACTTGTGAGTATTATTTCTATCACCTTGAGGACCAAAAGGTCTTTGTAGCCAAGAGAGCAGTGTTCCTTGAGAAGGAACACATTTTTGGTGGAGACAATGGGAGCATGATAGAGTTGAGCGAGGTTGGAGAACCTAGCTCAAGTACCATTCCATAGCCAGAGTCTGTTCAGGTACCTAGTGCACAAGTTTCAACTTTACGTAGGTCCGGTAGAGTATCTCATCCTCCTGAGAGATATGTGGGACATATCGGAAAAAGGATATTGAGGATCCTCAAACCTATGAGGAGGCTATTGTGAGCATAGACTCCGAGAAATGGCAAGAAGCCATGAATTCAGAAATGAATTCCATGTACTCCAATAAGGTTTGGAACCTAGTTGATGCACCTGAGGGTATTGTACCCATTGGCTGCAAGTGGATTTTCAAAAAGAAGATTGGAGCAGATGGAAAGGTAGAGACCTATAAAGCAAGGCTAGTGGCTAAGGGGTATCGTCAAAGGTAAGGTATTAACTATGACAAAACTTTCTCACCTGTAGCCATGTTAAAATCCATTCGAATTCTATTAGCTATTGCAGCACACTATGATTATGAGATCTAGCAGATGGACATCAAAATCGCATTCCTCAATGGCAACCTCAAGGAGAAGGTGTATATGATACAGCCTGAGGGATTTGTGTCCAAGGATAATCTAGACAAAGTGTGCAGGTTACTTAAGTCTGTCTATAGACTGAAGCAAGCTTCCCGAAGTTGGAACATAAGATTTAATGAGGCGATCATATCTTATGACTTCATTAAGAACGAAGATGAGCCTTGTGTATATAGGAAGGTAAGTGGGAGCACCATCACCTTTTTGGTATTATATGTAGATAACATCATGATCATTGGGAATGATGTAGGAATGATCTCCACAGTAAAGGCTTGGCTATCTAGGCACTTCTCCATGAATGACTTAGGGGAAGCATCTTGCATATTGAGGATACGAATCTATAGAGATAGATCCAAGAGGATGCTTGGCTTGTCTCAGTCCAGGTACATAGACACCATTGTCAAAAGGTTTGGCATGAAAAATTCCAAGAAAGGTCTCATACCAATGAGACATAGAATATCACTTTCTAGGAGTATGTCCCCAAAGACTCTTGAAGAAAGGGCACACATGGATATGATACCATATGCCTCAATGATAGGATCTATTATGTATGTTATGCTATGTATCAGGCCTGATATAGCGTATGCTCTGAGTGTCATGAGCTGGTATTAGGTAGATGCTTGGAGCATTGGAAAACAATAAAATGTATCCTTAAGTACTTGAGAAGGACTAAGGATCTTTTATTGATATATGAAGGCAATAGCCTCAGGGTTGAGGGCTACACAGACTCGAGCTTCCAGTCTGATGTCGATGATAGCAAGTCTAATTCAGGGTATGTGTTCACCCTGAATGGAGGAGCAATATGTTGGAAGAGTTCCAAGCAAGACACTACTGGTTACTCGACCATAAAGGCGGAATACATTGCTGCGGCAGAGGCAGCAAAGGAGGGAGTCTGGATGAAGAAGTTCATCACAGACCTAGGAGTCGTCCTGAGCAGCGAGGAGCCGATTCTCTTATATTGCGACAACAATGGGGCAATTGCTCAAGCGAAGGAACCTAGGTCTCATCAGAAGTCAAAGCATGTTATGAGGAGGTTCCACTTAATAAGAGAGATTATTGCCCGAAAAGATGTAGCAGTGGAAAGAGTTCCATCCGAAGATAACATTACAGATCCACTGATAAAGCCATTAACTCATATTGTCTTTGAGCGTCACAAAGGTCTGATGGGGATCAGATATGTTGGTGATTGGCTTTAGGTCAAGTGGGAGATTACTAGTCATATGTGCCCTACAAGCCAATCACATAAGTGATGATACTTGTGACTTGATATGCACTCTTTCTCTTTACTTATTATTAGGCCTTTTATCACTTTATTTTGCGTGTTGCATATATTGTGATGTCCTTGGATCTGTGTGCTAGTTATATGTGCCCTGCAAGCCAATCACATGTGTGATGGCACTTATGAGGTGATATGCACTTTATCTCTTTGCTTATTATTAGGCATTTTATCACTTTATCTTGCGTGTTGCATATATTGTGATGTCCCTAGATCTGTGCAATGGGAATCAGATCGTGATGAGATCACGATAATGAGATTGATTCACCTTTAAACATAGACCCTAAATTATCATGGTCATAGGTTACTCGAGAAGGACATCGAGATAACCGGATAGACTAGTGTGCTGTATACCCATTCATATGATGGAGGTAGCTGGTGTTGAATCTCGGATTTTGATGATGAAACTAATTGAGTGTGTTTTATTGTTAAACTATGTGTTGAGTTACGCAGGTCTACTATCGATCAGGATTAGACAGTTGACGCTGGAGGAATTGACGTTGCGCCGGAAGTGATCACATTAGGATATTGGATGTCGAGCCGGAGGTTCGGTCCACTATCGGCAGGAGGCTTCGTACGTCGGGCATCGGGCCAAGAAGAGCATGTTGTGCCAAGGATATCGGGGTTGCGGAGGTCAATCGTCGATTAGGCAATAGACTGCAAGAGAGGACGATGTGCCGAAGGATCGGACGAAGCGCCGATCAATGACGTGCCGGGCAACTGAATGTCAATTCGCGTTGTAATAACTGTCTAGATCGAAGTAGAGTGTTTGTTGTTTGTGTGCAGGAGTAACTACGATAAGGATGAAGACATAAAGCGAAACAGAGTGCCGGAAGTCAAGTGGGATGGATCGTTGGGAGTTCGAGAGTTCGACGGAAGTCCGAAGATTCATTGGGAGTGCTGTCGGAACCGACCGAGAACGAGTAGGGAGCTTGCTGAAGGGTTTTCGAAAGTTCGTCAAAAGGTTCATCGGAAGTTTGCGGAGCTTGCCAAGAAAGATCAGAGCTTGCCAAAGAAGCTCGGAGGAACTCACCAAAATCATCGTGGAGTTCGAGAGCTTACCGGGAGTCCACAGGATGGTTTCCGAGGGATCGTCGGAAGACCGCCGGAAGTTCGCCGGAAGCTCGCCGGAAGAAGACTTGACTTGCGGACTTTGTAATAGCTTAGGAATGTCTTTAATTTCGTAGTTAGCATATTAATTTGGGTTATGATTAGGTGTTAATCCTTTAACCCAAGTATGGGCCCATTGGGCCTTGTTTGGGACCGGTTTGGGCCAAGTTTTCGGCCCAAACTAGTAAGATTGATTGGTGCTAGGCGGTAGCACCACCCAGCAGCCAATGTGCTAGGCAGTGGCATCACCCAGCAGTAGCTTGTGTGCTAGGCGGTGGCACCGCCTAGCAGCAGCATGTGTGCTGGGCGGTGCCCATAGCACCGCCCAGCAGCCAAAAAGCCAAGCAGTGGAATCGCCTGTCAACCGAGCCTGGGCGGTGCTACCACCCAGCCTGGGGTGGTAGTATCGTTCGCTCTGATATGAAGAATGGTGGTGGTAGTACCGCTTGTGCGGTCGATCGTCGGGCCTGACGATCGACAAAGCGGTAGCACCGCCTCTGACAAGCGATAGCATCGCCTTTGACAAGCGGTAGCACCGCCAGCACCGGGAACTCCAATTTGATTTCAAATTTGGAGCCCAAATTTGAATCCATTTTGGATCTATAAATACCCCCCCTTTCTTAGCTGAAAGAGAAACCCTTGAGAGTTAGATTTTGAGCAAAAGTCTTGGGAAAGTCTTCAATTGCTTAAGTGTTCACCTCCTTCTCTTTGTGAAAACTTGTAAAAGTGTGAACCTCTTGTAAAAGGGTTGTAAGAGGGGTATTTGGTCCTTCTCCTACAAAAGGATTTGTTAGTAGAAGTTGGGAGCCTCATCGGAGAAGGCTTCGGAAGTGGATGTAGGTCATTTTGACCGAACCACTATACATCGCTGCGTCTTGATTGTGTGAGTGTTTAAGTTTCTGTTTTATCTCTTTACTTTGCTGCAAGCCTTTACTTTACTTGCTCTACTTCCTTTTCATCTTCTTACATATGCTTTAAAGTTAGAACACAATCAAATCGGTTTCAAACGAAATATTACTTTCATCATACGAAGTTTCCAAAGCTTGTTTTTAATCGCTGAAAAAATTATCATTTTATCCGCTGCACTAATTCACCCCCCTCCCTCTTAGTGCCACTCGATCTCTAACAATTGGTATCAGAGCCACGTTCTTTCTCTTTCGGATTTACACCCGTGAGAAATGGCTCTAAATGGTTTTCAAGAGGGCTTTTCGGTTTTTCGTCCATCGTTCTTTAACGGATCGGACTACACTTATTGGAAAACTCGAATGAGAGTTTTCATACTTTCAATGAACTTAGATTTATGGAACATTATTCAAAATGATTTTCAACTTCCCTTTAAACCGACGAACGAATAGTCGGACTTAGAGAGAAAATCTTTTTCCTTGAATGCAAAGGCTATGAATGCCTTATTTTGCGCCTTAGACAAGAACGAATTTAATCAGATTTCTATGTGTGAAACGGCTTTTGACATTTGACGAACTCTTGAAATCACGCATAAGGGAACTAGTAGAGTTAAAGACTCGAAAGTGAACCTCTTATTGCATGATTTTGAGCTCTTCTGAATGACACCAAGCGAAACTATTGGCGATATGTTCACCCGGTTCACGGATGTCGTCAATAGCTTAAAAAATCTTGGTAAATGTTTTTCTAACTTTGAACTCACTAATTAGATTTTAAGATCCCTCCCAAAAAGTTGGGATCCAAAAATTACGACTATTCAAGAGTCTAAAAACTTGAATAATTATTCACTTGAAGAACTAATCGGGTCATTAATGACCTATGAAATGACACTCTTGGAACATGATGAACATGATGAACATTTGAACCACCTTTTAAAGAACAAGAAGGTTTTTGAACTTCGAACAAGAGAATGCCACTTGAGTGATGACTCAAGTGATGAGGACAATGAAGAGGACCTTGAACCTTTAATCGATTTTAATAAGTTCATTAAACAAAAATCTAAAATCAATAATGAACTTGAACGGAGGAAGAGATCAATGAAGAAGAAGAAGGCTCACCGAGAAGAATCAAGGAAAGAAGAAGCAAACTACGCATTAATGGGCTTCATCAATGAGGTAAGTAACTTAACTCCCTTGAGTTGTTATGAAATTACATAATTGTTTTCTTGAGTGCTTAACTTAGTTAGTAGGAAATAAAGTTTTATTTTATGCTTTTTCTTTCTAGGATTTTTGAAAAGTAAATTTTTTGATGAATGATGTATGATGATTTGTGATAATGATTGTACACCTATTATGATTAATCCATGCATGTGTATCTTAATGTTTTTATTGCTTTTCATGATGCTTGCCGATTTTATATCATGCATGAGCTTTTGAAGTAATAAAGTATCATATTGTGATGATAAAACTTATTTTTTGAATTTATAAATTGATGCATGATTTTGACAAAAATTTGAACATGGCCTTTTAATATAAAAATTGAAAGTGTGTTATCATTTTTATGTATTTGGTCTTGACGGTTTTATGACTGAGCTTGTGTTTTATTTTGATACATGTTTTCATAAAAATTTTGAATATGCTCACATCAAATTGCTTAAAATGAAAATGTATTTTTTCATTCTATTGAGATGAATGAATTCATGTTATGAGTCTTGTGAATCTTATGAAAATAAACATGATGAATATTTAAAAAATGTGCCTCATGTTTTCGGTATTAATGATTTCTCTTGAAACTTGCTCTTTGGACCTATATGAAAAACATAAGTATACTCATATCAACGTCAAATCACTTGAAATGAAACACATAAAAAAAAGAGAAATTGCACTGTCATGATGCTTTACGTGTAATGCTTTTGATCTTAATGGGCTAAATGACAACTTATATTTCAAAATAATATAATGATGACTTTCATATAAATAATTGGACATACCTTATATAATCATCATTGATAATGATAGTTGGTTGTCATGCTTAATGATTTTATGATATCATGAGTATTTTAAGGCATTATATCTTGATAACAAACTCATGTTTTGGTCTTAAATTTGATACTCATTTTAGAAACATGAGCACACTTGTATGAAACAAACAACTTAAAAAGAAGATATTTTTCCTATCTTATCGAGATTAATGATTTCATGATATTTTGTGAATCTCGAAATTGATTTTGATAATTCGGTTATGAGTTCCGAGTTAATAATTTGATTTGAATGAGCTTAAACTACATTTTGATCTTGATAACTTGAGTCTTTCAAGATCTCTCACTTCATACCATGATTCTCCCATGTTGTTAAAAAAAAAAATCCAAATGAATCATAAATTATTTTCTCTTTACTTATTGATACTCAACTTGAGAAAATATGTTTTGAAGATTGAAACATTGCATGCATAATTTGATTTTTCTCTTATGTTTCAATACACATGACTTGATGATTGAAATTGTTGAATCTCGGATTTTGATGATGAAGTCAATTGGTGAAATATTTGTTCTAATCTATTTTGTCGAGATAAATGTGCAGGAATAACTACGATGTGATGAAAACATAAAGCGATTTATCGAGGTCAAGTCCGTCGGGTGTTCGAGGGAAGTATCGGAAGTCCAAAAAATCGTCGGAAGTGTTGCCGGAACCATCCAAGATCGAATCAGGGACTTGCCGAAGTTTTCGAAAGTTCGTCGCAAAGATCGTCGAAGGTTCGCGAAACTTACCGGGAAGATTCGGAAGCTAGCCGAAGACTCGTTGAGCTCGCCATACAATCCGGGAGTATGCTAGGAGTCCGCTGGAAGAAATCCGAGGGAAGTATCGGAAGTCCGCCAGAATCTCACCGTAAAGCTCGCCGGAAGTTGACTTGAAGAATGTTGGGTTAAATCACTTAGGATTATGTTTTAATTTCATAGTTTGCACGTGATTAGAGCAAAAGTTTAGAAATAATCCTGTCTAAATTTAGTAGGGGCCAACCGGGCTCCTACTGGGCCAAATTGGGCCTTAAATAGGGCCCATTCGGCCTTTCTTTGAATGGGCCAGGTTGAACCGCACCAAGTGGCACCAACCTAGAAGCGGTAGTACCGCTGGTGGGGTGGTCGCATCGCCCCTCGTGTCGATCGGGCCCGCCAGATCGACACTGCAAGAGATCGCCTTGCCTCTGACAGCGCGGTTCCAGCCTCGCTCGACAGCGGTTCCACCGCCTCGACAGTCGACAGGAAACTCAAAATTCAAATTTGGAGCCCAAATTTGAATCCATTTTGAGCCTATAAATACCCCCTTTCTCAGGTGAAAGGGCACCCTTTGAGAGATATAATCTTGAGTTAAAGTCTTTAAATAGCCTTGAAAAGTCTTGTCTCTTACTAAGTGTTCACGTCCTTCTTCTTCTTGAGAAATCTTGTAAGAGTGTGAACCTCTTGTAAAGGATTGTAAAAGGGGTATTTGGTCCTTCCCCTTCAAAGGATTTGCTAGTGGAAGTGCGGAGCCTCATCGTGAAGGCTTCAAGAGTGTATGTAGGTCATTTGACCGAACCACTATACATCATTGTGTTCATGAATGTGTGAGTGTTTACATTTTTAAATTATTTCATTACTTAGCTGCAAATTGCTTAGTTTCTTGCTATTTCCTTTACTCAAGCAATTTCTTTCAAGTACTCTTTTGTCGAATCAAAATCTTTCTACGAACTTGTCTTTTTGTAAAATCGGTTTCAAAATTACGATTTTAATCCGCTGCACTAATTCACCCCCCCCCTCTTAGTGCCTTTTCGATCCTAACAGAAATATTAATGCAAACACTTAAAATATCACTTGTCATGATTTGAATATTGATTTAAAAGAAATTTTTCTTGACTTGAGATATTTTTGGGAATCAAAATATTCTCCTTTATGATTGCTTCTTTTTATCATTTACCAAAGAGGAAAACAATTCAAGTTTATGTCATTTGTGAATCTCACAAACTATGTTAATGATTTTGATGATTCGAACTTGAATGAGCTTTATCATAATCCAAGTCTTGATATTTTGATATTTGATACTTGGAATTCTTATGCATGAATCAAGTTACTCTTTGTGCTATATCTTTTTAAATAAATCATGAGCCTTGATGTCATATATTTCATGATATAGAAATGACAAGATTTCTTTGCCTTGTGTGGTAAATTGAACATTTGACATAAATGAAATTTGCTTTATGATGAATCATGAATGATGATTCATATTGATCCTTATTGATATTTCATATTGATATCTTTCATGAATTCTTTGCATATATGTTTTGTATGCATCATAAAAAATTGAAATATTGATTGATGCAAAATTATTTCATTGAAATATTATTCATCCCTTCTTTTCGATAGTGACAAAGGGGGAGTTAGCTTGCTAGCTTATGTATCACAAGTAAAAGTGACAAACATAGTTGGCTAGAACTTGCAAAAGGCAAAACTTGCACTTCTCAAAATGAGAAGAAAGAAATTGCAAAGTTGCATTATTTTTTAACTCATGAGCTTGCATGTTTAAAATGTTATAAATTTTTACAAAAATTACTAGCTCATTGCAAACAAAAAGTTGATGGTTTGCAAAAGGGAAACTTAGTTGCAAAAGAGAAAAATTGATAGGGAGCTAGTTTGCGTATCGTAAAGTATGCTAGCTTATCATTATTGCTTGCTTGCTTGTCATAAATTTCCCTCATACCATGATTTGTTTATGACTCTCTTGAATTCATGACTTGATATGTTAAAAATTCATGATGGAAATTTGTTATGAGGAAAACATTCATGTAAAGGGAAAAGAATTGTATTCTTCCCTTCTTTTTGACAAAATCAAAGGAGGAGAAGATTTATTGCTAGCTTGCATGATTAATTTGCTAGCTCATTCTAGAGGAAGAAAATTGCTAGCTTGTGCATCAAAAGAGAAAATTTTGCTAGCTTGAACATTGAGAAGCAAAAAGTTGCTATCTCAAGAGAGGCAAAAATCTTGCTCAATTTTACTTCTTCAAAATTGCTTACATTTTTGAATCTCATGCAAGACTATTTGAAGTATTTGATTCTTCCTTTCTTTTTGATGCTAACAAAGGGGGAGAAAGTTTTTAGCTCGAACATTGCAAAAATTTGCCATCTTGATTCTTATTTTGCAACTTCATGAGAAGCTAAGAATTGTTATATCAAAGGATACAAATATTGCTATCATGAGAAACAAGGTGCAAACTTGCACATCTCAAGAAGCAAGTGAAAATTACCATCATTGCCCATCCTTGAAACTTGCTATGATTGAATGGTATTATTTGGTGTTGTATTGCAAAAATGTTGATGTGATAAATAGCTAGTGTGTTGTAAAAATTTGTATATTTTTTAAACTAGCTATGATGCTACTTCTCCTTTTTGTTGATGACATAGGGGGAGAAGTGGATTAATGACTTCATGCAATGTAATGATGCTTGAATATTTTATATATTTGCATGATGGATTTATATTTCTCACTACATAAATGATACATGTTACTTGGATTTGGGATAATCCAAGGGTTCTATCAATGGCATATTAATAGGGGGAGTTTGTGTTAAACTCCGGGAATTTATGGTTAACTCCGTCAGTCATCAATTAGTTGTCATCATCAAAAAGGGGGAGATTATTGAATCTCGGATTTTGATGATGAAACTAATTGAGTGTGTTTTGTTGTTTAACTGCGTGTTGAGTTATGTAGGTCTACTATCGATCAAGATTTGATAGTTGACGCTGGAGGAATTAACGTTGCGCCGAAAGTGATCACGCTAGGATATTAGATGTCGAGCCGGAGGTTCAGTCGACTATCGGCAAGAGGCTTCGTATGTCGGGCATCAGGCCAAGAAGAGCGTGTTGCGCCAAGGATATCGGGGTTGCGGAGGTCAATCGCCGATTGGACAACGAACCGCAAGAGAGGACGATGTGCCGAAGGATCGGACGAAGCACCGATCAATGACGTGCCAGGCAACTGAATGTCAATTCATATTATAATAACTGTCTAGATCGAAGTAGAGTGTTTGTTGTTTGTGCGTAGGAGTAACTACGATAAGAATGACAACGTAAAGCGAAACAGAGTGCCGGAAGTCAAGTGGGATGGATCGTTGGGAGTTCGAGAGTTCGACAGAAGTCCGAAGATTCGTTGGGAGTGCTGCCGGAACCGACCGAGAACGAGTAGGGAGCTTGCTGAAGGGTTTTCGGAAGTTCGCCGGAAGGTTCATCGGAAGTTCGCGGAGCTTGCCAAGAAAGATCGGAGCTTGCCAAAGAAGCTCGGAGGAACTCGCCAAAATCATCGTGGAGACCGAGAGCTTGCCGGAAGTCCGCAGGATGGTTTCCGAGGGATCGTCGGAAGACCACCATAAGTTCGCTGGAAGCTCGTCGGAAGAAGACTTGACTTGCGGACTTTGTAATAGCTTAGGAATGTCTTTAATTTCGTAGTTAACACATTAATTTGGGTTAGGATTATGTGTTAATCCTTTAACCCAAGTATGGGCCCATTGGGCCTTATTTGGGACCGATTTGGGCCAAGTTTTTGACCCAAACCAGTAAGATTGATTGGTGCTGGGCGGTAGCACCGCCCAACAGCCAAAAAGCCAGGCGGTGGAACCGCTTGGCAACCGAGCCTGGGCGGTGCTACGCCACTTGAAGCGTAGTACCACCCGGCTATAGTAATGTGATGGCGGTAGTACCGCTGCTCCAGCGATAGTATCTTGCCTATGCCTTTGTCGGTCGACGATCGACAGTAACAAGATCGCTCTTCCGAAAGCGGTAACACCGCCAAAGACAGGAACTCAATTTGATTTCAAATTTGGAGCCTAAATTTGAATCCATTTTGGATCTATAAATATCCCCCCCTTCTCAACTGAAAGAGGAACCCTTGAGAGTTAGATTTTGAGCAAAAGTCTTGGGAAAGTCTTCAATTGCTTAAGTGTTCACCTCCTCTTTTTGAAAACTTGTAAGAGTGTGAACCTCTTGTAAAAGGGTTGTAAGAGGGGTATTTGGTCCTTCCCCTATAAAAGGATTTGCTAGTGGAAGTTGGGAGCCTCATCGAAGAAGGCTTCGGAAGTGGATGTTGGTCACTTTGACTGAACCACTATATATCGCTGTGTCTTGATTGTGTGAGTGTTTAAGTTTCTGTTTTATCTCTTTACTTTGCTACAAGCCTTTACTTTACTTGCTCTACTTCCTTTTCATTTTCTTACGTATGCTTTAAAGTTAGAACGCAATCAATTCGGTTTCAAACGAAACGTTGCTTTCATCATACGAAGTTTTTGAAGCTTGTTTTTAATCACTGAAAAAATTATCGTTTTATCTACTGCACTAATTCACCCCCCCTCTTAGTGCCACTCGATCCCTAACAGCTGGTCTTATAGCTACTTGTGTGGGGACACTAAGGGTATAGTGCAGGTTCTCATTGGAGAATGAGTTCACTGATTGATCCACCTATGGAATGCTGGATGGTTATTGATACCTCACGTCAGACAGCGAATCCGTAGTCCCAGTAGTGTATCTGGTCTTTAGACTTGAGACACCAAGGATGTCCTGTATGAGTACTCCACTCTTTGATACCGGACTTATAGGTTTGGAAAGTTCCAGATCTAGTACAGCCAGTCATTGAGAGTGGTAGCCAATCTTACGAGGGCTATTAAGTGTTAATAGAGGATCATCTGCTCTCGGTATCATGAGAGGAATATATCATGTATTCTTGCTCGAACAAATCCTTGGCCAAGATTATTCGGATTGAGAGAGAAAAGTTCTCCGGGAGAATCCGACAAGAGCAAGACTCGAGGAGAGATCGTATGGGCCTAATAGTACCATGCCCGGTATTGGGTCTCTGGGATATTAGATGGATGAGAGATTAAAGATATATGGTAACTGAGGATAGATAGGTCCAAAGGATTGGATTCCCCTGTATCGTCTGGGGGCCGCGGCATAGTGGCTTGGTACGTCCGCAATCGATAAGTTGGGTGAATTATTATAGAGATAATAATTCACTATATCAAGAGTTCTAACAAGTATAACTCACAGCCAGCTCGATATTGGGCCTAGAGGGTCACACACATATGGTAGGTGTTGCGACGAGTAGAGGTTCAGATATGAGATATTCGCTGAACCCCCTGTCTTATTGGATATCCATTAAGCCCCTGAATTATTGGATCCTGAGATGAGATCCAATAATTGCTAATAAGAGATTATTGGGTAGAGACCCACTAATCCAAGAGGCTTAGGTAATTGGATAGAGATCCAATACCCAATAGGGTAAAAGATCCATTAGGGTTTTTTAGGGGGTCTCTATAAATAGGAGGGAACCAGAGCTCTATAGGCTAAGGGTTTCTTTTGATGTCCATCTCCTGTTCTCCTCTCCCCAGAGAGAGAGGTGCATCATCGCAATTCCTGTCGTGTGGATACCGCTAGAGAGGAGGATGCTTGACCTCCTTCGTCCTCTTCTACAGATCTGTAGGAATTCGGGGATATACAATCTCCCTAGGTATCTTCTTTTACATATGCAGTTTTACAGATTTGATTTGAGGCATTGATCTTCGCACGATGATGGAAACTTTCTATGGAAAATCTAGGGTTTTGTTTTCTGTTCTTCCGCTGCGCATATGATGTTGCTTCCCTTGTGGATTTCCCAACACTGTGCAATGGGAATCGGATCGTGATGAGATCACGATAATGAGATCGATTCACCTTTAAACACAGACCCTAAATAATCCTGGTCATAGGTTACTCGAGAGGGTCATCGAGATAATCGGATAGACTGGTGTGCTGTATATCCGTCCATATGATGGAGGTGGCGGGTCTCATAGCTACTCGTGTGGGGACACTAAGGGTACAGTGCAGGTGCTAATTGGGGAATGAGTTCATTGATTGATCTACCTACGGAATGTTGGATGGTTATTGATACCTCATGTCAGACAGCGATTCCGTAGTCCCAATAGTGTATCTGGTCCTTAGACTTGAGACACCAAGGATGTCCTGTATGAGTATTCTACTCTTTGATACCGGACTTATAGGTTTGGAAAGTTTCAGATCTAGTAAAGCTGATTATTAGGAGTTGTAGCCAACCTTATGAGGGCTATTGAGTGTCAATAGAGGATCATCCGCTCTCGGTATCATGAGAGGAATATCTCATATATTCTTGCTTGAACAAATCCTTAGCCAAGGTTATTCGGATTGAGAGAGAAAGAGTTCTCCGGGAGAATCTAACAAGAGCAAGACTCAAGGAGAGACCGTATGGGCCTGACAGCACTATGCCCGATATCGAGTCTTTATTTTTTGTAAGCCCCAGCCTAGCCAATTTTGTAATCTTCTTCTGAACTTAAATGAAAACCTTTTGCTTCATCCTCTGTGTATGTATTTATTTTACCTAGTTTGCTATACAAAGAACTTCTTTAAATTGGATACATTCCACGTCCTTGGGATTGGGTGGCCATCCAGAGCGGCCAACTGGTAGGTACCGTCCTGAACAAAATCAATCACCCGATAAGGTCCCTCTTAGCTAGGGGAGAGTTTGTCGCGTGACCGAACTAGGTCACTGACTTCGGACCTTCGTAGGACCAAGTTGTCCAACCTGATCGGTCGGAGGCGCACCCTTCGGTCGTAGAGTTTGGCTGCGGCCCTTTTGTAGGCAAGAGCCTTTAGGTGGGCACCGGCCCGTCGTTCCTCTATCAGGTCAAGTCCAGCTCGGAGTCCTTCCGACGATGCCTCCTCTTTGTAGTTTTCCACCCGAGGCGTCAGGATGACAATCTTGGGTGGTAAGACGGCCTTTGTGCCAAATGCAAGACTGTACGGGGATTCTCCCATGGTAGTTTTGGGTGTGGTATGGGAAGACCACAGAATGCTCAGGAGCTCATCTACCCAAGTGCTTCGAGCCTCGAACACCCTTCTTTTAAGTTTGTCTAGGATGGTTCGGTTAGTTACCTCTGCCAAGCCGTTTGTCTGGGAGTGGGTCACCGAGTTGAACCTCAATTGAATTCCATGGTCGGAGTAGAATTCTTTGAATCTGGTGCTGGCGAACTGGGCTCCATTGTCGGTGACGATGATCCTCAATATGCCAAATCGAGTGATTATATTCTTCTAGATGAACTTTTCTACTTGTCGCTCAGTGATTATTGCCAGGGGCTCAGCCTCGACCCATTTGGTGAAGTAGTCCACACCGACGATAATGTATCTTCTTTGTCTCACGGCTGGCAGGAAAGATCTGAGGAGATCCATTCCCCACTACGTGAAAGGCCACGCGGAGTCTATAGGCGTTAGTGGCACCACGGGCTGTCGGGGCGTTCTGGCATACCTTTGGCACAGGCCACATCGTTGCACGTAGGCCTTCGCATCTTGACACATGGTCAGCCAATAATAACCTAGGCGAAGGATTTTGAAAGCCAAGGTTCGCCAGCCAATGTGTTCACCGCAGATCCCCTCATACGGTTTGGGCCTCTTCGGGATCTAGGCACCATAGAAGTGGTCGGGTGAATGATCTTCGGTAGAGCTGCCCGTTCATCTCACAATACCAAGCCTGGGTGCACTATAGACATCGAGCTACGACCTTATCAGCGGGAAACATCCCATTTCTCTTGTATTGTAATATCTCCTGCGTCCACGTTGTATGTGCGTCGACCGAGGCCACCACCCCGACCGTGATCGTCTATGTTGGGAGTTCCTCGATCTCGAGTCTGAGGCTAACTTCAGGGCCTGAAGCAAGCTTTGCTAGTGCATCAGCCCGCCTATTTTGATCATGCGGCACTCTGGTCACTACAAAGTGCAGGAAGTTAGCGGTGAGCTTTCTTGCCTCGGTCAGATACTTCGACATGTTCGAGTCTTGAGCTTCGTAGCATCCATTGATGTGCTCGGCTACTAGCTGTGAGTCGGTGTGGACCTAGATGTTTTCCACCTGTAACTCGATGGCCAATCTGAGCCCAGCCAAGAGCACCTTGTACTCTGCTTCGTTGTTAGTAGCTTTGAAACCAAAGTGGAGGGAGCACTCAAACGATTGTCCATCGGGTCCTTCCAACACAAGTCCCACTCTAACGCTCCTTGAGTTGGCTGATCCATCGACACACAGGCTCCATTTGCTCTTCGGTTGTTCCAACGTGATGTTCTCGGGAGAGGTTAACTCCGAGATGAAGTCGGTGATCGCTTGAGCCTTGATTGTGGTCCTCAGTGTCAAGAACGGTCGTCGCACACTTGCAGCAACTTCGTTCAATGAATCGTTCATCGCTTGCCCATGCATGTACATATCCTTGGCCACCTGTTTTGCCATGTTTTGGTGTGTTTTCCCTGTAAAAATATAAGAAACAACAGCTCACAGCACTGCAAAACAATCGCTCGCTACATCTGCCCAAAACCCCCCAAAACAGCTCCGTTTTTGTGTGCCATGGGCTGATTTCTACAGCCCGCAGCCACCCCAATTTTGTTAGCCATCTCAGCACCCAGGAACCCCCCAGGTGGCATATGGTTGGATGGGTCTTCGGTATAGTGTCGGGCGTTGAACACTTTCACAAGTTTGCATATCAACTTTACGGAAACTTGCCTTCGCGCTCGACACTCGGGGAGTAATTGTTTGCAGACTTGTAGTTGCTCATTTACCCTTCTAAAGTCCTTGTTTTCCTCCTCTCTTTCTCTACTTTCCTGCACTCCAAGTGCTCGCTCAATTAATTGTAAAGCTTCCCTTTTCGCGAGACGTCAGGATTTATCCGCCGTTCATTTCAATAACTAATCAACTTTTGTTTTACAAGTCCTATGAGACTTGCACGAGGTTGCAGCTTGGCTGACCCTTTGCGGATGTGTATGTCGTAAGAGCGCCTCAAGACTTAGGCAATTCCAGCTAAGTCTGATCAAAGTGAGCGCAAGGGTGTTTCACGACTTAGACAACTCCGGCTAAGTCTGTGTTTGCCGCAATGGTGCCTCACTACTTAGGCAATTCCAGCTAAGTGCATGACATTGTGGTATCAGAGCAGGCAAGCAATTTGAGCAAGCAGCGAAGAAATTTCACAATCTCACCATGGCGAAACATCGCGATGAATCAAGCAAGATGGGGCAAGCCGGTCAGTTGCCCCAAGCAGCCGTAGGTGGGCTCCATGTACAAAATCGCTCAGTCACTGCTGGAGCCGCTCAAGAGGAGCGGGGCAAGGAACATGATGAGTGAGAAGTTGGGTACTCGCCGCGAGCGGAGGAGGCATAATCTGGAGTGCTAACCAGGAAAGAGCCATCGAGAGAGGATCATAGCGGCAGAAACCCACTTGGATGTTCTTGAAGCGAGCTTGGACGAACTCTACCAAGGCCAAAATAGGCTTCTTGGTGTAGAGAGCTCGCAAGAAGAAGCTGAATCCCAGATCGACAAGGTTGAAGCTCTAGTCAACCGACTAACGGATGACACCAAGGACTCTGTACAACATTTACAAGAGATGGTGATAGAACTCACTTCCAGAGTGGCAGTGCTCACAAGGGCGCTAAATGCGAGAGGAAGCAACACCCGTATTACACCGACACAAAGCTTCAGAGCACCTGACCCACATTGCTATGGGGGTGCTAGAGATGCTAAGGAGCTTGAGAATTTCCTGTTTGATATGGATCAATACTTCCGAGTCACGAGACCGGACTCTGAGGACACCAAAGTTTCGATAACGACCATGTATTTGAACGGAGATACAAAGCTTTAGTGGAAAACCCGTTGGGAAGAGATTCAATAAGGTCGGTGCCGAGTGGACACATGGGATGACTTGAAGTGTGAGTTGAGAACTTAATTCCTGCCCGAGAACACTAAGTTCGTAGCAAGGAGGAAGTTGAGACAACTCCACCAAACGACTTACATTCGGGACTATGTGAAGTAATTTTCTACACTGATGTTGGACATTCAAGACATGTCTGAAAAAGATAAGCTGTTCAGCTTTTTTGATGGCCTGAAGCCATGGGCTCAACAGGAACTTCATTGACGGAATATCACTGATATGATCGGAGCAATTGTAGCCGCAGAAAGGCTCATCGACTTTGTTTCTTAAGAGGACCCGAGGAAGAAGAAATAGTCGTAAGGAAATCGCCATCCAAAACATCCTCCTGGGAAGGAACCTGGGGACGAACAAAGGAAGAAGAGTTTCCATAAGGGACCGAACTCAAACGGCAAGGCCTCAAGACCTGGTAGATGCTTCTTGTGTGGAGGGCCACATAGGGTGTGGGAGTGCCCACAAAAATAGTCACTCAATGCCTTGTCGGCTTCCATCAAACCCCCCAAGCCAGACAAGGGCAAGGCAGTTGCTCTCAGTTTGAGTAGCTCCGAATCGGGTAGCGACGAAGAGAAGTCACAAGGACCCCGAATGGGTGCGATGCGTTTTTTGAATGCATTACAGGGTCAAGTGGGGAAGAACATGAAGCCGAAGCAATAAAAAACAGGAAGCAATGAGCTAATATATGTGAATATCAGACTCAACGATCAAACCACCCGAGCAATGGTGGACACGGGTGCTCCCCACAACTTCATTGTCGACCGAGAAGCAAAGCGGCTTGGGCTAATCTTGGAGAAGAACCCAAATCGGATGAAGGTGATCAACTCGGAGGCCAAGCGGATCTCTAGGCTAGCAAAGAGAGTCTCCATCAAGATCGGATCATGGAGCGGGCGCACAAACATGATGGCGGTGCCACTGGATGACTTCCAAGTGATTCTCAGAATGGAGTTCATGCACGCAGCAAAGTTGGTGCCAATGCCGTTCCTAGACTCTTTGTGTCTGATGGGAGGTGACAACCCTTGTGTGGTTCCCGTCTCTCGGAGAGGAACCCAAGATCCCTAACAACTATCGGTGTTATAATTGAAAAAAGGCATACACAAAGGAGAGTTAACCTTCGTGGCGGCTATAAAGCTGGAAACACTCGATGGGAGGGCCATTCAAGAACCTGCTGTAGTGGCAAATATTCTGAAGGAGTTCATAGACGTTATGCCACCTGAGTTGCTGAAAACTCTGCCACCACGCAGAGGCGTGAATCATTATATTGAGCTGGAGCCGGGAGTGAAGCCTCTAGTGAGACCACCATACCGTATGCCCCCTCCTGAGTTGGCAGAGCTTAGAAAGCAGTTAGATGAACTACTAAGCGGTGGTCTCATCTGTAGTTCCAAAGAACCATTCGGAGCTCTAGTTCTCTTTCATAAGAAATAAGATGGGAGCCTCCGACTATGTGTCGACTATCGAGCCCTTAACAAGGTGACTGTGAAGAACAAATATCCCATCCCACTCATTGCAGACTTATTCAACCAACTGGGCAAAGCAAAGTATTTCTCCAAACTCGACCTTCGATCGGGGTATTGGCAGGTGCGTATTGCTGAAGGTGATGAAGCGAAGACTACTTGTGTGGCCAGGTATGGAGCATTTGAGTTCTTGGTGATGCATTTCGGCTTAACCAACGCTCCAGCTATATTCTGCACTATTATGAACCAGCTATTCAAGAAGTATTTGGACAAGTTTATGGTCATCTACTTGGACGATATCGTCGTCTACAACTGAACACTTGAGGAGCATATTGAGCACTTTCGAACAATCTTCAAAATTCTCAGGGAGAATACTTTGTTCATGAAAAGAGAGAAGTGCTACTTTGCTCAGACATAGATCTTATTCTTGGGGCATCGAATCGACAATGGTTCCATTCGAATGGATAAGTCAAAGGTGCAAGCAGTGGCAGAATGGAGTACTCCAAGGAAGGTGCCAGAGTTGAGATCCTTCCTTAGTTTTGTGAACTACTATCAACACTTCATAATGGGGTATTCGAAGCATGTAGCTCCACTGATGGAGTTACTAAAAAAGGAGTAGCCTTTGAGATGGTCTGACAAATGTGAAGCGGCATTCCAAGACCTAAAGGCTGCCATCTTGAAAGAACCGGTGCTCAAATTGCTAGATTACTGGAAGCCCTTCGAAGTCCATACAGATGCTTCTGACTTCGCTATTGGGGGAGTACTCATGCAGGAGGGCCACCCAATGGCCTACGAAAGTCGCAAGCTTAATGAGTCCGAGCGACGATATCCAATGCATGAGAAGGAGATGACAACGGTGATCCACTGTTTACGGGTGTGGCAACACTACCTTCTCGGATCATAATTTGTATTGAGGATAGACAACATCACTTTGAGTTACTTTCAGACTTAGAAGAAACTCTCTCCAAAGCAAGCACGATGGCAGGACTTCCTGGCAGAATTTGATATGGTAAAGGAGTACAAGCTCGGGAAAGCAAATGTCGTAGCTGATGCGTTGAGCCGGAAAGTGGAGCGAGTGAATGCTATATAACTGGAAGGCAGAGGCCAAGCCAGTCAGTTGCACTCCAACTTCCTTTCTCAGATCAAGGATGGACTGTATAGTGATCCCCAAGCAGTAACCTTGACACAACTAATCCAAGAAGGTAAGACACGACGATTTTGGGTCCAGGAGGGACTCGTCTACACCAAAGGGAATAGAGTTTATGTCCCTCGAGTAGACAATTTGAGGCGTGTGTCAGATCCGGAGCGACACTAAGAGGGAGGGGGGTTGAATTAGTACAGCGGATTAAAACTTGACCTTTTAAAAAATCGATTCCAGAGATTCGTATAGAAACTTGATATTACTAAAGAGACTTTAATTTGAAGTAATTTAGGCGAATAAAGTCGGAAGTAGGGAGAAGAATTCTGATCAATTTTGCAGCTAAGAAATTTACGAAACAAAAATTCAAACACTCACACAGTAAATGTACGCAGCGATGTATAGTGGTTCGATCAAATGACCTACGTCCACTCTTGAAGCCTCCTCCAATGAGGCTCCCAACTTCCACTACCAAATCTCTTGAAAGGGAAGGACCAAACACCCATTTACAGCCTCTTACCAGAGGTTCCCTCACTTTACAGAATTTTTACAAGGAGAAGAAAGGAGGTGAACACTTGAGCAATTGAAAGTAGAAATTTGCTATAGCTTAGACTCAATTCTAACACTGCAAAAGGTCCCTCAACCAGCTAGAAGTAAAGGAGTATTTATAGAGCTTTTTGGGATTCAAAAATCTCGCTCAAAGAGGGGTCTCATTCGAAATTTTGGACTACAGGTGGTACTACCGCCTGACACTGGTGGTACTACCGCCTGACACTGGTGGTACTACCGCTTGACACTGGTGGTACTACCGCTTGACACACCTTTGCGTGTGTTAGTGTCTTGGCGACTCGCTGGCATCGCAGTACTATCGCCTAACATAGGTGGTTGCAACCACCTGTCAGGCGATACCACTGCTTGCCTAGGGCGGTGCTACCGCCCGGCCTATGGTCAACAGGTGGTGCTATCGCCTGGCCTACGGTCAACAGGCGGTGCTACCGCCTGGGTCCGGCGGTGCTACCGCTAGCCCTTGCCAGAAACTGTATGGGCCTAACCTTCTGTAACATCCATCATTTCTGGAATTTATGTAAGGATTTATTTTGAATCATTCATAAGGACTTATTTGTAAAAGTCAAGGACTTGTTTGTCAAATTTGAGGAGCTACTTGTAAATATAGAAATTTCAGGGACTAAATTGTTAAGTTGGAAAAAAAAGTAAATAAATAAATATCAGCCTTATCACACAGCCCCTCCCATGCACCTCTATTTCCCACGTGGTGCATTGGGAAACAAAGGAGAGGCAGGTGTCATGTGTAGGAGAAGAAGAAGAGAAGAAAAGAAGAAGAAGAAGAGGGAGAAGAGAGGAAGGAGGGAGGCGCAGCCTAGGCTGCTGCACCTCTGCTTTTTCTCGCTAGAGGAAACAGAGAAGAAGTGGTGTGGTGTGTCAGGGATGAGAAGGGAAGAAAAGAAGAAGAGAAGGAGAGGGAGAAGAAAAGAGAAGAAGAAGAGGAAAGAGGGCTACAGCAGTACCCGTGCCTATGGCTGTGGCCGCGATTGTGGCGGCTGCAGTTGGGAAAGAAGAAGAAAAAGGGAAGAAGAGGAGTAGAAGAAGAGGGAAAAGAGGAGGAAGGGAAGAGGAACGAGGGCTGCGGCTGTGGTTGCGATTGTGACCGCAACTGTGGCTGGGAAAGAAGCAGAGGAAGGAAGGAAGGCTGTGGCTGCTGTGTGGCAGCTGTGGCTGGAAAGAAAAAGAAAAGGAAGAAGAGAGGAGCTTGTGGTGTGGTGCCATTTCGCATGCCATGGTCGTGGATCATGGCGCGATCATGCTGCCGCGATCTAGGGATTGAGATCAGAATGTGGATCTTGGCAGCAGCTTTGGTTGGGAAAAAGAAAAGGAAAGTAGGTGACTGTGACCTCCTATGTTCTGCATGAGCTGCAGCTACGGAGAAAGAAAGAAGATAGATGCAAAAAACAACACACGGAGAGGAGACGGAGGAAAGGTAGAAGGATTTGGGTTTATAATTTCGTTGGATCGAAATCTTCGAAAGGCAAATGTTCCACTCCTTTCTACTGCAATTCAAATCTTTGTTTTTGCCTTTGATATGAGAAATTTGAGTTATTCTAGCCTTGAAATCTGATATATCTATTGTTTGAAATCTAAATGTTGAATCTGGAATTTTTTGGATTTTGACCTTTCAGTACTTTTGTGACCATAACTTTTTGTACCAAATTCTGATTGAGGAGAAACCTTTTTCATACAAAAGAAAACTTATAGAGCTTTCATTTGATATAATGATTAAAAGATTTGGAGTAAATTTACCTATCCAAATATATGAATGAAAAGACCTTATGTTTTCAGTGAAATAGATACTATAGCTCCTGACTTTCTGTTACTAAATGGCTCATAACTCTCTGATAAAAATTCTGAATTATGCAAAATTTAATTCTTTGGAAACTAGATTCGTATCTTTCTTTTGAAACCTAATTTGGAAATTTTGAAGTATGTTTGCCCTCTGAAACATCTATTTAAATTGATTCTACCAATTCTGCAAAACAGAGATGATCAATTCTGACTTTTCTTTACTCTATTTATTGTAACTTCCTGTTAGGAACTCAAAAAATTATAAATCTAAGTTCAACTGAAAATAGTTTGATACAGCTTTCTAATGACATCTATTATGAGCGAATTGAAGTATATTTGGTCACTCAAACAATTCAGGAAATGTACCTCTCAAATTCTGCTAGAATTGAAACTTTGTTGAGTTTTGCCTATTCAAGTTTCATCCTATTGGAAATCAAACTTCTGCTAAATTCTTCTTCAATTGAGCTTTATATTAGTCTTTTGAAATTCTTGTATTGTGCATCCTGAAATTGTTTGTATACTTGAAATCTAGTATGTAATGTTCATGCTTGTATTACCTTGTTTCGTAAAGGCACACGCATATTTTCGTTGTTCCGCATGTGCTTCCGATATGTGCCAATGTTATTATTCATACTACCCTTTTGTAGTGTAACATCCCTCATTTCTAGAATTTATGTAAGGATTTATTTTGAATCATTCATAAGGACTTATTTGTAAAAGTCAAGGACTTGTTTGTCAAATTTGAGGAGCTACTTGTAAATATAGAAATTTTAGGGACTAAATTGTTAAGTTGGGAAAAAATGTAAATAAATAAATATCAGCCTCATCACACAGCCCCTCCCATGCATCTCTATTTCCCACGTGGTGCATTGGGAAACAAAGGAGAGGCAGGTGTCATGTGTAGGAGAAGAAGAAGAGAAGAAAAGAAGAAGAAGAAGAGGGAGAAGAGAGGAAGGAGGTGGCTGCAGCTAGGGCTGCACACCTCTGTTTTATGCTAGAGGAAACAGAGAAGAAGTGGTGTGGTGTGTCGGGGATGAGAAGGGAAGAAAAGAAGAAGAGAAGGAGAGGGAGAAGAAAAGAGAAGAAGAGGAGGAAAGAGGGCTGCAACAGTGCCCTTGCCTGTGGCTGTGGCCGCGATTGTGGCAGCTGCAGCTGGGAAAGAAGAAGAAAAAGGGAAGAAGAGGAGTAGAAGAAGAGGGAAAAGAGGAGGAAGGGAAGAGGAACGAGGGATGCGGTTGTGGATGCGGCTGTGACCGCAACTGTGGCTGGGAAAGAAGCAGAGGAAGGAAGGAAGGCTGTGACTGCTGTGTGGCAGTTGTGGCTGGAAAGAAAAAGAAGAGGAAGGAAGAAGAGAGGAGCTTGTGGCTGTGGCTGCGGCTGCGGCCATGGCTGCGATTGTGGCTGTGACTGCAACTGCGACTGCGGCAGCTATGGTTGGGAAAAAGAAAAGGAAAGCAGGTGACTGCGACCTCCTATGTTCTGCATGAGCTGCAGCTACGGAGAAAGAAAGAAGATAGATGCAGAAAATGACACATGGAGAGGAGACGGAGGAAAGGTAGAAGGATTTGGGTTTATAATTTCGTTGGATCGAAATCTTCAAAAGGCAAGTGTTTCACTCCTTTCTACTAGAAGAAGAAAAAGGGAAGAAGAGGAGTAGAAGAAGAGGGAAAAGAGGAGGAAGGGAAGAGGAACGAGGGCTGCGGCTATGGATGCGGCTGTGACCGCAACTATGGTTGGGAAAGAAGCAGAGGAAGGAAGGAAGGCTGTGGCTGTTGTGTGGCAGCTGTGGCTGGAAAGAAAAAGAAGAGGAAGGAAGAAGAGAGGGGCTTGTGGCTGTGGCTGCGGCTACGGCCATGGCTGCGAGCAGCTGATCGCGACGACACAAGCAGCTATGGTTGGGAAAAAGAAAAGGAAAGCAGGTGACTGCGACCTCCTATGTTCTGCATGAGCTACAGCTACGGAGAAAGAAAGAAGATAGATGCAGAAAACGACACACGGAGAGGAGACGGAGGAAAGGTAGAAGGATTTGGGTTTATATTTTCGTTGGATCGAAATCTTCGAAAGGCAAGTGTTCCACTCCTTTCTACTGCAATTCAAATCTTTGTTTTTGCCTTTGATATGAGAAATTTGAGTTATTCTAGCCTTGAAATCTGATATATCTATTGTTTGAAATCTAAATGTTGAATCTGGAATTTTTTGGATTTTGACATTTCAGTACTTTTGTGACCATAACTTTTTGTACCAAATTCTGATTGAGGAAAAACCTTTTTCATACGAAAGAAAACTTATAGAGCTTTCATTTGATATAAAGATTGAAAGATTTGGAGTAAATTTACCTATCCAAATATATGAATGAAAATACCTTATGTTTTCGGTGAAATAGATACTATAGCTCCTGACTTTCTGTTACTAAATGGCTCATAACTCTCTGATGAAAATTCTGAATTATGCAAAATTTGATTCTTTGGAAACTAGATTCGTATCTTTCTTTTGACACCTAATTTGGAAAATTTTGAAGTTTGTTTTCCCTCTGAAACATCTATTTAAATTGATTCTACCAATTCTGCAAAACAGAGATGATCAATTCTGACCTTTCTTTACTCTATTTGTTGTAACTTCCTATTAGGAACTCAAAAATTTATAAATCTGAGTTCATCTAAAAATAGTTTGATACAGCTTTCCAATGACATCTATTATGAGCGAATTGAAGCATATTTGGTCACTCAAACAATTCAGGAAATGTACCTCTCAAATTCTGCTAGAATTGAAACTTTGTTGAGTTTTGCCTCTTCAAGTTTCATCCTATTGGAAATCAAACTTCTGCTAAATTCTTCTTCAATTGAACTTTATATTAGTCCTTTGAAATTCTTGTATTGTGCATCCTGAAATTGTTTGTATACTTGAAATCTAGTATGTAATGTTCATGCTTGTATTACCTTGTTTCGTAAAGGCACACGTATATTTTCGTTGTTCCGCATGTGCTTCCGATATATACCAATGTTATTGTTTGTACTACCCTTTTGTACTCTGGTGTCTTCTGGGATAATGTGAACCTTTGTCAGAAATGGTAAAGGGAGTTATGATTAGAGCCTGCGATTGCTCTGCCGGCCCCATTGACTTCACTCAAACGTGGGTGGATGGAGCTCCCAGACGTGGGAGACTAATGTTTGGTGGTCATCCAGAAATGGATGAACCATATTATGAATGTGGTCCCACAGCGCCCTCTATGTTATTGATATGATATTCAAAGCTTTGGTTATGTGCATCTATATGTGCTTTGGATAAGAATGAAATGAATGTGATTGTCAAATATGGCATTCGAGCTTCTATGTTCTTATTTGTTATATTGCTATGCTATGAAACATTTCATATGTTATTGATATTATTTTGAAATGTTTCATTTGTTATTGATATGCTTCAAAACATTTCGTATGCTATTGATAAGCTTCAAAATATCATTTGTGTCATTGATATGCTTCGAAATGTCCTATGCATCATTGATATGCCCCGAACTGTTTCATTTGCTCTTGATATACTCCGAATTACTTCTTCTGCCATTGATATATTCCAAAATGCTTCTTCTGCCATTGATATATTTTGAAATGCTTCTTATGCCCTTGATATATTCCGAAATGTTTCATTTACTCTTGTTATGCTTCGAAACATTTCATACATCTTTGTTATGTTCTGAAATGTTTCCTTTGCTCTTGATATGCTTTGAAACATTTCGTACATCCTTGCTATGTTCCGAAACGTTTCCTTTACCCTTGATATGCTTCGAAACATTTCATACATCTTTATTATGTTTCGAAATGTTTCATTTGCACTTAATATGCTCCGAAACATTTCCTTCGACATCGATATGCTTCGAAATGTATTAAGTGTCATTGATATGCTCCGTAATGTCATATGTATCATTTGATATGCTCCGAAATACTTTTTATGTCATCGGATAAGTTCCAATTACTCTTTACTGCCTTTGTTATGAACCAAATATGTTTGAATGAAATGACATTTGTGATTCTATATCTAATGAGCTTATATCTATGAATTCTGGTATCTTTGTCTTGCATTTGGATACTAAGTTTGTTTGAAGCTATTCTCCTCTTGTTCTGGATTTGCTTGTCACTTGCTGAGCTTTGTAGCTCACTCTATTGTTATATAACCTTTTTTTTCAGGTTAGCTTGTCACGCACTAAAATGTTAGAATTGAGCTGAGGCAGTGAAAAGATATTCAGATTTTGGCAACTTTTTGTGGGTTGTTATGTTGTTATTGTATAAGTATGTTTTGTATGTAATGAAATGTTGTCGATAAATCTGAATTGATGTATTATGTAAAAGCTTTTAAAGACCTCGCATGGTTGGAATTTTGAAATGTTGAGTTCAGGATATGATGATCTGAATTTATGGTAAATGGTTGGAGTTTTGATTGTATAAATTCTTAAGCTTGTGGAATTATAAGTGAGGTTGATATTTTGTTAAGTTGGCTTGGGTTCTTATAAAGGTTCGTGTGATATGATGTATGATTATAACTGCACAGGTTTTATGGACAGGATTGATATTTGAATATTTTTTTGTATCCTCAAATGTTAGTTTGGATCCTGGGATTGGATCGTTGAAAAAAATAATATTTAATGTTATGGATTTTTAAGACAGGGTCACACCTCCTGAACGAGATTAAAAATTTGGGGGGCATGACACCTTCGGCCCAATACAGCCCAATAAAGGCCCAATTGGCCCAATACAGGTCTAGACAGGACTAACACCTAGTCTATACCCTAATTAAGTGCTAACTATGAACTTTTAAAGCCAAATTAAACCGACACCATCAAGTTATTTTCTGAAGAGCTTTTCGGCGATCTTCCAGCAGACTTCCGACACTCCCTCGGATTCCTTTCGGCGGACTCCCAGTAGGCTCCCAGATTCTATGGCGAGTTCAACGAGTCTTTGGCACCCTTTCGAACCTTCTCGGTGATCTCCGTGAACCTCCGACGATCTTTCCGGCGAACTTTCGAAACCTTCGGCAAGTCCTTGATTTCATCTCGGTTAGTTCCGACAGCACTTCTGATGATCCTTCGGACTTCCGGTGGACTCTGGAACTTCCAGCAACTTGACTCCAGTAATTAGCTCTATCATAGTTAATCTTGCACACTTATATCAAAAATGGATTAGATCAAATAACCATTAATTGACTTCATCATCAAAATCCGAGATTCAATAATCTCCCCCTTTTTTATGATGATAATTAATTGATGACGGAGTTATTCTTAACTCCCCCTATCTATATGCTATATAATGAGAAAGTAAAAACATTTAAATTCAATCTCTTGAATTCAATCAAAACCGATAAGTTACTTGCGTTGAACTTATCATCATGCTCAATCAGCATGAGGTTTCATTTGTAAGCACTATCAAAGTATGATATTTAATTTCAAGTCGAAGGATGATAAACATTTATCATTTCGTCAAAAGATACCAAAATTTTGATATTACAATAAGGATCTCATGATTGAGAAAGCGTGACACCATATCAAATAAATCATGAGATGAAAACTTGTCAAATCAATCGAAAGATGCCATTTGATAAACATGATATAGTAAGAATCTTTCAACTATAAAATTCAATTGCAATGTGATGTATTGCATTACTTATGGGTTCATTGCAATGCTTTTTAAGGATTGCAACCTGTTTTTGACACAAAGCATGGCAAGAGCAATTGAATTGCAATAACAAATCTTATAAGCAATTCAATTGCAATGTGATGTATTGCATTACTTATGGGTTCATTGCAATGCTTTTTAAGGATTGCAACCTGTTTTTGACACAAAGCATGGCAAGAGCAATTGAATTGCAATAACAAATCTTATGAGACATTTTTCATTTCATTTACACTATATAAGTCATTTTTCAATACAATGCATGATATTTATCAAGTCATCAAATTATTTTGCTCATAAAGGCCACATTCAACAAGTCATCAATTTCACATTTTTCTCCTCCTTTGTCATCAACAAAAAGGAGATGAATAAACTTGATGAAAGGGTGAAACTTGAGAAAAAAAAATGACATAAGTGAGAGGAGTCATAAAGTCAATTTTTTTAATACAATGCATGATATTTATCAAGTCATCAAATTTTTGCCAAAATATGTATAAGGATTCATCATCGAAGCCAATCATCAAACATATCCAAGAAAATTCATGATGAGACTCAACTTGTTATTTTTATGAAAGAAGAAGATATGAAATCATAAAAACTTGATTAGCACATGAATAAATATTTAAGAGCTTGATTTTTATGCAGATTCCATGACATTAATTTATACACATGCCAAGCTTATATAATCCATTTAGTCATCACAAAAGAAGGTAAAGATAGTATGAAGTTATACATACATCATTGAAAGACATGATTTTTATTATAAAGGTGAAACTATCAAAGTTTAAACGTTTTAGAAATCATGCACTATTAAATATTAGCACAAATTTAGCATGCCTAATTCTCTTCTAATGAAGTCAAATTGTTCTTCATTTAAGGGCTTTGTGAAAATGTCCGCTAATTGGTGTTTTGTATCAATAAATTCTAGAGTTACATCATTATTAGCGACATGATCTCGTATAAAGTGATGCCTAATATCAATGTGCTTAGTTCTTGAGTGTTGAATGAGATTTTTGGTTAGACAAATAGCACTTGTGTTATCGCATTTTATTGGAATATTTTTTTAATTAATTCCATAATCTTCTAAAGTATTTTTCATCCAAATAACTTGTGCACAACATGTACTTGCAGCTATATATTCAGCTTCCACCGTAGATAGTGCAACAGAATTTTGTTTCTTGGATGTCCAAGAAACAAGTGCATATCCTAGAAATTGGCATGTTCCGAATGTACTTTTCTATTGATTCTATATCCGCCAAAATCGACATCCGCATAAGCTTTTAAATCAAGGTTATCAGATTTTGGATACCATAATCCTAGATTATGAGTTCTTTTAAGATACCTAAGGATTTTTTTAACAGCTTTAAGGTGAGATAATTTAGGATTAGCTTGGAATCTTGCACATAAACTTACACTAAATATGATATCAGGTCTAGTTGCAGTGAGATAGAGTAAGCTACCTATCATTCCCCTATATGTTTTTTGATCAAAATTTTCTCCATTTTCATCCAAGTCTAACTTGGTGGAAGTACTCATTGGAGTGTTGATGGCTTTAGAACTATCCATGTTAAATTGTTTTAACAGTTCAAATGTATACTTGGTTTGATTAAGAAATATTCCATCACTAAGTTGTTTAATTTGTAATCTTAAAAAGAAGTTTAACTCACCCATTAGACTCATTTCAAATTCATGACTCATATACTTAACAAATGATTCACATTGTGATTCATCCGAAGAACCAAAAATGATATCATCAACATAAATTTGAACAATAAGAAAATTATTTTCAAAATATTTAATAAACAATGTAGTATCAACCTCGCCTTTAGTAAAATTATTTGAAATTAAGAAAGAACTAAGCCTCTCATACTAAACCCTAGGGGCTTGTTTCAATCCATAGAGAGCTTTAGTTAATTTAAATACATGATTAGGAAGAAGAGAGTTTTCAAAACCGGGTGATTGTTCAACATAAACTTCTTCGAAAATAAAGCCATTCAAAAAAGTACTTTTGACATCCATTTAAAAAAGCTTAAAGTTATTACTACTAGCATAGGCAAGGAGCATCCTAATGGCTTCTAATCTAGCCACAGGAGCGAAGGTTTCTTCGTAATCGATACCTTCTTCTTGGTTGAAACCTTTGGCCATTAATCTAGCCTTATTTCTAACTACGATACCATATTCATCTTGCTTGTTTCTAAAGACCCATTTAGTACCGATAACTAAATGGTCACTTGGTCTAGGAACAAGCTTCCATACCTCATTTCTCTCAAATTGGTTCAATTCCTCTTGCATTGTAATAACCCAAGAATTATCTTTCAATGCTTCATCAATGCTTTTAGCTCAATTTGAGAAAGAAAATCGGCATGAGCACAAAAATTTTTAAATGAAGAACGCGATTGAACCCCTTTCGATGTGTCTCCTATGATTAACTCCTTGGGATGGGCATCTACATACTTCCATTCCTTAGGTAAGGAGAATTCGGAAAAAGAAGCTTCCAAGTTGCTATTTTTAGGAGAGGGTTTATTTAAATTCAAATTATCAAAACCAAAATCATCATCAAAATCTTTTTTCTTAAATTCAAAAATTTCATTAAAAACTACATGAATAGACTCTTCTATAACTAATGTTCTTTTGTTAAAAATACAAAAAGCTTTGGAAACAGAAGAGTAGCCAAGAAAGATGCCTTCATCAGATTTAGTATCGAATTTCCTAAAGCATCCTTTTCATTTAAAATAAAGCATTTGCAACCAGAAACTTTAAAGTAAGAAACATTAGGTTTTTTGTCATTCCATAATTCATAAGGAGTCTTAGATAGAGATGGTCTTATTAGAACCCTATTCATGACATAGCAAGCCGTATTAACGACTTCGGCCCAAAAATATTTGGGTAAACTATGTTCATTTAACATGGTTCTTGTCATTTCTTGTAAATTTCTATTCTTTCTTTCTACTACTCTATTTTGTTGAGGATTTCTTGGAGAAGAGAAGTTGTGGTTATACCCATTTGATTCACAAAAATTTTGGAATTCACGGTTTTGGAATTCACTACCGTGATCACTCCAAATTGATGAAATCATGAAACCATTTTTATTTTGAGTAAGTTTACAGAATTTAGAGAAACATTTAAAAGAATCACTTTTGTGAGCTAAGAAATAGGTCCACGTGAATCTACTATAGTCATCTACAATCACAAAGGCATATTTGCTACCTCCTAGGCTTGTTGTGTCAATTGATCCAAACAAATCCATATGGATCAATTGTAATGGCCTAGAGGTACTTATTTGATTTTTTGGCTTGAAGCTAGTTTTGATTTGTTTCCCTAGTTGATAAGTATCACATACTTTATCTTTAATGAACTTAACCTTAGGAATACCTCTTACAAAGTTTTTAGATGTGATTTGAGAGATTAGTTTCATGCTAGCATGACCTAATCTTCTATGCCAAAGCCAAGCATCATCATTCAAAGCTGAAAAATATATTTCACTACTAAGATCGTCAAGATTAATAGTGTAGACGTTATTTTGCTTGATTGCAATTATAGATGTATTGTTGTGTGGTTTTTCGATGATGCAAGCATTAGATTCAAATCTTACAATATAACCATTATCACATAATTGACTAATGCTCAAGAGATTATATTTTAAACCATCTACTAATAACACATTATCAATTGAAAAGGTTGATTTGTTACCTATAGTACCCTTGCCAATGATTTTACCTTTGTTGTTGTCTCCGAAGGTGACAAACCTTTCGTCTTGGCTAGAGAGCTTAGAGAATTGAGATGGATCTCTGGTCATGTGCCTTGAGTATCCACTATCAAGGTACCATCTCTTGCCTCTAGCTTGTGTGGGTGTTTTTGTCTACAAGAAAGGATGGTTTTTAGGTACCCATTTTGACTTGGGTGCCTCAAAAACTGATCTACTAAATTTATCATTATTCAATGAGTTCCTAATTGATCCTTTAGGAACCCATACTAATTTATGTGGTCTAAGTTTCCTATATGGACATTTATAAACTATATGTCCAGATTTACAACAAAAATTATATTTCAAATGAGAGGATACATGTAATGTTGGCCCTTTAATGAAGGTGGTTTGAGTTCTGTGAGATCCACTCATGAATCCAATTCCACATCTATTTTCGATGTGACCCTTGTTTGCAAGGATCATGTCTAAGCTCTTGCTACTTACCTTAAACTTGTTTAGGGTCTCTTTGAGTAGCAAGTTCTCCTTTTCGATTACTTCTAAGTGATTACACTTAGAGCATGAGAGTAGAGGGAGAGAATCATGCTCAAGACTCTTAAATTTATCTAGCAATAAAGCATGTTCCTTTTTTAAAAAATTAAATCTTTTTGTAACAGTTCTACATTCATCAGATAATTCATGGAAAGCAATCGAAAGCTTATCGAAAGATAAATCTTCATTAAGTAAATCACTTACCTCCTCTCTCAAAGCTATTGAGAAGTTAATTGCTTGCTTCTTCATCCTCGGAGTCACTTGAGTTATCCCATGTAGCCTTCAATGCCTTCTTCTTCGTGAGTTGCTTCTTCTTGGCTTGGGGACATTCATATTTAAAGTACCCCGGCTTCTTGCACGTGTAGCAAATGACTTGATCCTTTTTATATTCAAGTTTGTTTTTTGTATTATTTTTAAATTTGTTTATTTGGGCTACGTTTCCTATATGGATATTTGTAAACAACATGTCCGGATTTGCAACAAAAATTACATTTCAAATGAGAGATTACATATAATGTTGGCCCTTTAATGAATGTGGTTTGAGTTCGGTGAGATCCACTCATGAATCCAATTTCACATCTATTTCTGACATGTCCCTTGTTAGCAAGGATCATGTCTAAGCTCTTGCTACTGACCTTAAACTTGTTTAAGGTCTCTTTGAGTAGCAAGTTCTCCTTTTTGATTGCTTCTAAGTGATTAAACTTAGAATATGGGAGTAGAGGGAGAGAATCATGCTCAAGACTCTTAAACTTATCTAGCAATAAAGTATGTTCCTTTTTTAAAGAATTGAAGCTTTTTGTAACAGTTCTACATTCATCAAATAATTCATAGAAAGCAATTAAAAGCTCATCGAAAGATAAATCTTCATTAAGTAAATCACTTACCTCTTCTCCCAAAGCCATTAGAGCGAAGTTGGCCTCCTCTTTGATGCTTGCTTCTTCATCCTTGGAATCACTCGAGTGATCCCATATAGCCTTCAAAGTCTTCTTCTTCTTGAGTTACTTCTTCTTGGCTTGGGGGCATTCATTTTTTAAGTGCCCTTGCATTTATAACATATGACTTGGTCCTTTTTTGGTTCAAGTTTGTTCTTGAATTCATTTTTAAATTTACCCTTTTTAATGAATTTTTTAAATTTTCTAGTTAAGAGTGCAATGTCCTCGTCAAAGTCCTCATCACTTGATGTTCCTTTCAAGTGGTCTTCTTAAGTTCTTAATGTCATATCCTTTCTATTCTTTGGAAGAGGGTTCTCTAGCTCATCATGAGCATGGCATGTCATTTCATAGGTCATTAAAGACCCTATGAGTTCTTCGATAGGAAAAGTTTTAAGGTCCTTGGCCTCATGAATGGCCGTAACCTTTGGATCCCAACATTTCGGAAGGGATCTTAAAATTTTTGTTACTAATTCAAAATTAGAAAAATCTTTACCAAGTGCCTTGAGTCCATTGATGACATCCGTAAAGTGGGTGTACATGTCTCTAATAGACTCACTTGGTTTCATTCGAAAAAGCTCATAAGAATGCACAAGAATATTGATTTTGGACTCTTTCACTCGGCTAGTGCCTTCATGAGTGATCTCACGAGTTCGCCAAATATCAAAAGCCGATTCACAAATTGATACGTGATTAAATTCGTTTTTGTCTAGTGCACAAAACAAGGCATTCATAGCCTTGGCATTTAAAGCAAACACCTTCTTCTCCGACTTATTCCATTCGTTCATTGGAAGAGAAGATTTTTGAAACCCATTTTCAACGATATTCCAAAGCTCAAAATCCATAGAAATAAGAAAAATCCTCATACGAGTCTTCTAATACATATAAAATCCAACCCATTAAACATAGGTAGACGAGTAATAGAGTGACCCTCTTGCATGTCGGAAAAGGCCATCTCTCTTGGGTTTTAAACTAAATATGAGAGTGAACCTTGCTCTGATACCAATTGTCAGGTCCGGAGCGGCACTAAGAGGGGGGGGTGAATTAGTGCAGCGGATTAAAACTTAACCTTTTAAAAAATTGATTCCAGATATTTATATAGAAACTTGATATAACTAAAGAGACTTTAACTTGAAGTAATTCAGGTGAATAAAGTCGAAAGTAGGGAGAAGAATTCCGATCAATTTTGCAGCTAAGAAATTTACGAAACAGAAATTCAAACACTCACACAGCAAATGTACGCAGCGATGTATAGTTGTTCGATTAAATGACCTACGTCCACTCTTGAAGCATCCTCTAATAAGGCTCCCAACTTCCACTACCAAATCTCTTGAAAGGGAAGGACCAAACACCCCTTTACAGCCTTTTACCAGAGGTTCCCTCACTTTACAGAATTTTTACAAGGAGAAGAAAGGAGGTGAATACTTGAGCAATTGAAAGCAGGAATTTGCTATAGCTTAGACTCAATTCTAACACTGCAAAAGGTCCCTCAACCAGCTAGAAGTAAAGGGGTATTTATAGAGCTTTTTGGGATTCAAAAATCTTGCTCAAAGAGGGGTCTCATCCGAAATTTCGGACTGCAAGCGGTACTATCGCTTGGCACTGGCGGTACTACCGCTTGACACACCTTTGCGTGTGTCAGTGTACTGGCGATACTATCGCCTGGCACCGGCGGTACTATCGCCTGGCACCGGCGGTACTATCGCCTGACACAAGTGGTTGCAACCACCTGTCAGGCGGTACCACCGCCTGCCTGGGGTAGTGCTACCGCCCGGCCTATGGTCAACAGGCGGTGCTACCGCTTGGGTCCAGTGGTGCTACCGTCGGCCCTTGCCAGAAACTGTATGGGCTTAACTTTCGGCCCAATACAGCCCAATAAAAGCCCAATTGGCCCAATACAGGTCTAGACAGGATTAACACCTAGTCTATACCCTAATTAAGTGCTAACTATGAACTTTTAATGCCAAATTAAACCGACACCATCAAGTTATCTTCTGAAGAGCTTTCCGATGATCTTCCGGCGGACTTCCGACACTCCCTCGGATTCCTTCCGGCGGACTCCTAGCAGGCTCTCGGATTCTATGACGAGTTCAACGAGTCTTTGGCACCCTTCCGAACCTTCTCGGTGATCTCCACGAAGCTTCAACGATGTTTCCGACGAACTTCCAAAACCTTCGATAAGTCCCCGATTTCATCTCGGTTGGCTCCAGCAGCACTTCCGATGATCCTTCGGACTTCCGGTGGACTCTTGAACTTCCAACAACTTGACTCTGGTAATTAGCTCTATCATAGTTAATCCTGTACACTTATCTCAAAAATGGATTAGATCAAATAACCATCAATTGACTTCATCATCAAAATCCGAGATTCAACAGTATGAACTCTTGAAGGAGTGTTACGATTCCCTTTGGGCAGGACATCTGGGCATTCACCGAACATTGGCTCTCTTGGAGAGGGCCTTCTATTGGCCGAAGATGGGGATGAATGTGGAGGAATATATTTGAATATGCCTAACTTGTCAATAAAATAAGGTGGAGTAGCGGAAGCCGGTGGGACTTTTAGAGCCGTTGCCTGTACCAGAAAGGTCGTGGGAGAGTATTTCTCTGGACTTCATATCAAGCTTACCGGTAGTAGGGGGACTCGGATCAATACTTGTGATGGTCAATCGATTTTTGAAGTATGCAGCCTTCATTGCTGCACCCCTACACTGTTCAGCAGAGGAAGCAGCGAAGCTAATGATGAAGAATGTGGTGAAGTATTGGGGAGTCCCACACAATATCATAAGTGATCAAGATGCTCGGTTTTTAGGATGATTTTGGACCGAGCTATTCAAATTGTTGGGGTCGAAGCTATACTTCTCTACAAGCCTCCACCCCTAGACGAATGGCCAAACTGAGAGAATAAACTCGCTCCTAGAGTAATATCTTCGGCACTACATGAGTGCCAACTAACAAGATTGGGTGAAGCTGTTGGACATATCCCAATTCTCCTACAACTTGCAGTGGAGCTCTGCGTCCAACAAGAGCCCCTTTGAGATCATCATAGGATAATAACCGTCGACTCCTCACACTTTGACTATTGGATATACAGGGAGTAGTCCGTCCGTATATCACTTGGCAAAAGAATGACATCGAAATGCAGATATTGTGCGGGCCTACTTACAGAAGGCGGCCAGAAAGATGAAGAAGTGGGCAGACTTAGGAAGGCGACCACAAGAATACAAAGTCGACGATTTGGTATTGGTGAAGCTCCAACCAGCATCATTCCAATTCTTTAAAAACAAGATGCATAAAGGATTGGTGCACAAGTATGATGGCCCCTTCCCAATTACTAGTAGGGTAGGCAACGTCTCCTACAAGTTGCAGCTGTCGACGTGACTCAAAATTCATAATATTTTCCATGCCAACAACTTGAAAGCCTACCACTCCGATCTGCAAGATGCTTCCCGAGGTATTTCAACTCGACAACCTCCCACCAAAGCCTTCTATGAGAAGCGATTTGAGACCATTTTAGTGGATCGTAAGACAAAGCTACCCAACGGAGCGAAGCAAACTTAGTACTTGGTGAAGTGGCGGAAGCTTTCCAGAACTGAAGCCAGTTAGGAGCCAGAAGATGCCCTCCGACACGAAGAGACAACCATCAAAGCCTACTGGCAAGCGTTGACGAGGGCGCCGATAGTTTAAGTGAGGGAGAATGTCACGAACAGTCATCGCACACTTGCAGCAACTTCATTCAACGAACTATTCATCGCTTGCCCATGTATGTACATATCCTTGGCAGCTTGTTTTGCCATGTTTTGGTACGTTTTCCCTATAAAAAATACAAGAAACAATAGCTCACAGCGTAGTAGAATTATTGCTCATTGTATCTGCCCAAAAACCCCCAAAACAGCTCCATTTTTGTGTGCCGCAGGCTGATTTCTGTAGCCCGCAGTCACCCCAATTTTGTCAGCCATCTTGGCACCCAGGAACCCCCCGGGTGGTATATGGCTGGATGGGTCTTCGGTATAGTGTCGGGGGTTGAACACTTTCACAAGTTTGCACGTCAACTTGACGGAAACTTGCCTTCACACCCAGCACTCGGGGAGTAGTTGTTTGCGGACTTACAGTTGCTCATTCACCCTTCTAAAGTCCTTATTTTCCTCCTCTCTTTCTCTACTTTCTTGCACTCCAAGTTCTCGCTCAATTGCTTATAAAGCTTCCCTCTTCGATAGACGTCGAGACTTGTCTGCCGCTTATTTCAACAACTAATCAACTTCTGTTTTACATGTCCTATGGGACCTGCACGAGGTTGCAGCTTGGTTGATCCTTTGCGGATGCGTATGTCACAAGGGCGCCTCAAGACTTAGGCAATTCCAGCTAAGTCTGATCGAAGTAGGCGCAAGGGTGCTTCTCGACTTAGACAACTCCGGCTAAGTCCGTGTTTGCCGCAAGAGTACCTCACCACTTAGGTAATTCCAGCTAAGTATGTGACATCAGGGCGTATTGTATGTCGAACTCGCTGAGCTCGATCGACCACTTAAGGAGGCACCCTGAGACGTTGAATTTAGATAAAACCTGTCGAAGTGGGTGATTGGTGACTACCTTGATGGGGTGAGCCTGAAAGTAGGGACGTAGCTTTTGGGCCACGAGCACGAGCACCAACACCAGCTTTTCGAGCGACACGTATCACTCCTCGTGTCCGTTTAGGATGTGGCTGGTGTAGTAGACTGGGTGCTGCGCTCCGAAGACCTCCTTAACTAGGACTAAGCTGACGACATGCTGGGAAGTGGCCAAGTAGAGGCTGAGCTGCTCCACTAAGGGTACTGTGGTGAGACGAGGGAGCCCAGCGAGATGTCGCTTGACCTGCATAAAGGCCACCTCACACTCCTCTGTTCATTTGAAGTCCCTCAGGCTCTTCAAGGCTTGGAAGAAAGGGATACATTTGTCGCTCGACCGGGACAGAAATCGAGATAGCGTGATGAGTCTCCTAGTTAGTCGCTGCACCTCAATGATTGTTCAGGGTGGTTGCATGTCAAGGATGGCTTGAACCTTTTCTGGGTTGGCATTGACTCCCCTCTTATGGATGATGAACCCGAGGAATTTTTTCGAGCTGACCCCGAAGGCACACTTTGCGGGATTAAGGCGCATGTCGAACTTCCTCAGGGTATCAAATGTCTCGGCAAGATCCGCCAGGTGTGTTATAGCCTCCCTGCTTTTGACGATTATGTCGTTGATGTATACTTCCATGTTTCGCCCGATCTGCTAGGCGAACATCTTGTTTACCATCCTCTGATACGTGGCCCCAACGTTCTTCAGCCTGAACGACATCACCCGATAGTAGTATACTCCTTGGTCGGTGATCAAGGCCATATATTCCTGGTCCTTGGGCACCATCTTGATTTGATTGTAACCATAAAATGTTGAATCTCAGATTTTGATGATGAAGTCAATTGATTAATTATTTGTTCTAATCCATATTGTCGAGATAAGTGTGAAGGATTAACTATGATGGGATGAAAACATAAAGCAATTTACTGAGGTCAAGTTCACCAGGAGTTCGAGAGTCCACCAGAAGTCCGAAAGATCGTCGGAAGTATTGCCGGAACCAACCAAGATAGAATCAGGGACTTGTCGAAGGTTTCGGAAGTTCATTGGAAAGATGGTCGAAGGTTCGCGGAGATCACCAAGAAGGTTTGAAAGCTTGCCGAAGACTCATTGAGCTCGCCATGGAATCTGGGAGCTTACTGGGAGTCCGCCGAAAAAAATTCGAAGGAGTGTCGGAAGTCCACTGGAATTTTACCAAAAAGCTCGCTGGAAGAAGACTTGAAGAATATCGGTTTAAATCACTTAGAATTATGTTTCGATTTCATAGTTAAGCATGTAATTTAGGTTAGGATTAGGTGTTAATCCTATAACCCAAAGTAGGGGCCCATTGGGCCTTGTTTTGGACCGGTTTGTGCCAAGTTTAAGGCCCAAACTGATGTGCTGAAAAGTGCTGGGCAGTGGCATCGCCCAGTGGCCAAAAGCTGGGCGGTGGCACCGCCCAGCACTTGAGAGACTAGGTGGTGGCACCGCTGCCTTGGGTAGTGGAACTGCCTAGTGCATTATTAGTTTGACAATTGACAGGCGGTGGCACCGCCAGCACCAGGAAACTCAAAATAAATTCAAATTTGGAGCCTAAATTTGAATCATTTTGGGGTCTATAAATACCCCTCCTTTCTTAGCAGAAAGATCACCCTTTTGAGAGTTAGAAATTGAGCAAATGCTTTGGCAAATTCTTGTTTTCGATAGCTAGAGTTCACCTCCCTCTTTCTCTTTGAAAAATCTGTAAGAGTGTGAACCTCTTGTAAAAGGATTGTAAGAGGGGTATATAGTCCTTCCCCTTCAAAGTGACTTGCTAGTGGAAGTTGGGAGTCTTATCGAAGAAGGCTTCCAAAGTGGATGTATGTCACTTGACCGAACCACTATACATCATGGTGTTCTTGAATGTGTGAGTGTTTAAATTTCGGAATCATTTCTATATTTCAGTTTTCATCTCCTTTACTCAAGCTACTTCAACTAAGTCATCTTCGTCGAATCGAAATCTCAATACGAACTAGATATTTACAAAATCGATTTCAAACTTACGAGTTTTAATTCGTTGTACTAATTCACCCCCTCTTAGTGCCTCTCCGATCCTAACAATTGATATCAGAGCAAGGTTCACTCTAATATTTGGTTTAAAACCTAAGAGAGGTGGCCTATTTCGGCATGCAAGAGGGTTACTCCATTACATGTCCGCCTATGTTTAATGGGTCGGATTACACGTATTGAAAGACTCGTATGAGGATCTTTCTTATTTCCATGGATTTTGAGCTTTGGAGCATCGTCGAAAATGGTTTTCAAAAATTTTCTCTTCCGACGAGCGAATGGAATAAATCAGAAAAGAAGACTTTTGCTTTAAACGCAAAGACTATGAATGCCTTGTTTTGCGCTGTCCACAAAAATAAATTTAATTATGTTTTGATTTATGAATCAGCTTTTGATATTTGGCGTATTCTTGAGATCACTCATGAAGGCGCTAGCCGAGTGAAAGAGTCCAAAATCAATATTCTTGTGTATTCCTACGAACTTTTCTGAATGAAACCAAGTGAGTCCATCAGAGACATGTACACCCACTTCACGGATGTCATCAATGGACTCAAAGCTCTTGGTAAAGGTTTTTTTAATTTTGAACTTGTAACTAAAATTTTAAGATCCCTTCCAAAGAGTTGGGATCCAAAAGTTACGACCATTCAAGAGGCCAAGGATCTTAAAACTTTTCCTCTCGAAGAACTTATTGGGTCTCTAATGACCTATGAAATGATATGCCATGCTCATGAAAGCTCGAGAACCCCCTTCTAAAGAACAGGAAGGATATGGCATTAAAAATACAAGAAGACCACTTGAAAGGAACATCAAGTGATGAGGACTTTGACGAAGACATTGCACTCTTAACTAGAAATTTTAAAAAATTCATTAAAAAGGGTAAATTTAAAAATAAAACCAAAAATAAACTTGAACCAAAAAAGGACCAAGTCATATGTTATGAATGCAAGAAGCTGGGACATTTCAAATATGAATGTCCCCAAGCCAAAAAAAAGCAACTCAAGAAGAAGAAGGCATTGAAGGCTATATGGGATGACTCAAGTGACTCCGAGGATGAAGAAGCAAGCAACAAAGAGGAGGCCAACTTCGCGCTAATGGCTTTAGGAGAAGAGGTTAGTGAGTTATTTAATGAAGAGTTATCTTTTGATGAACTTTCTATTGCTTTTCATGAATTATTTGATGAATGTAGAACTATTAGTAAGAAGTTAAATTTATTAAAGAAAGAGCATGCTTTATTACAAGATAAGTTTGATAGTCTCCAAACTCCTTCTTCACCCCCATGCTCTAAGTGTGAACACTTCGAAGTAATAAAAAATGAGAACTTGCTACTTAAAGAGACCCTAAACAAGTTTAAGGTCGGTAGCAAAGGCTTGGACATAATCCTTGCAAACAAGGGTCACATCGGAAATAGAAGTGGAATTGGATTTATGAGTCGATCTTACCGAAATCCTGCCACCTTCATGGACCCACATTACATGTTTCACCTCATTTAAAATGTAATTTTTGTTGTAAATCCGGACATGTTGTTTACAAATGTCCATTTAAGAAAATTAATCCACATAAATTGATGTGGGTTTCTAAAGGAACCATAAATATTTCAATACTAAATGACAAAGTTAGTAGATCAATATTTGAGGTGCCCAAATCAAATAGTACCTAAAAACCATACTCTTTTGTAGAACCATTCACCATCATAAGCTAGGAGCAAGAGATGGTATCTTGATAGTGGATACTCAAGACACATGACCGGAGATCCATCTCAATTCTCTATACTCACTAGTAAAAAAGAAGGGTATGTCACAACAAGGCTAAAATCATTGGCAAGGGAACTATAGGTAACAAATTAAGTTTTTCAATTGATGATGTATTACTAGTTGATGGATTAAAACATAATCTTTTGAGCGCTAGTCAATTATGTGATAAAGGTTATATTGTTAGATTTGAATCTAATGCTTGCATCATTGAAAAACTAAACAACAACACATCCATGATTGCATTAAAATAAAATAATATTTACACCATTAACATTGAAGAACTTAGTAATGAAATGTGCTTCTCCGTTCTAAATGATGATGCTTGGCTTTGGCATAGGAGATTAGGCCATGCAAGCATGAAACTAATATCTAAAATCTCTTCTAAAGAACTAGTACGAGGAATTCCAAATATCAAGTTTGTCAAGGATAAAGTATGTGATGCATGTCAACTAGGAAAACAAATAAAAACTAGCTTCAAATCAAAGAATCAAATAAGTGTCAGGTTCGGAGCGGCACTAAGAGGGGGGGGTGAATCAGTGCAGCGGATTAAAGTTAGAAAGTTAGAAAACCGATTTCAAAAATTTGTATAGGAACTTGATTCAATGAAAGAGACTTTAACTTAAAATGATTCAGTTAAATGATATAGAAGGTAGCGAGAAGAAATTTGATCAATTTGCAGCTAAGAAATTTGCGATACAGAAATTTAAACACTCACAACCAATGAACGTAGCGATGTATAGTGGTTTGGTCAAATGACCTACATCCACTCTTGAAGCCTCCTCCAATGAGGCTTCCAACTTCCACTACCAAGTCTCTCGAAGGGGAAGGACCAAACACCCCTTTACAGCCTTTTACAAGAGGTTCCCTCTCTTTACAAAATTTTTACAAGGAGAAGAAAGGAGGTGAATACTTGAGCAATTGAAAGCAAGAATTTGCTATAGCTTAGACTCGATTTTTGCACTTCAAAAGGGTGCTCTACCAGCTAGAAGTAAAGGGGTATTTATAGACTCTTTTGGGATTCAAAAATGATGCTCAAAAGAGTCCCATCCCGAATTTTCGAGGTGTAGGCGGTACAATCGCCTGGCACTGGCGGTACTACCGCCTGACACAGGTGGTTGCAACCACCTATCAGGCGGTACCACCGCCTGCCTAGAGCGGTGCCACCGCCTGGCCTTCGGCCATCTGGCAATGCCACCGCCTGGCCTTCGGCCATCTGGCGGTGCCACCGCCAGACCTTTCCAGATGCTATGTGGGCCTAAATTTTGGCCCAACACAGCCCCTTAAAGGCCTAGTTGGCCCATTACAAGTTTAGACAAGATTAACACCTAGTCTATACCCTAATCAAGTGCTAACTATGAACTTAAATCTAAATTAAACTGACATCGTCAAGTCATTTTCCGAAGAGCTTTCCGACGATCTTCCGGCGGACTTCCGATACTCTCTCGAATTTCTTCCGGTGGACTCCCAGCAGGCTCCTGGATTCTATGGCGAGTTCAACGAGTCTTTGGCAGCCTTCCGAATCTTCTCGGTGATCTCCGCGAACCTTCGACGATCTTTTCAGTGAACTTTCGAAACCTTTGGTAAGTCCCCGATTTCATCTCGGTTGGCTCCGGCAGCACTTCCGATGATCCTTCGGACTTTCGGTGGACTCTTAAACTTTCTTAAACTTCCAGCGACTTATCTCCGGTAATTTGTTTTATGTTTATCATAGTTAATCCTGCACACTTATCTCAAAAATGGATTAGATCAAATAACCATCAATTGACTTCATCATCAAAATTCGAGATTCAACAATCTCCCCCTTTTTGATGATGACAATCAATTGATGACGAAGTTATTCTTAACTCCCCCTATCTATATGCCATATAATGAGAAAGTAAAAACATTTGAATTCAATCTCTTGAATTCAAGCCAAAACCGATAAGTTTCATCCATTGAACTTATCATTAATGTTCAACAAGCATGAGGTTTCATTCATAAAAAAAATATCAACGCATGACATTAATTTCAAGTCGAAGGATGATAAACATTTATCACTTCGACAAAAGATACCAATAATTTGAAATTATAACAAGGATCTCATGATTGAAAAGTGTGATATCATATTGGATACATCATGAGATGAAAACTTATCATGTCATTTGAAAGATGCCATTTGATAAATATGATATAGTAAAAATTCTAACTTTAAATTTCAAAATGTGATGCATGTGATGTATTGCAGTACTAAAAAGTTCATTGCGATGCTTTTTAAGGATTGCAACCTGTTTTTGACACAAAGCATGGTAAGAGCAATTGAATTACAAAATTAAATCTTATGAGACATTTTTTCATTACACTTTATTTATCAAGTCATCAAATTATTTTGCATTTAATAAGTCATCAATTTCATATTTTTCTCCCCCTTTGTCATCAACAAAAAGGAGGTGATTAAAGTATATAATAGAAACTTGATACCAAAAGGAGGTGATTAAATCATAATGCCAAAATATGTCATTCTCGATAGACAAATCTGAAAAATATTTTGATCATTTTTATTCATGCTTATGAAATCCGAAAAATGATTATTAAGGTGAAAATGGATAAGAATTTTAGGTGATCCTTCATGGTTCAAGACTTCAAAAAAGAATCCAAGCATAAGCATAAAGCCAAAGGATACATCACTTGTCATTTGTGAAGGGAGAAGACATCATAAACATAAAGCCAATCATCAAACATGTTCAAAAAAATAAGAGAGATATCAAAATTCATGATGAGATTCAATTTGTCATTTATGAAGAGAGAAGATCATAAAACCTTGAGTCATAACGATTAGCACATGAATAAAATCTTAAATAAACATTTAAAAGCTTAATTTTTATGCAGAATTCATGATATTGATCTATGCATATGTCAAGTTTCATATTTAAATTATATAATCTATTTAGTCATCACAAAGGAGAGTATGATGTTATATATGCATCGTCAAAAGACATGATCTTTATTGAAGGGCATGATGTTAAAAAAAATGAGAATATTAAAACCAAAGTTGAAATAGTTTTATCAACATGAAGGCTTCATCATCTTTTAATCATTCAAAACATCATCATGAAGGCTTCATCAGAAATATTTATTGAAACATTTCAATCGAAGGATGAGTTCTTCATTCAAAACAAAATATTAAGATCAATGATTAAAAATGAAAGTTTCATTATATCATTTGAAAGTCCGAATGGATAATATAATGGTGAAACTATCAAAACCAAAGTTTAAACATTTTGGAAAACAAACATACACTTTTAAACATTAGGACAAATTTAGTCAAATTGTTCTTCATTTAGTGGTTTTGTGAAGATGTCTGCTAATTGGTGTTTTGTATCAATAAATTCTAAAGTGACATCATTATTATTGACATGATCTCGTATAAAGTGATGTCTAATATCAATGTGCTTAGTTCTTGAGTGTTGAATGAGATTTTTGATTAGACAAATAGCACTTGTATTATCATATTTTATGGGAATATTTTTTAAATTAATTCTATAGTCTTCTAAAGTGTTTTTCATCCAAACAACTTGTGCACAACATGCACTTGCAGCTATGTATTCGACTTCCACCGTAGAGAGTGCAATCGAATTTTGTTTCTTGGAGGTCTAAGAAATAAGTACATATCCTAGAAATTGGCATGTTTCGGATGTGCTTTTTCTATCTATTCTACATCCACCAAAATCGGCATCCGCAAAAGCTTTTAACTCAAAGTTATCAGATTTTGGATACCATAATCCTAGATTATGAGTTCCTTTAAGATACCTAAGGATTCTTTTAACAGCTTTAAGGTGAGATAACTTAGGATTAGCTTGAAATCTTGCACATAGACCTACACTAAACATGATATCCGGTCTAGTTGTAGTGAGATAGAGTAAGCTACCTATCATTCCCCTATATGTTTTTTGATCAAAGTTTTCTCCATTTTCATCCAAGTCTAACTTGGTGGAAGTACTCATTGGAGTGTTGATGGCTTTAGAACTATCCATGTTAAATTATTTTAATAATTCTAATATATACTTTGTTTGATTAATAAATGTACCATCACTAAGTTATTTAATTTGTAATCCTAAAAAGAAGTTTAACTCACTCATTAGACTCATTTCAAATTCATGACTCATACACTTAGCAAATGATTCACATTGTGATTCATCCGAAGAACCAAAAATAATATCATCAACATAAATTTGAACAATAAGAAAATTATTTTTAAAATGTTTAATAAATAATATAGTATCAACCTTGCCTTTAGTAAAATTATTTGAAATTAAGAAAGAACTAAGCCTCTCATACCAAGCCCTAGGGGCTTGTTTCAATCCATAGAGAGCCTTAGTTAGTTTAAAAACATGATTGGGAAGAAGAGAGTTTTCAAATCCGGGTGGTTGTTCAACATATACTTCTTCGGAAATAAAGCCATTCAAAAAAGCACTTTTGACATCCATTTGAAAAAACTTAAAGTTATTACTACTAGCATAGGCAAGGAGCATCCTAATGGCTTCTAATCTAGCCACAGGAGCGAAGGTTTCTTCGTAATCGATACCTTCTTCTTGGTTGAAACCTTTGGCCACTAATCTAGCCTTGTTTCTAACCACGATACCATATTCATCTTGCTTGTTTCTAAAGACCCATTTAGTACCAATAACTAAATGGTCACAAGTTCTAGGAACAAGCTTTCACACCTCATTTCTCTCAAATTGGTTCAATTCCTCTTGCATTACGATAACCTAAGAATTATCTTTCAAGGCTTCGTCAGTGCTTTTAGGATCAATTTGAGAAAGAAAAGTGGCATGAGCATAAAAATTTTTAAAAGAGAAACGAGTTTGAACCCCTTTCGATGTGTCTCCTATAATTAGCTCCTTAGGATGAGCATCTACATACTTCCATTCCTTAGGTAAGGAAAATTCAAAAGAAGATGCTTCCAAGTTGCTATTTTGAGGAGATGATTCATTTAAATTCAAATTATCAAAATCGAAATCATCATCAAGATCATTTTTCTTAATTTCAGAAACTTCATTAAAAACCACATGAATAGACTCTTCTATAACTAATGTTCTTTTGTTAAAAACACGAAAAGCTTTAGAAACGAAAGAGTAACCAAGAAAAATGTCTTCATCGGATTTAGCATCGAATTTTCCTAAGGCATCCTTTTCATTTAAAATAAATCGTTTGCAACCAAAAACTTTAAAGTAAGAAATATTAGGTTTTTTGTTATTCCATAATTCATAAGGAGTCTTGGATAGAGATGGTCTTACTAGAACCCTATTCATGACATAGCAAGCCGTATTTGCGGCTTCAACCCAAAAATATTTGGGTAAACTATGTTCATTTAACATGGTTCTTGCCATTTCTTGTAAATTTCTATTTTTTCTTTCTACTACTCTAATTTGTTGAGGATTCCTTGGAGTAGAGTTGTGGTTATACCCACTTGATTCGTAAAAATTTTGGAAATCACGGTTTTGGAATTCACCACCGTGATCACTTTGAATTGATGAAATCATGAAACCCTTTTCATTTTGAGTGAGTTTACGAAATTTAGAAAAATATTTAAAATAATCACTTTTGTGAGTCAAGAAATAGGTTCATGTGAATCTACTATAGTCATCTATAATCACAAAGGTATATTTAATACCTCCTAGGCTTGTTGTGTCAATTGGTCCAAATAAATTCATATCGATCAATTGTAATGGTCTAGAGGTACTTATTTGATTTTTTGGCTTAAAGCTAATTTTAATCTACTTTCCTAGTTGACAAGCATCACATACTTTATCTTTAATGAACTTAACCTTGGGAATGCCTCTTACAAGATTTTTAGATATGATTTAAGAGATTAGTTTCATACTAGCATGACCTAATCTTCTATGCCAAAGCCAAGCATCATCATTCAAAGCAGAAAAACATATTTCACTACTAAGGTCATCATAGTTAATAGTGCAGACGTTATTTTGCTTGATTGCAATTATAGATTATTTGTTGTGTGGTTTTTCGATGATACAAGCATTAGATTCAAATCTTACAATATAACCATTATCACATAATTGACTAATGCTTAAGAGATTATGTTTTAAACCATCTACTAATAATATATTACCAATTGAAAAGGTTAATTTGTTACCTATAGTACCCTTGCCAATGATTTTACCCTTGTTGTTGTCTCTAAAGGTGACAAACCCTTCGTCTTGGCTAGAGAGGTTAGAGAATTGAGATGGATCTCCGGTCATGTGCCTTGAGCATCTACTATCAAGGTACCATCTCTTGGGTGTTTTTGTCTCTTCTCCCAAAGCCATTAGAGCAAAGTTGGCCTCCTCTTTGATGCTTGCTTCTTCATCCTCGGAGTCACTCGAGTCATCCCATGTAGCCTTCAATGCCTTCTTCTACTTGAGTTACTTCTTCTTGGCTTGGGGGCATTCATTTTTGAAGTGCCCTGGCTTCTTGCATTCATAACATATGACTTGGTCTTTTTTTTGTTCAAGTTTATTTTTGGTTTCATTTTTAAATTTACCCTTTTTAATGAATTTTTTAAAATTTCTAGATAAGAGTGCACTGTCTTCGTCAAAGTCCTCATCACTTGATGTTCCTTTCAAGTGGTCTTCTTGTGTTCTTAATGCCATATCCTTCCTGTTCTTTGGAAGAGGGTTCTCTAGCTCATCATGAGCATGCCATGTCATTTCATAGGTCATTAAAGACCCTATGAGTTCTTCGATAGGAAAAGTTTTAAGGTCCTTGGCCTCTTGAATGGCTGTAACCTTTGGATCCCAACTTTTAGGAAGGGATCTTAAATTTTTTGTTACTAGTTCAAAATTTGAAAAATCTTTACCAAGTGCCTTGAGTCCATTGATGACATCCGTAAAGCGGGTGTACATGTCTCCGATGGACTCACTTGGTTTCATTCGGAAAAGTTCGTAAGAATGCACAAGAATATTGATTTTGGACTCTTTCACTCGGCTAGTGCCTTCATGAGTGATCTCAAGAGTACGCCAAATATCAAAAGTTGATTCACAAATCGATACACAATTAAATTTGTTTTTGTCTAGTGCACAAAACAAGGCATTCATAGCCTTTGCGTTTAAAGCAAAAATCTTCTTTTCCGACTCATTCCATTCGCTCATCATCGGAAGAGAAGATTTTTGAAAATCATTTTCAACGATATTCCAAAGCTCAAAATCCATAGAAATAAGAAAGATCCTCATACGAGTCTTTCAATATATATAATCCGACCCATTAAACATAGGCAAACGAGTAATGGAGTGACCCTCTTACATGTCGGAATAGGCCATCTCTCTTAGGTTTTAAACCAAATATGAGAGTGAACCTCGCTCTGATACCAATTGTCAGGTTCAGAGTGGCACTAAGAGAGGGGGGTGAATTAGTGCAGCGGATTAAAGTTAGAAAGTTTGAAAATCGATTCCGAAAATTCGTATAGGAACTTGATTCAATGAAAGAGACTTTAACTTGAAATGATTCAGTTAAATGAGATAGAAGGTAGTGAGAAGAAATTCGATCAATTTAGAGCTAAGAAATTTGTGATACAGAAATTTAAACACTCACAATCAATGAACGCAGCGATGTATAGTGGTTCGGTCAAATGACCTACGTCCACTCTTGAAGCCTACTCCAATGAGGCTCCCAACTTCTACTACCAAGTCACTTGAAGGGGAAGGACCAAACACTCCTTTACAGCCTTTTACAAGAGGTTCCCTCTCTTTACAGAATTTTTATAAGGAGAAGAAAGGAGGTGAACACTTGAGCAATTGAAAGCAAGAATTTGCTATAGCTTAGACTCGATTTTTTTACTTCAAAAGGGTGCTCTACCAGCTAGAAGTAAAGGGGTATTTATAGACTCTTTTGGGATTCAAAAATGACGCTCAAAAGAGTCTCATCCCAAATTTTCAAGGTGCAGGCGGTACAACTGCCTGGCACTGGCGGTACTACCGCCTGACACAGATGGTTGCAACCACCTGTCAAGTGGTATCACTGCCTGACACTAGCGGTACTACCGCCTCACATAGGTGGTTGCAACCACCTGTCAAGTGGTACCACCGCCTGCCTGGGGCGGTGCCACCGCCAAACCTTCCCAGATGCTGTGTGGGCCTAAATTTCGGCCCAACACAACTCCTTAAAGGCCCAATTGGCCCATTACAAGTTTAGACAGGATTAACACCTAGTCTATACCCTAATCAAGTGCTAACTATGAACTTAAAGCTAAATTAAACCGACATCGTCAAGTCATTTTCTGAAGAGCTTTCTGGCGATCTTCCGACGGACTTCCGATACTCCCTCGGACTTCTTCCGGCGGATTCCCAACAGGCTCCCGAATTCTATGGCGAGTTCAATGAGTCTTTGGCAGCCTTCCGAACCTTCTCGGTGATCTCCGCGAACCTCCGACGATCTTTCCGGTGAACTTTCGAAACCTTCAGCAAGTCCCCAATTTTATCTCGGTTGGCTCCGACAACACTTCCGATGATCCTTCGGACTTCCGGTGGACTCTTGAACTTCCAACGACTTGTCTCCAGTAATTTGCTTTATGTTTATCATAGTTAATCCTACACACTTATCTCAGAAATGGATTAGATCAAATAACCATCAATTGACTTCATCATCAAAATCTGAGATTCAACAATAAGCACCTCTAGACCATTACAATTGATCCATATGGATTTATTTGAATCAATCGACACAATAACTCTAGGAGGTAGTAAATATGCAATTGTTATTGTAGATGACTATAGTAGATATACTTGGACCTATTTCTTGGCTTACAAAAGTGATTACTTTAAATGTTTTTCTAAATTTTATAAACTTACTCAAAATTAAAAGGGTTTCATGATTTCATCGATTCGAAGTGACCATGGTGGAGAATTCTAAAACCATGACTTTCAAAATTTTTGTGAATCTAATGGGTATAACCACAACTTCTCTACTCCAAGAAATCTTCAACAAAATGTAGCAGAAAGAAAGAATAGAAATTTACAAGAAATGGCAAGAACCATGTTAAATGAATATAGTTTACCCAAATACTTTTGGGACGAAGCTATTAATACGGCTTGCTATATCATGAATAGGGTTCTAGTAAGACCATCTCTATCCAAGACTCCTTATGAATTATGGAATAACAAAAAATCTATTGTTTCTTATTTTAAAATTTTTGGTTGCAAATGCTTTATTTTAAATGAAAAGGATACTTTAGGAAAATTCGATGCTAAATCCGATGAAGGCATCTTTCTTGGTTACTCTTCTGTTTCTAAAGCTTTTCGTGTTTTTAACAAAAGAACATTAGTTATAGAAGAGTCTATTCATGTAGTTTTTAATGAAATTTTTGAATATAAGAAAAAAGATTTTGATGATGATTTTGGTTTCGATGGTTTAAATTTAAATGAACCCTCTCCTCAAAATAGTAACTTGGATATATCTTCTTCCCAAATTTCCTTACCTAATGAATGGAAGTATGTAGATGCCCATCCCAAGGAGTTAATTATATGAGATACATCGAAAGGGGTTCAAACTCATTCTTCTTTTAAAAATTTTTGTGCCCATATCACTTTTCTTTCTCAAATTGAACCTAAGTGCATTGACGATGCCTTGAAAGATGATTCTTGGGTTATCGCAATGCAAGAAAAATTGAATCAATTTGAAAGGAATGAGGTATGGAAGCTTGTTCCTAGACCTAGTGACCATTTAGTTATTGGTACTAAATGGGTCTTTAGAAACAAGCAAGATGAATGCAGTATCGTGGTTAGAAACAAGGCTAGACTAGTGGCCAAAGGTTTCAACCAAGAAGAAGGTATCGATTATGAAGAGACCTTCGCTCCTATGGCAAAATTAGAAGCCATTAGGATGCTCCTCGCCTATGCTAATAGTAATCATTTTAAGCTTTTTCAAATGGATGTCAAAAGTGCTTTCTTAAATGGTTTTATTTCCGAAGAAGTATATATTGAACAACCACCTAGATTTGAAAATTCTCTTCTTCCCAATCATGTGTTTAAACTAACTAAGGCTCTCTATGGATTAAAACAAGCCCCTGAGGCTTGGTATGAGAGGCTTAGTTCTTTCTTAATTTCAAATAATTTTACTAAAAGCAAGGTTGATACTATATTGTTTATTAAATATTTTAAAAATAATTTTCTTATTGTTTAAATTTATGTTGATGATATTATTTTTGGTTCTTCAAATGAATCACTATGTGAATCATTTGCTAAGTGTATGAGTCATGAATTTGAAATGAGCCTAATAGGAGAATTAACCTTCTTTTTAGGATTACAAGTTAAACAACTTAGTGATGGTATATTTCTTAATCAAACAAAGTATATATTAGATTTGTTAAAATAATTTAACATGGATGATTCAAAAGCCATCAACACTCCAATGAGTACTTCCACTAAGTTAGACTTAGATGAAAGTGGAGAAATTTTAATCAAAAACATATAGGGGAATGATAGGCAGCTTACTTTATCTCATCGCAACTAGACCAGATATCATGTTTAGTGTAGGTTTATGTGCAAGATTCCAAGCTAATCCTAAATTATCTCACCTTAAAGCTGTTAAAAGAATCCTTAGGTATCTTAAAGGAACTCCTAATCTAGGATTATGGTATCTAAAATCCAATAACTTTGATTTAAAAGCCTATGCATATGTGAATTTTGGTGGATGTAGAATAGATAGAAAGAGCACATCCAGAATATGCCAATTTTTAGGATATGCACTTGTTTCTTGGACTTCCAAGAAATAAAATTCGGTTGCACTATTTATGGCAGAAGCCGAATACATAGCTGCAAGTGCATGTTGTGCACAAGTTGTTTGGATGAAAAATACGTTAGAAGACTATGAAATTTATTTAAAGAACATTCCCATAAAATGTGATAATACAAGCGCTATTTATCTAACCAAAAATTCAATTCAACACTCAAGAACTAAGCATATTGACATTGGGCATCACTTTATATAAGATCATGTCAATAATAATAATGTCATTCTAAAATTTATTGATACAAAATACTAATTAGTGGACATCTTCACAAAACCCTTAAATGAAGAACAATTTGACTTCATTAGAAGAGAATTAGGCATGCTAAATTATTCTAATACATGATGTTGTATGTTTCTTTTCCAAAATCTTCCAACTTCGGTTTTGATTGTATCATCTTAATATCACCTCTTCATTTTTGAATGACATATTTACAATATCATCTTGGCATTTTGATCTTCCTATTGATGAATTTTTGAGTTATGACTTTTGATGAAATGATTAAATTTTCAGTTTTGATAGTTTCACATTGATATTATATTTTTCGCATTTTGATGACATCTTTATATCATGGAGCTCTCATTTTTATCTTTCGATCATAATCTTGATGAAAGCTATCATGATATTGTTTTCCTCCTTTAAATAGTGGACACTAATGATGTAGTAAAAACTGATTTCATACCCTCCTTTAAGTATGACTAAAGATATTTCATGACTTGAATTTTGTATGAAGCTTAACATATGTATAAATTAATATCATTATTTGTGCAAAATTAAGTTCTTAAATGTTCATTTTTTATTTTTATTCTTGTGCTAATCGGTATGATTCAAGGTTTTATGACTTCCACCTCATGAATCACTACAAGAATACCACATCAAAGTTTTTCCTTCAAATTTTTGATGTTGATATATTTCATTCGTTGAAGTTTTATGAGTTTTGACATCTCATTCTCATGGAGTTTACCTTAAAATATGAAATCCTTGATGAATGAATTTAATGATCTATCCTTTCACAATTCTATGAATTCTCAATAAAAAAAATGAGTCTTATATTCTTTATGTATGAATTCTTCATGAGCATTTTGACACTCTAATGTTTTCTTTCAGATCTCATGAACATGAATAAAAATGATCTAAATATTTTTCAGATTTCTCCGTCAAGGATGGCATATTTTACATTATGTTAAACTCATTTATCATATGCTTGATAATTGACCACTCTTTTTTTTTGTGGTATGATACCTTGTGGTGGCTACTTCACCTTCTTTTTGTTGATGACAAATGGGGAGAAGAATGTATAAATTGATAAGACATATGAAAATAACTTATAAAATGTCTTGCATAGTATTAAAAAGATTGAATTCAAGTGTTTTGAGATCGATATCATATCATGTTTAAAAATTAGATTCTTTTTATTGATATGATAAGCTAATATTTCATTTGATATCATGCCTTGATCTTATGCACTTCATTGATATCATTTGATCAGTGTGGTAATTCAATTTGTGATTAGTTTCTCTTGTCGAAATAATGAATGTCTATCATTCGACTAGAAAATGCATAACATGTCATGACATTGTGAAAAATACGAAGTTTCATTTTTATGGATGAAAGATCATGCTTGTTAAGCATGACGGTAAGTTTAATGAATGAAACTTATCGGGTTTAGGATGAATTCAAGAAGATTGAATTCAAATATTTTTACCTTCTCATGATATGGCATATAGATAGGGGGAGTTAAGATTAACTCCATCATCAATTAATTGTCATCATCAAAAAGGAGGAGATTGTTGAATCTCAGATTTTGATGATGAAGTCAATTAGTGAATTATTTGTTCTAATCCATATTATCGAGATAAGTGTACAGGATTAACTATGATGGGATGAAAACATAAAGCGATTTACCAAGGTCAAGTTTGCTGGGAGTTCGAGAGTTCACTAGAAGTCCGAAGGATCGTCGGAAGTGTCGCCAGAACCAACCGAGACAGAATCAAGGACTTGCCGAAGGTTTCGAAAGTTCGCTGGAAAGATCGTCGAAGGTTCGCGGAGATCACCAAGAAGGTTCGAAAGCTTGCCGAAGACTTATTGAACTCGCCACAAAATCCGGGAGCTTGGTGGGAGTCCACCGGAAGAAATCCGAAGGAGTGTCGGAAGTCCACCGGAATTTCACCAAAAAGCTCATCGGAAGAAGACTTGAAGAATGTTGGTTTAAATCACTTAGAATTATGTTTCAATTTCATACTTAAGCATATAATTTGGGTTAGGATTAGGTATTAATCCTGTAACCCAAATTAGGGGCCCATTGGGTCTTATTTTGGACAGGTTTGGGCCGAGTTTAAGGCCCAAACTGATGTGCTAAAAAGTGCTGGGCGATGGCACTGCTGCCTTGGGTAGTGGAACCACCCAGTGCATTGTCAGTCTGACAACTTACAGGCGATGGCATCGCCATTGACAAGCGATAGCACCGCCAGTAACAAGAAACCTAAAATGAATTCAAATTTGGAGCCCAAATTTGAATCCTCTTGGAGTCTATAAATACCCCTCATTTCTCAACAGAAAGATCACCCTTTTGAGAGTTAGAAATTGAGCAAAAGCTTTGGCAAAGTTTTATTTTCGATAGCTAGTGCTCACCTCCCTCTTTCTCTTTGAAAAATCTATAGGAGTGTGAACCTCATGTAAAAGGGTTGTAAGAGGGGTATTTGGTCCTTCCCCTTCAAAGTGACTTGCTAGTAAAAGTTGGGAGCCTCATCGAAGAAGGCTTCGAAAGTGGATGTAGGTCACTTGACCGAACCACTATACATCGTGGTGTTCTTGAATGTGAGTGTTTAAATTTTTTGAATCATTTCTATACTTAGCTACAAATCGTTCAGTTTTTATCTCCTTTACTCGAGCTACTTCAACTAAGTCATCTTCGTCAAATCAAAATCTCAATACGAACTAGCTATTTACGAAATTGGTTTCAAACTTACGAGTTATAATCCATTGCACTAATTCACCCCCCCCCCCTCTTAGTGCCTCTCCGATCCTAACAAAAAAGGCATCCATAAACGAAAGGAGTTCATTCTTGAAGGTCGCATCGACCAGCTGGTCGATCCTTGGGAGGGGGTAACAGTCCTTCAGGCATGCCCTGTTGAGATCGATATAGTAAATACACATTCTCCAGCTTCCATTAGATTTTTTTACGAGGACCACATTTGAGAGCCACCGAGGATACTTGGCATCGGCTATGAAGCCTGCTACGAGGAGGCGTTCCACTTCACTATGGACCGCTTGCTGTCGGTCAGGTGCCAACCTTCATGGTTTCTACTTTACAGGACGGGCTTCGGGGGAGATGCTCAAGTGGTGCTATGCGACTCTTCGGTCGACCCCGGGCATGTCAATCGGTGACCAGGCAAAGATGTCAGTGTTGTCGACTAGGAAGTTGATAAGCTGCACCCACTCTTGCTCTGCCATTCCCGACCCGACCCTCACGATACGATCGGGGCGGTCTTTGTTGAGCGACACATCCACGGTCGGCTCCCTTGGCTCGGGGTGTTGGGACGGCTTCTTGGCATCCCGCGGGTCCTCCAGCGGTTGCTCGGTCCTCGTCCTCTTGGGTAATGAGACCGTCGTCAAGTAGCACCGCTTGGATTCGCGGGGGTTCCCCCTGACTTCTCAAACCCCGCCATGGGTTGGGAATTTTATTGTCTGATGATATGTGGAGATGATGGCCCAAAACTTGTTGAGGGTCGAACGACCCAAAATGGCATTGTATGCCGAGGGGAGATCTACCACCATGAAGGTGGTGATTACCATCTTCAACCTCAGCTCATCCCCTAGAGTCACTGGCAAGGTGATCATGCCGAGCGAGGAGATTGACTCGTCGGTGAACCCGATGAGTGTCGAGTGCATCTGCGCTAGAGCCTCCTTAAGCAAGCCGAGCTTCTAGAAGGCATCAAGATAGAGGACATCGGCGGAGCTCCCTTTGTCTATCATGATTCTCTTCACGCGGGCATTGGCAACCCTGGTTGTGATCACCAGCGCATCATCATGTTTGAATCGCTCCATATCCTCAACCAGAAATGTGATTTCAGGGTCAGGGTGCAACCTCGGAGATTCATCCCTTGCTACTTGGGCGTAAGCCTTTCGTCCTGACATATTATCGCCTCCCGAGGTCAGTACGCCAATTATGACGTCGATCTGTCACTCGATGGGACCTTCGGGGCATGGCGAGTTATCTCTGTCTTGCTTTAGGTAACGACCAAGATGCCCCCAGCGGATGAGCTCCTCGATCTGTCGCTTCAAGTCGTGGCACTCCTCGGTGTCATGGCCATTCTCCCAATTGAAACAATAGTATTTTGTCTGGTCCTTGAGCTCTCGCAGGCCCTTCATCGGGTTGAGAGCCTTCAGGAGCCCCTTTTCTTTAATTTGGAGGAATATCTCCGTTCGGGATGCGCCAAGGGCCGGAAGGGGGGACCTCGTGGATGGCGCGTCAGGTCGGTCCATCCTCCTCCTCGGGGCAGCTAACGGTTGTCCCCGGGATGGCTCTGCCCTGGCTCTCTTATGCTCCTCTCGCTTCCCAGCCATCAGAGACTCCACCACAACGTACTGGTTCACGCGCTGGAGCATCTCTGGGACCACTGTGGGAGGTGGCTCGACGAGCGACCAGAAGAACCTGGAGGGACGTAGCCCCATCATGAATGCCTGCATTATCAAAGAGGGGTGAGCATTGAGAAGTCGTCGTATTTCTGTAGCGAAGCGGGTCACAAAGTGGGAAAGGGGCTCATCCTCCTTTTGGCCAAGCCCGAGGAGCAAAGTGATGGATGGCTTCGGCCAGGTGTAGGCCAGGAAGTTGAGCTCGAAATCTTTGACGAGCTGGCCAAAGGACGCGATCGATCCGACCCTTAGCCTACTATACCATGCCCTGGCCGAGCCCCTGAGGGTGGTGAGGAACGCCCTACACATCAAGGCGTCAGAAGTTCCGTACAGGGCCATCTGGGCTCGGAAGGCAGCCACATGCTCCGTTAGATCAGAGCTGCCTTCATATGGGTCGAGGGATGGGTGGCGGAAGCTCGGAGGGACCGGCTTTTCTTGTGTCTCGAGGGTGAAGGGGGATCCTCGATGGGCGTCCTCCTCGAGTTCCTCCTTGGACTTACGGACTTCCTTTTGCACCTCATCAAGTCGCTGGTTGACGGAGTGCAACTAGGCTCAGAGCGAATCTATAGAGTCGGATGGTAGCACGTCGAGCTCCTATTGCGTCTTTGGATTTCTCAACGCACCTTCTTGCAATGCGATCGGGTCCGCCTCAACCTAGGCTAGCAGCACCCTTGGGATTAGGGGCACAACAGGCGCCAGAGTTGGCGGTTCGACCTGCTGCAGAGGTGGGGCCGCCGACTGCTACACCAGCTGCGGGATGAGTGGGACGATGGCCTGCATCATCCCGGCTAGAGTTTGGACCTGTTGGGCGAGACCCTAGAACGCCTCGTGTGAGACGAGTGACTGGATGGTCGAGGTGGTCCCGAGTGGTAGCAGCCCCGGGTCGATGAACAGCCGCCAATAATGTTCTGAGGTCACAACGAAATCCTCGATCGGGAGCTCGTGGTGAGGTGGGGGATACTCCCTGGGCGTGCCCGTCGGGAGAGATCTCTCCACCGGGTGTTTGCCCGGGCTTATCCGTTGATCTTGCGACATCCTGGTCCCTCCTTCTAGCGTTAATCTATTAGTATACCTTTATATCATGATCGCTGAGTCAGTACGGCTTGGTTCGGTTCGGGTCTGGATGCACTAAGGTCGCCTCGACTGGTTCCCGGATAGGAAGCTCATGTCGAGACGAAGGGAAAGAGTCGTTGGCTCACTGTGGGAAAAGTCTCCTTTCGGCGCTCTGCCCGCCTCGCACCTCCGGGGTCCTACACACAGATCTGGTCGGGATGATTCGACCCGACCTCTCTGATAACCAAGTTAGTACTGGGTGGAGCAAGGAATTACTTGGAAAAAAGCCCTCTCAGAGCAGCGTGGTCTGGGATTTTTATATCAGAGCTGAGGGGTTCCCGATGCCCTTGGGGTGCCATCCCGGATTTCCCTGGGCGACGCTATGAAGGCGTCGTCCCGAACCTTCTGGTAAGGCGTTGTACAGGTGCCGTCCCAAGCCACCCGGGGTGGTACTATGTAGGCATAGTCCCGGGACAATCCGTACCACAGTCAGTGCCTGCCTTGGCACGACCAAGGGCTGTCAGACTGTACTGAGGTGGTCTACCACCTCGGCTTTGATGCCGACGTGATAGTGGGGTAACACTCGTTAGTATGTGGCGTCGATACGTACCCTATCAAAGGGTATTGAAGAAACTAACTTTTTTAATAAGAAAGAAGATTGCTATTTATAATCTCTTTTTTACTATTTACAATTCTATATTTAATTTTTTTAAATATTATTAAATTATCCTTTTGTATATGAACCTACTTTTTTTTTTCCCTCATCCTTTTTTTTTCCCTCATCCTTTTTTTTTTCTCCTCTTCCTCCTCCTCTCCTCTTTCTTTTTCTTCTTTTCTTCTTCCTTTTCAAAGGATGACATCAAAGGGTGGCAAGTAGGGGTGGCAAGTAAGATTGGACAACATTAAGTAACATCAACAATGATGAAATAAGAAAAAAATTAAAAGATACAATTGATACTGTAGGGATTATAAATAATAAAATAATATTTTATTATTCTTTTAAAGGGATTATCGATAATAAAAGATTGCAATAGTGAAAAAAGGAGGTGTGAATAGGAAGCTTAATAATAAATGATTGGTCTTGAACTCCATCTCAATTGTGATAGGGTAATTACCCAAGAACCCAAATTTAATCTCATAAATATTTATAATTTTATCCTAATTCATCCATATCCATATTATAGCATATTCGAATTTAATTGAAGTAGGTCAAATATACCTAGGTTACCACAGTGTGGTCAACATTTGGCCCATGAAGTTTGTCTTTCTACAACAAGTTGCTACTAAACTAACCTAAATTGGCTCCCAGTTGGCCATGTGAGCTTGATTACTGCCAACTCATCCTAATTATTAGAAGTTGCGGATTATATCAAGAGAAACTATTGTCCTAATAGGTTGGTAGCCAACCTGTACCCATTGACCATTATTGACTCAATTGTAGAACGCTTTCGAATCCAACGTGTGTGCCTTACATGAATGGAATGGCTGCATGTGCTTCCTAATTGTAAATTAACAGCCACTTTGCACGTCCCCCAAGTCATGCTTATTAGCATATTAATCTCTATGATATTTATTGCTCGTTACGGTATAAACTTATTGTACAAACTCATCTAACCATATATTATAAAAATACCTAAAATAACTGTCTAAATTAATTTATTTTTAAATAGTCTTATCTTTACATGATGATTGACAACCACTATGGAGCTACTTGAGCGGTATCAACCCGTAACACGGGTGGCAAAAGTGTTGATGTATTGATTCATTATCTAATTTTATAAGGGTATCATATAAGTATTGATCATGATGGACTATCTTTTAATCTTTTATTCTGCATCATAAAATTTATCTTTATATTTATATTAATATCAAATATTTGTTGAAATAAATTTATTTTTTATCCTATAAAATTATAAAACATTTACGAAAAAATGGATCCACCGACAGACATGCCTGTGACAGCAAAATGTGCACATCGTTCATCTCTAATTAGTGTAATGACAGATTCAAACATGCAGAGACAAAAAAATTTGTTGAGAAAATTCCTTATGGGCAAATCTGTTTCCCCCCCAAAAAAAAAAAAAAAGGAAGACTTCATTTCTTTCGGTTCTGCATTTTATGATGATTGTTTGTACACTATACACTTTCTCATTTGGCTTCAAATTTTGCGTTTGGCTCCAAAACCTATAGCGAGGGAGTGAGTATGTTGAGAAGCGAGACTCTAATGTTCACCAAACTCCTGAACACCCTCCCGCTTCCTTCCTCCAATCCCTCCATGCGCTCCTCCAACGCCTCCATCGCTGCCATCTCCGCTTCCTCTCTTCCCTTCGTCGATGGCCTCCTCGACGGCCATGCCGTCCATGAGCTTTTGGAAGATGAGCCGGCCACCGACGACGAGGCTGCCGCGATCCCCAAGAAAACCGCCGTCGACGTGGCCGCGGCTGCCGCCATCACATCCGCGACGATCCCGGCGACCTCGGCCTCGCCCGCGTCCGAGCAGATGAGAGGAGATCTGGCGAGATCCTTGATGGCCGTGGCAAGCCGGATGAGCTCCTTCTCCGCCCGACGATGGGATCGGGCGGCGTAGTCTAACCGCACGGGGTCGCGCCGCCGGATCGCGGCGCGGGACTCCGCGTGATGCTGCTCTACGGCGACGACAGCGGAGCGGAAGGAGCCGTGGGCGTCGGCGAGGCGGAGGAAGCCGTCGAGAACGCGATCTGCCCAGGCGGGGCGGCGGCGGAGAGCGTCCTGTGACTGCGGGAGGCGGAGGAGGTCATCGAGGGCGGAGAGGAGGCGGTCAATCCGGTCGAGCCCCGAGGTGGGGGATCGGGGGCCGGACTCCGGGCAGGAGCGGATCTGATCGAGGAGGTGGGACAGGGTTGGGTGGCAGCGGCAGGGGAGGCTGATGGAGCGCAAGTGCTGGGGCTTGTCGCAGCGACGGCGGGCGGGGCTGCCGCTCGAGCCCTGCAGTGACAGGGAGCGGCGGAATCCGGAAACCATCTCTCGGTCGTTTCCTGTTCTTGGGTACGGTCTCCCCAACTCTCTCTAGTTGACTTTCTGCTATGGGGCGTTGTGAGATGGGAACGAGGGAGACGAAGTAGTTCTCATAAAGGGCAGAGCGAGTGCGTTCGAAGTGAATTGGGATTAAAGAAAACGGACGAAAACCGATGCGCACACGAGCGTCAGAGAGCCGGAAAGCGACAGCTCATGTGCTATGTGTGGGCGTGGAGGGAGCACAACGTGGGTCGGTACACGTGGGAACCGAAAAATAAACTCGTGGCTTCCATCAAACAAAAAGATGAAACGTAACTGTTTGATCTGAGTCAACTCGGTTGGAGCGGAAGGAGCGACCAGTAAAGATTCCAAATAATACCATCAATCATTGTGACTCCACATTACTACTAACAGACGGTTGCCATGCCATTAGTTGGGTGCGAATATTTGAACTAGAATACTCCATATAACAATCGATTTGTTGATCATACCAATCCTATAATGCATAAAAAGGAAGATGGTAAAAGATACAGACAATAAAATTATTATTATTGCAATCGTTGCAAGCAACCTCACACGCTCGGCGTGTTTTAGTTGATTTGGAATTGGAACTAACCAGTGATGCTTGCAAGACTTCGTTATCTGTAATCATTGACAGCTTTTCAATGGTGAGTAATACCCTATGTTCGATCAAAATGAAAATTTTATTTGGTTTTTATTTGTGTCCAACTGTCTGATGCACGTTGGCGTGACCTCCGTCTTGATATTAAATAATTTTAGTACATGATTCAGTGAGAGAAGACAGCCGATTGCTGACTTGGTTGTAACATTCATAACGTGACCTCTAAAATGCCTCTTTTTAATTCATTAATTGATTTAACGTGCAATTAGAGGGGGCAAAAGGGTGACGGACTTTCTCATATATCTAAAAAGTGAGGACACGATGCAATTAGAGGATACCAATCTGGAGAGGAGAAGGCAATGAATAAAACAAAGGGAGTCTGTGCAAGATGAGCGGACACGACAGGTGGAGCGTGCTCCTCGACCCTTGCAAATGCGTGCATGATTCTACTCTGGGATTCCTGATGTCCCCTCGGCGCTCGCTTCTACAATGGATTCCTGGGGCAGCAAGTATACGTGCCTCAGATGTGGCCTCTGTCATCGCTCGCGAGATGCTCGCGTGGACTCACGCGGAGGTCCTCCGGTTTAGTCTTGTTAGTTCAAACAACTTTTTACCGTGATCCGGGGGCGTACGACGGAGGCTCCGAGTATCCGGGGTCGTCTCGGTAAGATTCGGGCTCGTCGATGTCTCCTACTCCAGCTAGGTCCCGATCTGTCGTGCGCGCCGATGTCACCGGGAACGGTACCTGCACAAAGGCGGGTCGGAGGGTGCTCCGCCCGACCCCTCCGACGCTCAAGTCAGCCTCTTTCTCTAAGGCTCCCGACCTCTACGGGTCCTGGTTCCTCACCGGTAAACCAGTTGAAGAGTTCAGAGAAGACAACCTGCCTATCACCTTACTCCTTGGTAGCTTAAATATGTCGAGGCGGATGGCGCGCTTCTGGTTGCGTCTGGGGGGTGGTATACGGACCTGGCTTCGCAGGCCGATGCCGTGGTCAACTCAGCATGGACGTGGGGCGAGGCAGAGGAGAAGTGACGTCGGGCGGTCAATTGCGGGAGTAATTGAGCGCAGGAGGAGCGATGACGTCATCCGGATGTAACACACAGGATCCGATGTCGCATCACATTTAATACCCCTATCACTACCTCCCTCAAAAAGCCACTCCTACGGGACTGACCTCGAGGACAGGAGGTGGTGTTTCGGGGAAACCCGGTTGCACGTAGGTGGCCGGCTGAGACCTCGATCGCAGGTTCCGCTTGTCGTAACATGATTGACTGAACCACCGTTCGGGATAAGGGGTCGAGCCACCGCTCAAGACCCAGCAAACCGGTGGTCGAGCCGCCGCTCAAGACCTGATAACCGAACCGCCATTCGGGATAAGGGGTCGAGCCGCCGCTCAAGACCCAGAAAATCGGTGGTCGAGCAGTCGCTCAAGACTTGATAACCGAACCGCCGTTCGGGATAAGGGGTCGAGCCGCCGCCAAGACCAGTAAAACGGTGGTTGCGCGGCGCCAAGACTCGATAATCGAACCGCCGTTCGGGATAAGGGGTCGAGCCACCGCTCAAGACTCGTAACCGAACCGCGTTCGATAAGGGGTCGAGCCGCCGCTCAAGACCTAAAACCGTGGTCGAGCCGCCACTAAGACGATACCGAACCGCTGCGTTCGATAAGGGGTCGAGCCGCCGCTCAAGACCTGAAAACCGGTGGTCGAGCCGCCACTCAAGACCGGATAACCGAACCGCCGTTCGGGATAAGGAAGTCGAGCCGCCGCTCAAGACCTAGAAACCGGTGGTCGAAGTTGCCTCAAGACCTGATAACCGAACCGCCGTTCGGGATAAGGGGTCGAGCCGCCGCTCAAGACCCAGAAAACCGGTGGTCGAGCCGTCGCTCAAGACCTGATAACCGAACCGCCGTTTGGGATAAGGGGTTGAGCCGCCGCTCAAGACCTAAAACGGTGGTCGGTCGCCGCTCAAGACACGATAACCGAACCGCGTTCAGGATAAGGGTCGAGCCGCCGCCAAGACCCGAAAATCGGTGGTCGAGCCGCTCAAGACGATAACCGAACCGCTGCGTTCGATAAGGGGTCGAGCCACCGCTCAAGACCCAGAAAGCCGGTGGTCGAGCCGCCGCTCAAGACCCAGAAAACCGGTGGTCGAGCCGCCGCTCAAGACCTGATAACCGAACCGCCGTTCGGGATAAGGGGTCGAGCCGCCGCTCAAGACCCAGAAAACCGGTGGTCGAGCCACCGCTCAAGACCTGGTAACCGAACCGCCAGCGGTCATTGGGCCGTTTCGAAAATCGTTCGCGCAAGCGCGGTTGCGGGAATCGAGGGGTCGCTGACGTGCCGGACAAGTTACCCGCCTGGGTGATGGACACGTCACGTCCTCATTAATATCGCGTCGTCGTTTGGACTGCCCGATGCGATGCGGTTGGGTGGTACGCGCGGCGACATGCTGTCGCCCACTTCGGGAGGCGAAAGGTCGAAGCCTTTCTTCCTTTAAATAGCGCACGTCGCGACACTCTACGACTTTTTATCAGCGAAGTTTTTCTGTCTCGAGTCCTGCCGTTTCCTTCCTTCGAGCTTTCTTCCTTGGCCTCGGCGTCTCTTGCCACCCTCCAGTCAACCTCATTCGTTGTAGGTCAGTGCAAAATGGCTCTTTCTTCCACTTCTTCCTCCTCTACTTCTTCCTCTTCCTCCCCTTTCGTTACTACTCGTGTTGTTGCCTCCCCACCATCTCCACCTTCCAACCGTTCCTCAGATGGGGAAGTGGCATGTGCGCTAGAGGCCATAATGTGGCCGCACGATCAGGATTCTACCTTAGATGAGTCTTCCGTAGGGATCCTCCGGAAGTGCTATAGCATCCTGGAGGAGTACATCCTCGCAGCCCCCGAAGCGGGGCAATAGGCCTTCGACCCGATTCCCAGGGGCTTCGCCCTGACCCTCGACGCCCTGGAGGCCGGTCTACGTCTCCCCCTACATCCTATCATTATGTCCTGCATATCTCTGTGGCGAATCTCGCCGTCACAGATAACCCCCAACTCTTGGCGGTATTTGGTGGCCTTCCTGGGGGAATGCCATTACGCCGATATCACCTCGACCCGCAATCTCTTCCTCTCGTGTTTTTGCCTCTTCAAGGGGTCGGGGGGATATTTCCTCGCTGCCCGGGCAGGGTTCCGTGTTAGCGGCGCCCCTACCAATAACAAGGGATGGAAGAGACGCTTCTTCTTCGTCCGGTGCGAAAAAGACTGGGGCTTCGGGGTTCGATGGTCCTCAAGGACTATTGATAACACAGCCCCGAAGCTTAACGCCGAAGAGCGTACACACCTGGAGAGGCTGAGGGCAATCCTTTCTTCCTCCCAAGCCATCCGTAATATGTCGGAGCGGTGGCTCGTGGAAGCGGGGCTTAGCCCACGCTCTCAGGGTAGGTCATCGTTGTTTAACGCTTTGGGGTTATGGCCACTTTCTCATTCTGACTGGTCTTTCATTTCTTACAGAAATGGTGAACTTGCGATCGTTCCACGGTGCGGGCACTCTAGCAGGCTCGTCCCCGCGCGCACCGGTGGTCCCAAAGCGAGCGGGGGAAGATTCCCCGCGGGCGATCGAAGGAGGACGACCCAAGAAGAGATCAAAGGCGAAGGACGTTGTGGATCTCGAGACGCCGACGACTCTTCCTACAGGGGCGGCCGACCAGCGCACCGATCGTTCGGAAGTACCTGCCTCGGCCGAGGGCGCTGGGCCCAGCCAGGGGGCGATCGGGAAGGGCCTTCGCCCTCCGGCCATGAAGGACTTGTGCCGGGTCCCACCGGGCAGGGAGGAGCCCTTCCTTTCTCGGGTAATGGGCGAGATCCCTCCCGGGGGGGCGAGCGACCCTCTGGTCACCAGGTGGGGCGGTTTGTCCCGAGGGGACAAAGTGTGGACGGGCGGGGAGCCCGCGGCCACCTACCTCCGGGGGGCGCTTCATCCCGACATAGCTCGGGATTTGTACACGCTCCCTTCGGAGGCCCTCATCGCAAAGTCAGCGAAATCGGTGCTGTGGGTAAGCATCGTTCTCGATGTCCCCTTTCGAATCTTTTTTCTGTCGTCGTTTACCATTTTCTTCTGGTGCAGAGTCTGCATTACACCACGGCCTTGCTCGACCGCGCCCATGATGCCGGTCGGGTCATAGGTGGCCTCAGCGAGCGTAATCTCAATCTGCGCCGCCAGCTAGAGGAGGTTCGCGCGGGGTCCGGACCTGAGGCCGTCGCCGTGGCCGAGAAACGGGCAGCCGACTTGGACGCCGAGGTGTCACGGTTGACCGCCGAGCTCGAGGCCGCCTCCTCATCCCAGGCCAACCTGTAGAAGCTGCTGCGGACCGAGAGGCTGGAGAATCGTCTCCGCAAGAATGAGGCCTCCGACCTGGCCGCGAAGCTGGCTTCCAAGGAGGTCGAGGTGGCAGCTTCTCAGGAGGCACTCGCGGCGGAAGAACGCCGCCGACCAGAGAGGGATCGGGAGGCAATCGAGCGTTACAAGAAGTCGGAGGGCTTTCTCCTCAGATTGGACTGGACGGGCAGGGTATCCTACGAATACGGATACAAGGTGGCCCTAGCTCGATTTCGGGTGTGCCCTCCGGGTTCCACTGTCGAGGAAGATCCCTTCACCTCTCGTCTCGAGGATCTGGGGGCCGGTATGCCCGAAGAGGTTCCTTTTGATGATAGCCTACCGGGGGCCGATTCTTAAGGGACGTCTTTGTTCTTTTGTTTTTACTTTTTGGGTTATGTACTGCTTTTTCCTTTTCTAGGGATTTTGTACTTAAAAACTTTGGTAATACAATTCCCATTTTCGCAAGTTACCATACTCTGAATCCAATACTAGCACTTCTGCTTGGTCTTTGCACTCATTATAAAAACTCTAAACAAAATACTTTTTGAGCTTTTGGATGTTCCAGGTCCTCGGCACTTGTTGTCCCGACATTGTTGCGAGTCGGAACGTGCCCGGTCGGACGACCTTAGTGACGCGGTAGGGGCCTTCCCACTTGGGTGCAAGTTTGCCTCTCGCGCGGGCGGGGTCACTTACCTCCGCCTTGCGCAATACCAGATCTCCCATCCTAAGGGGCCGAGGGCGTACCCCTCTGTTGTAGTTTCTGACGACACTTCAGTTGTAGGCTAAAATTTTTAGGTTTGCGTCGGCCCTGCGTTCTTCGGGCAGGTCCAGACCGGCCCGAACTCCCTGGCTTGACGTTGGTTCCTCATAGGTTTCTACCCGGGGGGTCGGAATGACCAACTCGGCCGGCAGAACTGCTTCCATGTCGAACGCCAGACTATATGGTGACTCGCCCAAAGCCGTTTTCGGGGTGGTTCGCAAAGACCATAGGATACTCGGCAGCTCGTCGACCCAGCTTGATCAGGCTCTCAAAGTCCTTTTCTTAAGCCCATCACGTATAGATCGGTTGGTCACCTCGGCGAGCCCGTTGGTCTGAGGGTGGGCCACAGAGCTAAACCTCAACTGAATTCGATAATTCGCACAAAATTCCCTGAACCGAGTGCTGGCAAACTGAGTTCTATTATCGGTGACGATGACGTTGGGAAGGCCGAATCGGGTCACAATATTTCTCCATACGAACTGCTCGACCCGACCGGCCGTAACGGTCGCTAGCGGCTCGGCTTCCACCCACTTGGTGAAATAATCAACTCCCACGATAATGTATCTTCGCTGGCCAGACGCCGGGGGGAAGGGTCCCAGGAGGTCCATTCCCCATTGTGCGAAGGGCCAGGCGCAATCCATGGAAGTGAGCGGGACCGCGGGGTGCTGCGAGGCTCGGGCATGGCGCTGGCATGCGTCGCACCGACGCGCGTAGGCCTTGGCGTCTCGGTGCAACGTGGGCCAGTAATAACCTTGACGCAGTATCTTGAAGGCCAAAGCCCGGCCACCCATATGCTCCCCGCAGGTCCCGCCGTGGACCTCTACGAGGACCACTTCCGCCTCATCGGGATCCAAACATCGTAACAGAGGGCGAGAGAATGACCTTCTGTAGAGCTGATCGTCGATTTCGCAGTACCACGCCTGGGTTCTACGGAGGCACCGCGCCTTGATGTCATCCACAGGAAGGATACCCTCGCGCTTGTATCTCTGCATCTCCTGTGTCTATGTGAGCGGAGGTGCCGGGACTCCGGGCTCCCCTACTCTCGTAGTAGCCACCGACCGGTGTGTGAGCTCCTCCACTTCGGGATGCTTCCCAAGTTCGGCCCCCGAGGCTAACTTTGTGAGCTGGTCCGCTCGCTCATTCTGGGACCTAGGGATCCTAGATAGAGTGAAGCGAGAGAAATTAGCGGTCTGGGCTTTTACCTCCATTAGGTATTTCGACATAGTCGGGTCTCGGGCCCGATATTCCCCGCCAACTTTTTCGGCAACCAGTTGGGAGTCAGTGAGGACGTGGACAGCTCCCAGCTGCATCTCGACCGCGAGGTGAAGACCGGCTAAGAGGGCTTCGTATTCCGCCTCGTTGTTTGTGGCCTCGAAGCCGAGGCAGAGAGAACGCTCAAAAGAGTGTCCCTCGGGGTCTTCCAAGATAAGCCCGGCCCCGGCACCCCTTGAGCCAGATGACCCGTCTACGCGCAGGACCCAATCTTGGTGAGCTTGCTCCACACCTTTCGTCTCCGGTTGAGTTAACTCCAGATGAAATCGGCCAGGGCCTGTGCTTTAATGGCCGTCCTTGGTTTGTAGTGGAGATCAAATTCGGATAGCTCCACTGACCATTTGAGGAGACGCCCTGCCACGTCAAATTTAGAAAGAACTTGACGCAGTGGTTGGTCCGTCATTACCTCGATTGTATGGGCCTGGAAATAGGGGCGTAGCTTCCGAGCTGCCAAGATGAGCGCCAATGCCAACCTTTCAATAGGGGGGTAGCGTTGTTCTGGCCCTCGCAGGACATGGCTGATGTAATAAATCAGGCGCTGTTCTTCGGTGGCCTCTTTTACCAGCACAGAGCTCACTACATGTTGAGACGCTGCTAGGTAGAGGCGAAGTTTATCCGGCACAGACACCGAGGTAAGGCACGGGAGAGCGGATAGGTGCTGCTTTAGGCGCGCGAAGGCTTCCTTGCATTCCGCCATCCATCGAAAGTTCTTCGGATCTTTCAAGACTTGGAAGAAGGGGATACACTTGTCTCCTGATCGGGACAGGAATCGAGCTAGAGCCGCAACCCTCCCATTGAGACATTGGAGCTCCTTCACCGTTCTGGGAGCTCTCATGTTGATAACTGCTTGGATCTTTTCTGGATTAGCATTGATTCCCCTCTCGTGTATGATGAATCCAAGGAACTTTCCTGACGTCACACCGAAAACGCATTTAGCTAGATTAAGGCGCATTCCGTATCCCCTTAGTGTAGCGAAGGTCTCCTTCAGATCGTCAAGGTGGGAGGCTCCCGTTCGACTCTTTACAATCATGTCGTCGACGTAGACTTCCATGTTTCGCCCTATCTGCTGGGCGAATATCCTATTCACAACCCTTTGGTAAGTGGCCCCGGCATTCTTCAATCCGAATTGTATAACCTTGTAAAAATAAGCTCCCCGGGGGGTGTGGAAGGCTGTGTGTTGCTGATCCTCGGGTGCCAGCCGAATCTGATTGTAACCGACGAAGGCATCCATGAAGGAGAAGCGGGCATGCCCCGCGGTTGAGTCGACCAGCTGGTCGATTCTAGGCAAGGGGAAGCAATCCTTCGGGCAAGCACGATTAAGATCGGTGTAGTCGACACACATCCTCCAGCTTTCATTAGGCTTCTTTACGAGAACTACATTGGATAGCCATTGGGGGTATCTGACTTCCTCAATGAAGCCGGACGCTAAGAGTTTATCCACCTCCATTTGCACAGCTTGTTGCCACTCAGGAGCTTGAGCCCGGGGTTTTTGTCTTACCGGGCGAGCGGTCGGGGAAATGCACAGGTGGTGTTGAGAGACTTCCGGGTCGATCCCCGGGAGGTCGACCGCTGTCCAAGCAAAGACGTCAGCATTTTCCTGGAGGAGGCTGATGAGTTGAGCCTGCTCCTACCCGCCGAGGTCCGAACCGATCCCGACCGTTTGGTCGGGGCGATTGTCCCGTAGGGGAATATTGATCGCAAGCTTCGTCGGCTCGGGACGTTGAGTTGGCGGTTGAGATCCGCGCGGGTCTTCGAGGGGCTATTCCAGCCTCTTTCTCTTACCTAGGGAGATCGCCGTCAAGTAGCACCGTCTGGATTCATGGGGATCTCCCTGGACTTCCCCGACTCCTGCATTGGTCGGGAATTTCAGGGTCCGGTGATATGTAGAGATAATCGCTCTTATCTTGTTGAGGGTGGGCCGGCCCAGGATGGCATTGTACGCAGTAGGGAGATCGACCACCAAAAAGGTCACCAACACTGTTTTGATCTTTGGAGAGTCACCGAGAGTTAAGGGCAGGGTGACCGCACCTCGCGGCGAGATCGAGTCGCCGGTGAACCCGGTGAGCGCCGAGTGTAGGGGCTTCAGGGCCTCCTTCGGTAGTCCCAACTTCGAGAAAGCGTCGAAATAAAGGATGTCAGCCGAGCTGCCCGTGTCGACCATGATCCTTCTGACTTGCGCATTGGCTATTCGGGCCGATACCACCAGCGCGTCATCGTGCTCGGGACGCCCCAAGTCCTCCAAGGGGAAAGCGATCTCTGGTTCGGAGGGAGGGTGGTGTTCGCTAGTTGTGATGGCGCGGGCGTAAGCTTTCCACCCCGAGGTGCTCTCCCCCCCTGAGGCGGGTCCCCCAATGATTACCTCAATGTGCTGTTCGACCGAGCCTTCGGGGTGCAAGGAGGGTTCCCGCGGGCGTTGGAGGTATTGGTCTAGGTGTCCCTTCCTGATCAGCTCCTTAATTTGCCGCTTCAGCTCATAACATTGCTCCGTGTCGTGCCCATTCTACCGATGGAAGCGGTAGTATCGGGTACGATTGGTCAGTTCTCGCTGGCTTTTCATCGGGCGGCTTTTCATCGGGGTCGGGCGGCTTGAGCATCCCCCTCTCCTTTATCTGGAGAAATATTTACGTCCGAGACGTATTGAAGGGGGGAGGCGGGAGCCCGGACGCAAAGTGGTCGAAGCGCCCCGCCTGGCGCCCGGGCTGCGGCGACTGCCTCCTAGACATCGTTCCCGCTCGGCTTGGTGCCGGGCGTCCCCTTTGTCGCTCTTTCTTCCTGACATCCAGACCTCGGCCGCCACATACTGGTTTGCCCGCTGAAACATTTCTGCGAGGGAAGCAGGGGGTCGCTCCACCAAAGACCAACAAAACCTCGAGGGTCGCAGCCCTATCATGAACGCCTGCATTAAGAGCGAGGGATGGGCATCAGATAACCCTCGTACCTTCATGGTAAACCGACGTACGAAGTGGGAGAGAGGCTCGTCCTCCTTTTGCTTCAATCCCAGGAGGAGCACAATAGAAGGTTTCGGACGCGCGAACGCCATGAAGTGCAGCTCGAAGTCCTTGGTGAGTTATTCGAAAGACGTTATCGTCCCGCTTTTTAACGTGCTGTACCAAGCACGGGCGGGCCCTTTCAGCGTGGTGGGGAACACTCGGCACATCAAGGCGTCCGAGGTCCCATATAGGGCCATCTGAGCTCGAAAGGCGGCAACATGATCCGTCGGATCGCTGGCTCCATCGTAAAGGTCGATGGAGGGGAGGCGGAAATTCAGAGGGACCGGGTGCTCCCGTATGTCGCTGGTGAACGGGGATTCCCAGTGGGGCTCCTCCCTCAGCTCCTCTTTTGACTTTCGGACGTCCCTTTGCACCTCATCCAGGCGCTGGGAAATAGAGCGGAGCTGGGCTCGGAATAAATCCGTCGAATCCGAGGATACCGCCTCGGGCTCGGGTGGGATACCCAGGTTTTCGAGAACTCGGGTTCCATTCAGGACCGGGTGGGACGCAGGTGAAGACGGTGCCGTGGGGGGCGCCTCATGAGCCCGTGGGGAGGGTCCAGGTCTCTGGGGGTTCGGCCCTCCCATTCCCTGAGGCAGATGAGGGACGACGGCCTGGACGGTGCTTGCTAGTGCTCGGACCTGCTGGGATAGGTCTTGAAAGGCCTCCGCGGTGACAGGGGGAGGAAGCGGAGAAACCCCGTCTGGTGGGTGGAGTCCAGGGTCGTTGAACAAACTCCAGTAGCGTTCTGAAGTCGAAGCGAGATCGTCCCTCCAGGTTTTGGAGGGAAAGAGGACTTCCACTGAAGTTCCTCCCGGATGCGGCCTCTCGTCCATGTGTCATTCAGCGCTAAGCAGGTGATCTTTCGACGGGCCCTCCTTCTAGCGCCAATCTGTTAGTTCAAACAACTTTTTACCGTGACCCGGGGGTGTGCGGCGGAGGCTCCGAGTATCCGGGGTCGTCTCGGTAAGGTTCGGGCTTGTCGATGTCTCCTGCTCCAACTGGGTCCCGATCTGTCGTGCGTGCTGATGTCACCGGGAACGGTACCTGCACAAAGGCGGGTCGGAGGGTGCTCCGCCCGACCCCTCCGACGCTCAAGTCAGCCTCATTCTCGAAGGCTCCCGACCTCTACAGGTCCTGGTTCCTCGCCGGTAAACCAGTTGAAGAGTTCAGAGAAGACAACCTGCTTATCACCTTACTCCTTGGTAGCCTAAATATGTCGGGCGGATGGCGCGCTTCTGGTTGCGTCTGGGGGTGATATACGGACCTGGCTTCGCAGGCCGGTGCCGTGGTCAACTCAGCATGGACGTGGGGCGAGGCAGAGGAGAAGTGACGTCGGGCGATCAATCGCGGGAGTAATTGAGCGCAGGAGAGGCGATGACGTCATCCGAATGTAACACACATGATCCGATGTCGCGTCACATTTAATACCCCTGTCAAGCCTTCTTTTTCCACGGCCGCTTTGGTGCCTTCTGGGGATTCCGTCGCCCGCGAGGTGATCGATGAAATGTGCCAACCGGCCGGAACTAGAATTGCTCTGCTACAGGAGCCAATTTAGTACCGTAAAACTTTTTATCAATAATGTTTCACCAGAGATGTGTGTGGGCTTGGACATCTACGCCCATTTGCTACCTTGGAATCAACGTTTTATGGTTTGGCGACGTACATGTGGTTGTGTTTGACAAGGGTAATTCCTTAAACAAAAGCGTTTCATACATACATATCAAACACGCATACATGCCTGCCGGAGGAAAACGATAATAAAAATCAAAATTCTTCTATGATCATCACTGTACAAATCTCTCATTTGTCTCCACATTCTACAGCGAGGGAGTGAGTATGTTGAGAAGCGCCACTCTAATGTTCACCGAACTCCTGTAGACCCTCCCGCTTCCTTCCTCCAATCCCTCCATACATTCCTCCAATTCCTCCATCGCTGCCATCTCCGCTTCCTCGCTTCCTTTCTTCGATGGCCTCCTTGACGGCCACGCCGTCCATGAGCCCTTTGACATTGATCCGGCCACCGCCGACGAGGCTGCCGCGATCCCCAAGAAAGCCGCCGCCGACGTGGCCGCAGTTGCCGCCATCGCCTCCGCGACGATCCCGGCGACCTCGGCCTCGGCCGCGTCCGAGCAGATGAGCGGCGGACATCTGGCGAGATCCTTGACGGCCGTGGCGAGCCGGATGAGCTCCTTCTCCGCCCGACGATGGGACCGAGCAGCGGAGTCTAGCCGCACGGGGTCGCGGCGGCGGATCGCGGCGCGGGCCTCCGCATTGTGCTGCTCGAGGGCGACGACAGCGGAGCGGAAGGAGCCGTGGGCGTCGGCAAGGCGGAGGAAACCGTCAAGGAGGCGGTCTGCCCAGGCGGGGCCGCGGCGGAGGGGATCCTGTGCCTGCGGGAGGCGGAGTATGTCAACGAGGGCGGATAGGAGGCGATCGATCCGGTCGAGCCCGGAGGCGGGGGAACAGCGAATTCCGAAGTCCGAGAAGGAGCGGATCTGGTCGAGGAGGTGGGAGATGGCGGGGTGGGAGCGGCAGGGAAGGCTGGCGGAGCGCAGGTGGTGAGGCTTCTCGCAGCGGCGCCGGGCGGGGCTGCCGCTCGGGTTAGATCCCGGCAGGGAAACGGAGCGGCGGAATCCGGAGACCATATCGTTCGTTTCACCTGGTACGCTTTCTCTTCCCTAAATCTCTATTGCTTTGCCTTCTTTCGTTTCCTATCAGTTCCCGTGAATCGGTAGTGTTCTTGGGAGGGAAAGGAGGGAAGGAGGGAGGGCGGTTTTAAAGGGGAAGCGGTCGGTCGACTTGGAAGCGTTAAAGAACTAATCAACTAACCCAAATAAACAGAAGAAAACCAACGCGCACACGAGCGGGGTAGAAAGGTAGGGAGAAAATAGTGGGATGGTGACCCACGTGAGGGGCCACACAGCCAGAGGGAGACACGTGGCCTCACAAACCCCACACGAACCTAATCAAAGGTCGGCATCGACTCCTTCGACCAGGGATGGGGATCACAACATGGGTATGGGTCCGCGTCACCGAAACATCATCATCCATTGTGGGTTCGTGCATTAGAAGGACATTGGGCATACTAATGCACTTTTTCGAAGCATTATTCCTAATTATATTAATCCTTGCCGACGCATTTATGGAGCGCACTGGTCCATTCATGGAGGGGGCGCCGTGCACCCATCAGGAAATAGTTGGCCTTTAGAAAGAGTGACGATGGAAAGATGAACGATTCACGGGCCCATCAGCGAGTCCAGATCTTGACGCCTACAATGTGACTTAGCGCGCGGATGGACCACGTCTCCGCTGTAGTGGCGGAGATGTCAACACGTACCCTCCTTGCTTTCAAAGCGGGTCACCTCGATCCTCGCATTGGCGTCCATGTTCTCTGTAGGGCGTATCCAAGGAAATCCTGATGAGTTATGGAGTCAGGCACTAAATAATGGAGTGTTTGATGGGCAATGGGGGATGCGGTGTAAGGTTCATCTCCTCGGATCTCACGACCATACGTGTACATTACCACAGAGTTCCCGTGATCGACAGTTTTTTACTGGTGTGAGATTCCTACTGTCTTCTCGCCCTCACCTCCTCGCGAGGAGCCTAATCTTTGGAGTTGCTTGTCCCTAGGTGTGTTTCCAGGGTCGATGGGGGAATGAGGTGTGGTTTTAGGTGTATTAAAGAACGCGTAGATTGACACCTCACTGAAGTATGACAGGTGGCGCAAACCATGACGACCGATCATTAAGGTAGGATTAAATGATTCTTTGATGCAAATACAAGTAAAAAAAGAAAGTTTTGATGATCATCAATTTAAGTGATGGTATGAAAAAATATATATTTCTTTAATAATTTACGGGTGTTTGTTCAAGAAAATATATATTTTTTAATTTTTGTTCGATGGTACATGTTTTCATTGTTATCAAAGAGTCACCTCCTATTTCTAATATTTCAAAAATATCCTTTCAAATGGTTATCATTTTCTTTTTGTCTCAATCTAAAATTTTTTTCATCAACTGTTTACGATATTTTATATAGTAATTTTTATCCATGAAACACTGTGGTTCAAAAACACTGTATGATATTTTTTAACTAAATATTAATGTTATAATATTTTTTAAATAAAAACACTATATACAATTTTTTAAAAAATATTATATAATTTTTTTAAAAAACAAAAACACCATGAATAGTTGATAGGAAATTTTTTTTGAATTTGGGCGCACAAATATATGATAATTTTTTTTGATATTTTTTAAATAGGAGATGACTGCTTGAAAATTATGAAAAGAAGATTCCGTCCAAAAAGAAAATCCATAAAAGAATATTTTCTCGAACAATTGCCCATGATTTAATGAAAAAAAAACTGTTTATAAATTTTATATCATAGCATCTCAATTTTTCACTATTATTTATTTTAAATATTTATTTAAAATTCACTGGCAAATTATGGATGCGGGATGCCCACGTTGAAAATTAAAAATAAGATGTTCTGCAATAGGAACCCAATCTTTTTGATAAATCATCAATTTTTTCTGATAACAAGATATTTTAAGGACATTAAGGTATTCATGCTAAATCTTGTGTCGGTTGTGGGTACTTTAATCGTTTCAATAATGAAACTAGCTTTTTTAGGCGAATCTGTTTTATAACAATGTCACTCATCGCTATCAAATTGACATCAGAGCATTGTTTTCCTTCAGATAAAAGGAATTATTTTTATTATTAGTACAAAAATGCTATGCGACAGTGGTAGTGTGAAAATCCTTACCCTGATGAGCATAGGTGTAAATACAGTAAGTTTGGCGAGATAAAGAGCAACAACAAGTACATATTTTGATCGGTATTGTGTAAACAAAATCAAATTTGACTAGCATTAATGCACCAGAAATTAGTTGCCTATTTGCATTTAGAATATATACTGTCAAAAACAAATTGTTGGTTGAACTACCAAAAGTATTAAACAATAATGAAAGCTCTTTTTTTTTTAATATAGATACAAAGGAAAGGCTGCAAAATCCTTTGCACAAGAATGAGATGGTCATGGACAGGCTACATTGACAGTGGGAGGAGCATTCTTCGCTTGCTCTTCCTGTTTTGTCCTACTTGCTTTGTTACTTTCATGCACACAAGCATAAGAGTGGTAAGACACATTAGGAGAAAAACAAGCTTCATATACCTGAAGTACAAGGCAACTCCTGAGAAAACAAGGAAAGCAAACATCAACAGCTCCCATATCACAAGTATCACATCCACCCTGCATCCATATGACAGGCAAAAGATGAAAAAAAGAGAGCATGTGAATAACCAAATTGCCTTGATGATTGAATTCACATAACTAGGTCAGCACTAGATTCATGCATCAGTATCATAGCACCAGAAGAAACAGAAGAATATGATTGCTGGTTTTGGTTAAGCTTCATTTTTTTCCCCTAAAACTAGGCCACACCGGCCACCATATCAGTCTATAAATTTGACTATATAACTGATACAACACTAATTAATTTATCTTTTATTTAAATAAATTTAATTAGTTCAGTGGTATTTTGCATATGCCGTAGGTTGTCATATATCGACATCTACTCAACGAGAAGAAAAAAAAAGCAGAAATCAGATTTGTTTTTGATTGAAGATTATGAACTCTGACTATAGATTCATCTTTACAAAGATGAGAAAATTTACCAATCAAGATTATCATCAAGAAACAAAGATTATTCCTCAAATCAAATTAGAAATATTACCTTCTTCAAAGGAAAGATGATATCATATATTTGATTTGATGTGATGCAATTGTAATATTCTTTATTTATATAATTTTCTTTTTCTTCTTGTACTAGAGGCTATTAAAAAGGATTAGAACATTGTAATACATGAATTAGAAATGAATTAATGAATCATGTTCTTTTTCCACCTTTTGTGAGTAGTGAGGCCACAATTATATTTCCAGTGGTATGATTGAGGCGTGAGACTTTTATCCTGGGAGTTCACTTCTTGAGCTAGAGCGAGTAGGGTAATTATCGTATAATATTTTTCTAGTTTAACCCAGATGTTCTATCATCAAGGCCAATCAATATCTCAATTATATGAACTTAGGATGAGTTCCTATAATGTGGAACCAATTAGTTTATCTTTTATTTAAATAAATTTAATTAGTTTAGTGATATTTCTCATATGTAATAAATTGTCATATATCAACATCTACTTAATAAGAAGAAAAGGGAAGCAAATGCAAAAAAAAAGGCAGAAATCAGATTTGTTTTTGATTGCAGATTATGAATCCAGATTAAAGCTTCATATCAATCAAGACAAAGATAAGAAAATCTATCAATCAATATTATCATCAAGAAAGAAAAATTATTTCTCAAATCAAATCAGAAATATTACCTTCTTCAAAGGAAAGATGGCATCATATATTCGATTTGATGTGATTGTAATATTTTTTATTTCTATAACTTCCTTTTTATTATTGTACTAGAGCCTATAAAAAGAGACTATAGCATTGTGATGCATAAATTAGAGATGAATCAATGAATCATGTTCTTTTCCCACCTTATGTAATGAGTGATGTGAGGCCACAATTATGTTTCCAATGGTATGATTCCATCGTTCACATGTCAGACGAGTGGAGATGCAAGGCCTTTATCCTAAGAGTTCACTCTTTGAGTCAAAGCGAGTCTGGTAGTTATCCCGTTATGTTTTTCTATTATCTTTCAGTTACTGTCTTTTTATTTCTCTTTTTGGTTCATCTATCATCAAAGAGAAATCCGTTGCTACTTGTCCATCATCAGTAACAGTAAAAATATCATCTATAAATTGGAAAAGTACAGCTAATTCTAACTATCAATCTCTGTTTAGAGTAACCACATAAATGATGGTCTCCTTCATCCAATAAGAAGATATGACCAGGAAACAAGATGGGAAGCAGCTGAAGAAATGCATGCCACATGAGAGACCTCTTAGTAATTACTAATCAAACTAGGAACCTCCTATGTTGCTAGACTACATTAAGGGTCGATTTATGATCCCGTACCAGACAACAATATGTATCTTCTATGAAAGAAAACTATGAAGTGCTGAGACTTCCTAATGTGGCAAGAAGCAAGACATGTCAATATGAGTGATTTGAACATCTGCTATAATTTGAAAACCGAACCATTCTGGGAGAGAAAGCAACCATATATGGACTGAATCGTGCATGAAAATTGGAGTCACGTGACCTCTCTCATATCGACTAGATGTTGTGGACCCTGCACATCCAAACTCCATTCATCAGGTCTGTGAGAGGCAACATCACCACTGAAACATTTCCAAGTCCACCCAAATAGAAGACTTCTAAAATAACAAAGTTACATGTCTGAAGCAACACAAGATCATCACAAAGAAAGAAATTTTCATTATAGTTAACAGGAGAATGTTGCTCAAGAAAGATGTAAACCAAGGTGAATAACTGTTGAAGCTAATAAATGATGAGAAACCTACTAACTATGGCCGCTTAAACTTTTAGCTCAATAATGATGTGTACCAAGGTAAAATAGTGGTTGAATCTCATAAAGAATGATACAAAACCTATTAACTATAGATACATAAAATGAAGGGCATAAAACTGTTAGGATTCCTTAATTTTAGGAGTCCTTAATTTTAGGGATTTGATATTAGTCTTTATTTTCCTATTTAGTTTTTCCTAATTATAGTAGGAGTCTAGACAATGTCTTTGGTTATTTTTCTTAAGCAATCAAATACAATTCAAAACCTTGGGCCAATTTGGAGGTTGATCCCCTAGAAGCGATCAAATTCTTATCTCTTATTCTTAGTTTTTTTTTTTTTCAATTTTTCAAAGTTTTTAGAGAAAGCCGTAGGGTTTTATCATCTGGATTAGAGCCAACGATCCCCACTGTCACATGGACACTATCTCCCTCTTCCCACAATAGCCAACGGAGCCACTCCCCTCTTTTCGCTGCCACCTTCCCTCGGATCGGACACTTCCTTCCATGTTTGTTCTCCCAAAGCCAGAGCAAGAGAAACAATCACCCTCTCTCTCAACCTTTCTCATTGACCACAAACTCATCATCGACGCACCTATGCCCTAAACATAGTAGTGATTCTCTTTCTCCCAATAGTGATTGTGGCGTTTCCTCGGTGTTTTCTCAATCTCCTCTCCGATGCTACCACAGGCCCCAACACCCATGTCGCCAATGGCAACTTCACCTTCAACGCCACCTTCTACTCCCAATAAGCAATGCTCATGTCCTTGACCCGAAATCAAAGACAAAACTTAAGAATTATATATCTACAATCATATGCAATGACTATTGATAATTCTATGAGATCCTAATTTGAAACCTTGGAAGCAAAATTTAAGAGCAGCCTACAAGAAACTCTCAATGATTTCAAAAAGAGTTTGCTTAAGAATTTTAACAAAAATCAACAAGATAGAAGTTCAACTTCTACTAATAAACAACTAGATCGATCTGAAGTCACAGGAAGAGGTTAATAAGAGCATGATGATGGCTACCCTCACATGAAAGTAGAATTTCCTAGATGGGAAAATGGAGATCTAATTGGTTGGATTTCTAGAGCAGAGAAATTTTTTCGCTTTTATAAAACTCCAAAAAATTTTAAAGTGGAAATAGCTTTAATCCAACTAGATAGGGATGATATGATTGGTATAAAACCTATCATGGAGTTCCTTTATGGGAGCAATATAAGAAAGAGTTTCTTATTCGTTTTAGATCATCCGAATATGAAAATGTTGATTGGCAATTGGTCAAGATTCACTAGAATTCTACTATGGTAGAATATGAAAGTCGATTTGAACGACTATCAAATCAGGCTAAAAATTGATCTGAAAGGCAATTGGTGGGAACATTCATTAATGGTCTTAATTTAGACGTTCATTGTGAAGTTAAGGTTCGCCAATCTCGTACTATGACAGCAACAATTTCTTTTACACTATTGTATGAAAATAAATAAATAAAACCGATGAATCAGAAGTGTTAATAAATATGTGACTAACAAGTCAACTACTTAAACCATTCCTAATCGGAATCCTAATACTATAAGACTTATCCAAGAGGAACTCAAAGAACGATCAACAAAGAGTTTGTGCTGGAATAGTGATGAAAAGTGGAGCAGGGAGCACTATTGCAAGCAAAGAAAACTTTTGATGATTGAACCAATTGATACGGAACCATAGATTGAGACTATAGACTCTAATCATGAAGGTATTGATAATGATGAGATTATTGAACTTGTCACACATGTTGTTCATGCATTAGCTTTTGATGATTGAACCAATTGATGAGGAACCATAGATTGAGACTATAGACTCTAATCATGAAGGTATTGATAATATGAGATTATTGAACTTGTTACACATGTTGTTCATGCATTAACTGGCTATTCTAATCTTTAATCTATGAAAGTTAAAAGGCTTTTGAAATGTCGATCAGTTACTATTGTGATTAATACTAGTAGCACTAGCCAAGGTATGCAATACAGACTGGTACCGCCCGGTATAGGCGGTATGTACCGGTCCGATAGGATATCGATACGCGGATCGCCCGCTACCGGTCGATATGATTTTTTATTTTTTTAATTAAAAAATTATTTTTAATAAAAAATCATTTTTTTTTGTTTTGTTAGGCTCGGACAATGTCGCCCGATGAGGAAGGCGACACTCCCGAGGCGACGTCGCACGGGTGATGTCGTTTTTCTATTTTTTAATAGAAAAAATATTTTTTTTTACTTTTCGAACAACATCGCCGAGGGAAATATATATATATATATCTATTTATATATATAATATTTATAATTATAAATATATATTCCGAACGGTATGCTGAAACGTACCGTTTGGTATTCGGTACCGTACCATACCGGAGAAGTGTCGAAACTCCGGTACGGTATGGTATTGCAGACCATGGCACTAACAATTTCATAGATAACAAGGTTATTGCACAATTGGCCTATCGCATTGAACATTGTGATAAGTTTGAGGTAAAGGTTGCTAATAAACAAATTTGAACTCATGATAGTAAGTGTTCTAAAGTGAATCTTGTTATGTATAGCCAAGAGTTGCTCATGGATTGTTTTCCTACTACCATTGGAGGACTATGAGGTTGTGCTTGAAACTGAATGTCTATTAACTCTAGACGATATTTCTTAAATTTTTTCAAATTAATTATGAATTTTTTATCAATGAAAAGCAAGTAATCCTAAAGGGAAAACGTAATAATAAAATCACAACAATTGCTAGCCATAAAATGGAGAGGGTGAAAGGCACACCATGGATTTTTGATACAATTATAGAGCATTGAAGAGGAAGCTGTTGTACCTGAACAAGATAAAAATGTTCAACCATTGCTTAAAGAATTTATGGATGTATTTACAGAACCCTAAGGACCTCCACCTCTTCGATCACATGATCACCAAATTCCTTTACTGCTTAGGAGTGCACTAACTAATGTTCGGCCCTATTAATATCCACACTTCCAAAAGACAGATAAAGAAAATTATTAAGGAGATGCTTGAAGTAAGGGTCATAAGGGCTAGTGTTAGTTCAAATTCCTATTCAGTCTTATTAGTAAGGAAGAAGGATAGTTCTTGACGAATATTTGTAGATTATTGAGCACTCAATAATATTACAGTGAAAGACAAGTATTCTATTCTAGTGGTGGATGAGTTACTTGATAAATTGGGAGGTGCACAAGTTTTCACTAAACTGGATTTACAGTCTAGCTATCATCAAATTCGTGTACATGAAGATGACAGTCAGAAAACTGCTTTAGAATGCATGATTATTACTATAAATTTTTGGTAATGCTGTTTGGGTTAATCAATGCATCGTCTACTTTCCAGAGTTTAATGAATGTTTGTAAGTTTATTCTAATTTTCTTTGATGATATTTTAATATACGGTCCATCTTTAAAAAGTCATTTATTACATTTGTAGGTTGTCTTTACCCTTCTTCATAAGCATTATCTTTTTGTCAAGAAATTGAAATACAACTTAGCGCAATATGAGGTGGAGTATCTTGGCCATATTATTTCTTAAGAGGGTGTTGCAGTTAATCCTTCTAAAATTCAAGCAATGAAAGATTGGCCAATTCCAAAATCAATTAAGGCTCTTAGGGGATTCTTAGGACCCACTAGTTATTATCGAAAGTTTGTGAACTATGATAAAATCAGTGCTCCTTTCACATCACTTTTGCAGAAAGATGTATTTAAGTGGACAGAAGAAACTACTTAAGCTTTTATTTCTCTTAAGTATGCAATGACTATTACACCAATTCTCGCTTTACCAGATTTTTAACAAGTTAGTCGTCATTAAATATGATGCTTCTGGAGTGGGTATTGGGTTTATGGTCGACCTCCTCCCATGATTATAAAATACATGCTTGGTACTTCTAAGGTTGATCAAGTGGACAAAAAACAATTTAATAGGGATAAGATTATTCAACTTCTAAGAGATAATCTCACAGTTTCATAAGCTAGAATGAAGCAACAAGCTGATAAGCATCGTAGTGAGCTAGAGTTTACAATAGGCGATTAGATTTTCCTTTGACTTCAACCTTACAAGCAAACTTCTATAAAGGTTCGATCTTCTATGAAGCTATCTCCTCGATTCTTTGGGCCTTATAAGGTGTTGGAATGCATTGGCTCAGTTGCTTTTCGCTTAGACTTGCCAGCAAGCTCCAAGATAGATACATCCAATTTTTCATATTTCTTGTCTTAAAAAGAAATTAGGTGAGGATGATGTGGTGTAACACCATTTGTTAAATATTTCTTCTATTGGTGAGGTTCAAATCTTGCCTTAAGCCTAGTGATTTAAAAGGCACTAAGGTCCAAATACGTCTGAGACGCTAGGCACTCGCCTAAGCGAAGCAAGGCACTAAATATAAAACTATATAATATAATTAATAAATATAATTATTTAAATAAAAATATGATATTAAATTAAGAAAATCTAAAGTACAAAGTCACAATGTCATATTAACAAAAAGTCTTAAAATTCAAAACAATAAAATTTTACATCAAAATCATTTATCATAATCAATATTATCATTATTTTCAAATAAATCATCTTCATTGAGATCATCCTCTTCCTTTTGTCCTTCCTCTACATCAAAATATGTTTCATTCTCTATGTCTTCAACAACAGCAGGAGCCGAGCTTCATGTTGTTGCACTCACCTTTCTCTTCGTCATTTATCCTTTATATGTTTGTAAGTCTCTAGCACCTGAAGCTTTTGCCACATCTCCCCATATCAATTTATCATCTTCAAATACAAGCTCGTCTTCGGTATCTCGCAAGTTGGCACCCATTTCTCCCATCAACCATCATTTGAATCATTAATACGTTGTAATGAGATTGTATCAATTCTATTTTGTAAATCATGACGAGCCATCAAAGCTTGATTATACTTTATGTAAACAAGATCATATAATCGTTAATGCTCCAACCAATCTATTCTCTTTGAGTGAATATATTATATCATATAATTTAAAAATATATTAATACATCTATCTAAATAAATAAATTAATTGAAACAAAAATAATTAGTGATTCTTACATGCTTAAAGACACTTTAGTTTCGCTCATAACTCGAAGCACTACATGTCAAACTAAGTATTTTGATAAAAAATTGCTGCAAGTTCGAGGTAGAATTTCCAAATAGACTCTACCATTCAACTACAAGATTTATGTTATTATTAGCAATAACAAAGTAATAAACTATAAATGAAATTAATTATATCAAACTATTGATACCTGAAGATGCAATTGTCCTGGATCGAACAAACATTGGAATTCTAAAAAGACCTTCGACATTTTTATATAAAGATAATTGACGAATAATCTTATCTTACACTTCAAGGCTTGGAACTAATCTTGTAACGCACTAATATAACTCATCCAAAACTTCTACATCAAACCCAACAGATTTACTCTTATAAAAGAATTCTGGGTTCAAATAATATTTTACTGCATGTAAGAGACGATGAAGTTGACAATTCCATCTTTCGTCAATGATTGTAAAAATTTTCTCATATTTTTTTTTCATTTTCATTAAAAGACCTTTTAATCGTCTCCTTTACTTTATTCATAGCCTTATAAATATATCTCACTGTAGGCTTATTTTCATTATCCACCAACCGAAGGACTCGAACAAGAGGGTCTATTACCTTTAAAATATAAACTACATGATTCTAAAAGGATGGCATTAAGATGATATCAGTGGCTCTCTTGCCCTTTGCTTTTTTTGCCCATTTGCTTGTCATCTATTTCTCAGAGGTAAATATGTTTCTCAGGTTATGTTTTTGACAATACACACTCTGTAATGTCAAGGATGAAGTAACAAATCGGGTGACACCATATCTCACCAATTCTTTATTGTCTGTGAATTCTCTAAGCATATTCAAAACCCCAGTATGATTATAGAAAAATGCAACAATAAAGATTGCTCTTTCTAAAGTTTTCTTGATGTCGAGGATCTTTTTAATATCCTTCAATAGTAAATCAATACAATGTGTCGCACATGGAGTCCAATATAAGTGTTATATTTTTATTTCAAGTAATTTACCTGAGACAAAGGATAACAAAAATGATAAGACTTAAGAGTTTAACACATTTAATTGAAGATAAAATAATTTAAAATTTAAAAAAAAATCAAAAGATTAATATTACCAGCTAATACATAGTTGCTTCCATTGTCGGTTATGACTTGAACAACATTTTGTTCTCCAATTTCTTCTACGAACTTGTCAAGCAAATCATATATCTTGTCTCCATATTTCATAAAAAATAAAGCATCGATTGACTTCACAAATATGATTCCTAAAGAACAGTTAATCATAAAATTAATTATATTCCTGCATCTCCTATCAGTCCAAGCATCTGACATAATAAAGCAATCATGTGTTGCCCATGTTTCTTTATGGCCTTTTAGTAAGTCATTTGTATAATTCAACTCTTTTTTCAACATAGAACTCACATCTCATAATAACTTGGAGGTTTTAACCCTACACCATATCTTTCAATAATTTCAGTCATCTTCTTAAAACTGTTTACATGAGTTATACTAAGGGGAAGACCAACCTGATAGAAGAAGCGAGCAATGTGTTGAATTGTTCTTCCTCTTATTTCTTTATCACAAACATCACTTACATTTGTTTGTCTTAATTTTGAGCCTCCTACTTGCTTTTGTTGTTTCTATGATCCTTGAAACATACATAAATCCATCGGTCCTTTTTTACCCTTCTTAGTACTCATAACTTCTTTTTTTCGTTGTGTACTTTTTTTCCACTTGGGTTGGTACTCATAGAATAATCTTCTTCATCCTTGATATGTTCAACATTATCCTCTCGGTCGTAAGATTCATTCTTTTGTATTTTCTTTTCATTCATATAAGCCAGCAACTCTTCTTTTACCTTAGGTGGACATTTTTTACAAACTACTGTATTCTTGAAATTTCATACTAGATGTTGTTTTGCATGAAAAATACCACTTATAGTAGTCTTATCACAGAAGATGCAAGTCACTACATTAGGATCTTTAGGATCATTTAGATAATTATACTTCCACGCAGGATCCTTTTTTGATGTCATTGGAGAATCAATTGAGTTGCTTTGTACACTTGCCATTTATCCTGAAATCCTAACAACAATTTCAAATGAATAAAGATTAGCAATATTAAAATAAAAATAATATATTATTAATCTAATAAATAAAAAATACTATTACTAGTATATAGTTAACAATATATTGTTAATATACTGCTAACAATATACTAAGTCGAGTTGATATGAAAAGAGTGTAAGAAGAGTAAGACCGAGGTCTGGCGATTGAGAGCAAATGACAGGATTTGACGAGCAACAACGGCAATGATTTAGCGGCGACATTGCGTAAAGAATAAAGTGGTAGCGGCAACGAAGAGCAATGACAGCGAAGAGAGGCAGTGGCAGCGGAGAGAGGCAACGATAGCAAAGAGGAAACGTCGACAGCAAAATCACGAGCAGGGTTAGGTTGGGGAAGTCACGAGGGAGGCTGATATCGATACTTTAGTTGGTTCGATTGAACTAACTAACGCAAATAAGACCAAACCAGACCTAAATCATTGGTTCGGTCTCCTGATTTAACTCGAGCAGTCGCCCAAAGTGTCCGACGCCAGGGCTTGGGCGAGCACCCAAGCGGCACCTCTTTGAAGCGCACCACCTAGACATGAAACGAGGCACTTGAGCCTTGCCTCATCTCGCCCGAGCATCTAGGCGAGCACCCGAACACCTTTTGAAATCACTACTCAAGCCATACTTATCGACGTGTTGTGATGCACCATAGATATCCTGTCACTAAGGTGCGTGTCCAATGGGCCAACTTACGAATCGAAGATGCCATTTCAGAGTCTTACAAAGCATCGGAGAAGTTTCCAAAATTCATTATTGCTTAACCTTGAGGATAAGACTATTTTAGAGAGACAAAATATTAGGATTCCTTAATTTTATGAGGCCTTAATTTTAGGGATTTGATATTAGTCTTTGTTTTTCTATTTAGTTTTTTTTAATTATGGTATGAGTCCTTTGATATAGCTAATTAAGGATTACTATTTTTATTTATTTCCTTTGTTAAAAATCTTAGTCCTAGTTGACTAAGGATTGAATAACTCTAATATATATATATATATATATATATATATATATATATATATATATATATATATATAATGCCTTTGGCTATTTTTCTCAAGCAATCAAATACAATTCAAAGCCTTGGGCCAATTTAGAGGTTGATCCCTCGAAATGATCAAATTCCTATCTCTTGTTTTTAGTTTTCTTTCCAATTTTTCCAAAGTTTTTAGATTAAGCTCTAGGGTTTTATCATTGGACAATCTGTTCTATTTACAAGTGACAAAAAGGTTGCAAGTAGATCTTGGCCTAGCCTAGTGGTTGCACTCTTTTCCTCAATGATGTTTTGTGTTTTAAATATTGAAGGATCTGGCACAGATTATTCCTAACCAGAGGTGATGTCCCCATTGACCGCACCATACTAGTGGCGCCACTTGTATCTGATGACACATATGAGTGATATTAGTAAATTTCATGGTCAAGAGCTAAGAAACATTACCACGTATAATCATAAGCATGTCAACATGGCAATTGATACTCCTATTTGTTGTCATGATGCGTAGATAAAAACCAATTATTGGAAGGAAACCTTGGTCTCCTCAGTTACTTCTCTCTCCAGAGAAAAAGGAAAGGCTACAATAGCAGTGAAGATGAGAGAAAAACACAAGTAGAGTGAATTGAAGCTAAAAGGGGAAAGTACACTAGCGGCAGCTATCATGCACGAGCACATCTCTCAATTTGTTGTTCTCATGTGCTTCCATGTCTACCAACTAAACAACCTTAGAAGAATATTTTATATAAATAAATAAGTCCAACTTGATTTAAATTTAGAAATTTATAATTACTAATTATTTTAGGAAATGATTTTAAAGCAAAAGCTAAAATATACACATTAAATAAGATCTCTATAAATGGGTTTGATGGAGTTCCGACTTTAAATGTATTAAACAATTCTAGAACTTTAAACTTTTGTGAATTGCATAGAAAGAAAAAGTGTGATAGAACTACAAAAATCATTAGCATGACATGCAGTAACTTCTGCATTGCATCATAACCACAGACCAAAACTGTGACAAAAGATTTGGAATGCCTGCCTCCACCAAATTCAAGGTTGAAATTGCATGATGTCAACCTTTAATTTACTAGCAAATATCAAATTATTATCCTAGGTTACTAGCAAAAAAACATTCACTCACTACCATAGACATCTACTTTTAGGATTATGTTTGACTGTTAGACATAAAAACCCAAAAGAAGATCTTTTTATATTGAACTCCTAAAGAAAGCTTGATTTAGATAGGAAGAAACTAGGTGCCATCAACACAAAAATATCAGTAATGTTTAAAGTGAACCGAGTCTGGAACTACACAAAATGGTACCAGAGAACAATGGGCCATTGAGATTTACTTGCAGATTTATCCCCACAAAAAGAATGCAGGTGCTAACCTTGCTGCTACAAACTTCCTTATTTGTCGCAACGCAACCACCATTGACATTGGTTCTGCTAATATAAAGCTCACTCAAGATCAATGACTGCTAATTTAGTCTCCTCTATTAACCACACAAGCCAGAGTCAATCTTCCTATAATGCTTGGCATATCAAAATGACTTGGCACCAACAAGTAAAATCAATGATAGTTCCAACTAATTTGACATAAATAAGAGATCTGAACTTGCAAATTCGTGCATCCAAGGAACTTTGTCAAGCTGCTTTGCAAATCCTCAATTTCATTACAACTTACACAACTATTCACGTAAATCCTCCCTTCAATAGGAATAGAACTTTCTTTTAATTTGCTATGCAAGATTCTCCACCTCATGTTTCTAAGTATCACTCACCACAATGATGAGTTACTCTGGTTTTACCTCTTATCACGAAACTAAGTCTCATTGCCACAGTATTTACTGGATCTTAAGAAGCTTCATCAATCCTTCAAACTCAGGATGAGAAATATTCATACCATGTGCTTCCTAAACAAAGCAAATCGAGTATATTGGGATCCGTAAGGTGCCCAAATCTGGTTCCTGAAACCCTAAATATAGTTTCAGACGATCAATCATTGACGCTAGCTAACATGCCCGCTCGATTTAGGCTCGATAGCAAGAAATATACTGGTCATGTCCGTATGTAGATAAGAAAACAAGAACAGAGCACGACAAACACACGGAACAAATCGGGAGCAAAAGAAATAGGGAGTTCGATCGGATTACCGGGCGGAGGCATCGGAGGCGGCGTAGGAGGAGGAGAAGAAGGAGACGGTGGCCCACTCGTATTTGGGTCGCATCTGGTACTCTCTCAGCTGCTCCACAAGGTTCGATCGCGTTATCATCCTTCCCGATCCAAACGAAGGACGAGACCAAATCGATCGCCTTCTTTATGTCCTGTGTCTGTCGAATCTCCACTACGAGGGAGAAGAGATCGACAGGCCTCTCTCTCGCGGCGATCGATCGAGCATCCGCGAATTAGAGGAAATCAACGCACAAGTCGACGCCCCGGCTCGAGAATTCCCGATCCGATCAGATCGGTGCTTCGCGTGCCAGATTCCTTTTTCCTGGATTGGCGCCAAGGTGCATTACCCTCGATCAATAGGCGGGCCTCAGGGCTTGCTATATATACTTGACGGCGATTATCAATAGTGATTAACCAAAGTTTAATTTGTAAATTTGGGCAAAAGAGTTTCTATTTGTTTATCATCAAATTTAACTATCTACAACTATATTGTTTTTTCATTATTCCTATTTATAATTATTTTTTTCTAGAATAGTATCGTTTTAACATCGGGCAATATCTCTGTGAAATATCCATATTTTAGGTATTTGTCAAAAGATGTCCCTCTTTTGTCAAACGGTATCCTTAATTTAAAAAATATCTAAAATACACTTCAAAAGCTTTTTTTAATCAAATTTTCTCACCTGTTTTTTTTAAAAAAATTAACTATTATAATATTTAACTTGTTTATAGTATTTCTTTAATAATATTTATATATTTCATTAAGGTATTAAAAATATTATAAATACTATTGAAAAATAATGTAAGTAACATTATGTTGTGTTTCTTTGGTTGTATGATAGGTCATTTACAATATTTTTGAATAAATATTACCGTATGTTTATTGTGAAGATCAAAATATGCTAAAAATACTATAGCAGACGGAAAATTTTTGAGATGATAGTTTGACTATAAATTAGGAGTATTGTTTGAAAAAAAGAAGATGGGAAGTACCGAGTGAAAAATATCCAAAAATATAGATTTTTTTTAGGAAAATCGCCGCATAACATTTCCCGTGGATTATTTTTTGCTGCATGAAACTACCTTGTCTTAATGTTTCATGCTTAATTTTTGTTTGTTCACTCGTTTTATTTCTCCGTAATTAACTGTTGCTTGATTTTTCAATTACCATTAATGGAGCAATCAAGCCCCACAAAAAATATATATCTAATGTCTTAACCATCTATTTGTTTTCGTTTACTCCACCCAGTTTCTCAAGTAGAAATTGCAGAGTTCTTTCTTTTTTTTCGTGAATCGACAACCACCTGCGTAATATCGAATTCTCTTGCCAGTAAAAATAGCAATAATATTGAATAACATGTAGTTCAATGGACAGTCTGCATTGCATATTAGCTCCTGTGTAAACAAGGCTAATGAGTGAATATTGTGAGATCATGATGCACATAGGCATGACTCAGCCTGGCATGCACAAAAGTAAGTGACTGACAATAGTACTAACATATTCATATGGAATCAACCACACATGAATCTGCAACTCCCCAGCATCATTTTGTTCTGCAACTTGGTCCAGATACAAACTCAACTTTATTTGGCAGAGATGCAGTTCAACTCAAGGAATAGTATACACAGGAGAAGATTACTTACAGAAACAACCCTCTTATCCTTCTTTGCCCTCTCAATTATGTCATAAGGACAAAATTTCTGATGATACAATCTTGTAAAGACCTCATTGTGGATAGCTTTCTGATGGTTATAATGGAGTATAATGAATCACATAGTTAGTGTATCAGGAAGAGCAGTTGGTGCTCCCAAAATCTTACCACCAACATCGGGAAAATACTCATGGTTGGGCAGAGGCCGGACCTTACCATCAGCTTCCACCTTGACAGGGTACTTCAGTAGGTGACCTTTCAGCGGTATTATTTCGTCTGCAGTGTATCTCGACCAGTTATCTTCTGCTATCCTATTTACAAATTTTACACATTCCGTGCTATCAGGCTTCTCGAAGCGGTCATCTACCATGCCTAGATGCTCTGCCCACAGTGACATCCTATATCCATATACCTGCAGCAGTTCAAATTTTCTTTAATATGGAAAGCACTTAGGATAATACAGTATGGTTTATCAAGTTTATTTTTTTTCTAAAATATTGGAAGTTAGCAGTTCAAATTTTCAAGTATCCTGTAGTGGTACTTCCAGTACAAACTTGAAATTGTAATAAATGCTATGATATGGATTCACAGGCAAACCCAGAGGGCATGTAAGTTAGAAACCTATTGCAAGTCCAATGTCTTATTAGCACAATTACCAAAAAAACACTCAAGATTATAAAATCCATCCAATCAGTGAACCAAATAGCTGATTCTGTTTGCAAATTGAAATAAACTTAGCATCTCAGATCTACTCATTGGCGAATTAGTCTATGCACATCCACTCCATTCTTCAGCTACATTTACAACTGAACTTTGCATAAAGAGTTTGATTTCACCAAAACCTGGTTTATTGTACCTAAGATGGCAATGTAAATAATTAAGAGTGAAATTGGATCACTTTATATTAGTCACTGCACCAAATTGGGCAAACAGTAAGGAAGATTATCACACCGTCCTATCTCTATGAAAGGATCATTATGGTTAGAAGTGAAGGAACTCCTATAAAAGGCTATCTTTCAAGCAGGAAATGCTAGATAAATGAAATCACCCTTATGTTACACATTAATGTATATTGAAGCTTGGAGATGGTTCAATAATTGTATACTAAGCTATCAAATACATATGATGATACAGAAACTAGAAAGATAGAGCATGAGTATAATTAATGCCACTAACCTGGCCATGTGGATGTCTTTTGTTCTTAGTCCATGTATGATTAGGTTGATAAGCTCCCATGGCTATCTCAGTATCTCTTGAGCCAGCCAAAGATCTTTGGTTAATATTGGCTGAACCAATCATCACATACTCATCATCTACAATCATCCCTTTTGCATGAACATATATCATGAACCGTCGGAACTTTTGTGACAGTGACTGAGCTTATTCAAGATGGAATGGTAACAGTATTAGTTGTGAAGAGCAGTAAAAGATTTGATAAGACAATACCTGTTTATATTTCAAAAATTATCTAGAGTATGACATGTAAAATACTGTTTCCATTTAAGTTAATTCACAATTACAATACAAGTTTTTACAAGGAAATGGTTATTAAGCAAATTACCTGCACATGACAAGAACAAAATAAAAAATGCTTGGCATTATGTGAAGACTGCAAGGCCTAATGCAGACTTGAAACAATCCATAAGAAATATAGGAGCTTTTAGAATTGAAGTGTGTTCTTACAAGCTAAGAATACCACCGAAAAAGCAAACATGAAACTAAGCTACAAAGATTCAGCATACAAATATTCAATGTTTGAATTACATCCACACCAAACTGTACAGTATTGGACTTTGATTTTTTGTTAAATGGGTCTATTCATATGATTTTGGGCCCAATATGATAAAAATGGTGAAGTGTCTTTCTAGAAACATGCAAGTGAGCATACTCTGAAAAAAAAAATAAAAAATAAAAATCCCACCGTAAAAAAACTTTAAGTATTATGCTGGCACAATTTGTTGTTAACACATTTTGGCACCACATGGTGTGGTCAGTACACACCGTGCTGACCAATAGAGCCATACACCAGTGCTACAATAAGACAATTCTTTTCTTGTAGAAGTAAATAACTCGATTTTTCTAATTGGTGATTGCAAGAAAAAGAAATTACTTGAGAAAATAAATTCAAATTATGTCATTGATACAGTACCATTGGGCTTTTATCTAAAGATTGCTGTTGCAAGTTATCCTTTGGTGCTATTTCACGATTGCCAAGACAATAGAAATTAAGGAAATCTTGTGGATGTGCATTTTCAAGGTTCATGGATTTGAGCTCCTGTGCCACAATTTCATACATCATCTGCATTGTCTGGCCCTGCAAAGATCATAAATATTAATAATAAATTCCACTAAATAGAACAATGAAATCACAAAAAATTTAATGGCAGGCAGGATGAACTCCACAGCATCTTAAAAGATGATGTCAAATTATCAATATGCAGTTCTATGGGCAGAGAATTCCATGGTGGCATGCAGCAATAGGTGATTCACCACAGACATGCTTTCTCCAGAAATATCAAATGTGTCTTTCATAAGATTACCATGATTAAAATCTTGACATACACAGTTTTCTAAAGAATGATGATGATATGAACCAGCAAGTTGATCATAATTCTATTAAAGACCCTTTAACTATTCATGGAGGACCAATGACAAGAGCTAAAGCTAAAAGGATGAAAGAAGCTTTAACTTGTTTATTGGAAAACATTTGAAAGGATCAAGCTAGTCAAGACTCAGTCAAGATTCTATGGTTGGAAGAAGAGCCTAAAATGATCAACATGATCATGAAGAGAGAAGGACAAATTTGAAGACCTCATCTTAAAGAATAAAAGTCCATTCAGCCATGTTTACCAAAAATCATAAATTTGGAATATAAATGTTATTTAATGCATTCATTCCCTTTGTACTAAGCCTCATACTATATAAATGAGGCTGACTCCCAATGTAAGACAGACAATTTGGGAAGTATAACAATTCTTCAACACCGGTGAGTGTTTTGTTTTTAAGTTCTTGCGTGAACTTTAGAACTTATCAGGCTTTTTTGCTTGTGGCATTCAAACCAAATCTTTGCTTTTCCTTTGACTTATCAGACTTGTTAGTTTGTGGCATCTTAAGGGAATTCAAAGTGCTATTCTAGTTATTTCATCAATTTTCTATTGATAAGTGATTAGAATAGTTTTCCTTACTTCATTCTTGAACAATCCGCCTTGTTTTCAATTCGTTGGAGGGTGTCAATTTGCATTCCATATGTATTATAGTTCTTTAGCTATCGGGGTGTATGGTTGCTAAATTAATGATTTCCATCAATTTAGCAAATTTTTGGTGATTACTAAAACACATGACAAATTTTTGGTAACACTGTTGATAAAATATTATAAATCATCAATTTAGCAAATTTTTGGTGATTACTAAAACACATGACAAATTTTTGGTAACACTGTTGATAAAATATTATATCCTACAAAGTTTCTTTTAAAAGTTTGACGTTCAAGCATGACCTATTTATCTGATGAGCCAAAATGGAAAAGTTATGTGGATGCTATTGTGTGGATGATTCATCACCAATCAGTATATCTAGTATGAAAAAGGATATGAGTCAGAAAGGAAGAGACATATTAGTCCATCAATAGAAATTATGTTTAATTTGTACTTAATTATGACCTGTAACTAGAAAATTTTCTAGGTTAAGATTAATCACAATGCTTAGCTTAAGTTCTAAAAAAGCTAATTCACATTATTCTGTTGACTGAAAGATCAATACTAGAATATATGAAGGGCATTCCTCAGAAGCATTTGAACATTATCTTCTAAAGTAACATGATACCTGCCAAAAAAGAATTTCTTGCACAGCATTGGAAGTTGGATCTCCTTCAGGCCACATTGGTATAACAACATAAACTGCAAATCGTTCCTTTGCTCTAATTTTGCTGGCAATTTTCAGAGCTAACTCCACAGGTATTAGATTATCAGCACCTATTGATACCAAAAAAGTTTCAAACTTAATGAATCTTGCATATGGGACAGGCAGAAAGTAGCAAGAATGAAATTTGACACTAGAACATGATGCCATATTGTCATTAATTTTGTTGCAGATATTTTGGCAACCGTCAAACTCTATTGAATGAATAATGATTGGTGCTTACAAAGTAGTGGTTCCTATGTCAAGTAAAATCTGCATATGTTATTTTATGAAGGGATGCTAACTAAGCATCACCTAAGAAAATTTTAAAATTATAAATGAATTGATATAGCTATTAAGCAAAAAGGATTGTCATAACCAAAACTGTTGCAGACAGTTTAATTTGCATGATTGGCCTTCACACAATTCAATCTTCAAACCACAAAGTCAAGGTTTTTCAGAAAATTTTTGTGCCTTACATAAAAGATGGTAAAAACAATATATATATATATATATATATATATATATATATATATATATATATATATATATATATATATATATATATATATATATATATATATATATATATATATACCATCAGATCTATCCCTCCCAGCTATTAGTTTTCTTATTATATGATCTATGAACTCTTGCATTGGTACCTAACTACCTATAAATATTGCTGGTAATACATTCAGAAACTATGATTGATGATAGAAGCATGTATGAAACAAGAGTGACTTGATAATACATATCCTGTCCTATGGATAATGTTGGCTAACATTTGGGTCATTCTCTGGATATGTATTTGCATTGTATCTAATTCTATGAAAAGTGGCTAATTCTATGATTCTTGTTGATACTTTAAAAAATGTCTATTAGCAGGGCTTCTAGTCATCAGATACTAACATACTAATGATGGCGAAGATAAATCGTTAATTTCTGGTTTTCTCATATTTAGTATCATTAAATAGAGAGCTTGGGGTTCAGGATTTTGACTTCATTTACAGAGCATTATACCATGGTCAATAGATTTTTGCAGTCAATTATATGCAGTTATGCATTTCTTGGTGGTTATAGATCACAATTTCTAACAAAAGCACTTGAAAATCAAAATGATTCCTGTGTTCTGAAATGTAAGCGGGAGGATGTAAATACGTGATTGCTGCAAAACTGTACCATAGGGGATTAAGCAAACCTGAGTTTTTATAAGATGGCCAAGCAAATGAAGAACCAAGAAAATACTGATTTTCAATGTATATGAAACGTTGAGCAGATCTGATTGCCTTCACATATGCTGTGTGGATGCTCTTATCAATGACCAGATTCTTTCGACAAACAAGATTCTGAAAAAGTCAATAACAGATAATAAATAAGACAGAAAAAGGTACTGGAACTGTATGGTTCTAGTGAAATACTTAGCAAAACAAGCATTTATATTATTTTTCTAAAAACCAAGGTATGCATCCACTTGATCTCCACTTGTTAATAATGACAAAGGTGGATAGTTACAAAATAGATGCTACCATATCCACCAAAGCCAAACACTGACCATTTTCAGAGATTCTTGGACATTGCTGGGAAATCCTTTTACTGATCCAGAGTCTATAGATCGAAAGATCTGACAAATTAAAGAAGATCATGAAGCTTTGAGTAACATTTAAACTAAGCCTGAAGGTATCTAGCAGCTAATTAGTGGCATACTACCTGAACATGCCAGTTTTCAGAGTCTTCTTCCTGGGAAACCCATAGACTCGGATCACCATCTGGAACAGAAGGTGAAGGACTTAGTATCCATGAAATTCGTTCAAGATGTATTAGTGCATCATCATGCCATCGAGATGCTTTTCTAAACCGTAGACTAAATTCCCGCCATTTTGTTGCCTTTCGCCAACGCTGCTCAAAATTCTTTAGGATATCATAAGCAGCAGGACCTTCAATTTTGCAATGTAAATCATGCCATGGTTGTCTTGGGCCTTTAGTTCCTGCCTAAACAAAATAAGAAATAATGAAAAATCAATAAATTTACATCAAACAAATGGTATGCCAAAACTCTTAGATCTCCATTGAGCTAACATGTTTATCTTCAGCTTTAACAAAAAGCTTGCAGTATATATAAATCAGATAAGGAGTAATCTTGGGCTGGGCCTCTAGGTTTTGCCTAAATAAAACCAGAGAATACGAAGAGAAGCTCATAGTGTTGCATAAAATCCATAAAATCTCAAACATCCTATATATGTCTAATAAGCAAACATGTTTATCTAAGGGCCTCTGCATGTAGCTTGCTGAATCTATAGGTCCTTAAATGAGGAATCATGAATTTCCTATATTCTTAGATGTTGACATTGTTGTCTAGATACACAAGGAAAATTATCTGTCATATGCATGTGTGTGCCATTAACCAAAAAAAGAAATGACACAACTTATTGGTGTTTCATATTTTATCAATGGCTTATAGAAAATTCATATCCAAGATGAGGTGCACAGGAACTTTGAATCTGTAAAGGTCTTCCTCATGTAGACACTGCAATCACCTAAATTCTGTACAGAAACATAGAGAAACATTATCATTCAATCTGGAGCACGAGGTTGTAGATATCCATCCAACCAGAAATCATGATGCAAATCATGTTACTTCACATGGTTGATGGTTCGATGATTAATATCTATTGATGTCACAAACAAAATTTTCCAACTTCAAAAATTATTATTAAGAGTTGCTATTCAATAGATGGTGCACCAAGTAAACAAACATAGCAAGTTGCATCCCAAAACCACAACTCTAGAAGATTAAATCAGAATGCAGAAAATGAACTCACAGCAAATGTGGGATTATGGATATCATTCAAAAAGACTGTATCCATATCACAAAAAAGTCTATGATCTGGAGTATCATAGCGACCATCACAAAGATCTAGGCCTCCAATAAAAGCAGTAATTTTTCTCTTATTTCCAGAAGCCTGTGTATCAACCAGTACACATTTCTGATGGTGTGTGAAAAGGGTCCCTACCACCTGTATGAAGAGAATAAACAAGGTAACTATACTGCAAAATAGAAGTAGGATTGGAAAACATTGACTAAAATTCTCACTTGTTCTTCCTAAAGATTTCAAATTTCTGCTCACAAGATAAGGATTCTCCAGTAGGAATTATTACTGTATTTAGTTGGCTATACAATACCACTTACTTTCACATAATGTGCAGTTGGCTATATAACTGTATTAAGAGTATCTTTTATATCTACTTGCAAAGAAAACTCATCAATTTGTTGCTTTATAAACCTTCATCCAACAGGAAGATAGTATATCACATATAGATGCTTAAAACTGAATAAATGGGATCGCTCAAGCAACTTATATCATTATCATAAGACATTATAGTCAGCAAAAGAAACATATTATTAATTGGAATTAAAGTGATAACAAGTAAAATACAAACAGTAGAGTACTGTTCAGTTACTGTCTGGCATGCACGGTTCATTGTGCTCTCCAGAGATATAGTCCATACTAAATCAAAAAGGGCGAAACTATCCTGTTCATGTACAGGTCCTTACTGACTTACATGGTTGGTATTTGAATCCATGCAGAAACTGTGTCAAATTATCAAAAATATATCCAACAAAAGCTTTTAATAGATCAAATAGAATTTGAGGCTATGCTCATGTGTTGCTTGAGTGTAAGCCTAATATCACCAAGAACTTATTTGTTTCATTCAAAAGAAATCTAGAACAAAATATTTCAGGATCCAACATACAGCAAGATACTAAACTACTCCCATTTAATTTTTAGCAGTGGAGAATTTCCTCACAAGGAAAAAAATCATACAATGGAGAAACCTCAATTATGGAACTATAGAGTAGTGCCCTATATTTGTCCAAGTTCGAAGTCAATCCAGGTTAAATGACTATTGCATTATCAAACAATCTTTCTCAATTGAAATAATATAAGCACTAGTGTTACAAAGAATACCAAATTGATGGACACAAATGGCAAATGGTTAAATTAATATGCAGTTTAATCCTGTTGATTAGTCTTTATGTTCACAAAACACTACTTTTCCAATATATTATTTATCAAATGTTGCAGTTTTCACTCTAAAACATGTAAACTCATGCATTGTCAAAATTTATCCAGACAAAGTGCTAGGCTATATAATTCGATAATAAGATTATTCACATAATTCAATGGTTAGCAGCTATGGGACGTTTTAGCTGAAGGGATCTTTTCATGTACCTACAACTGACTACCCATGTAAAATTTTAACTAGATTGTATAGAGAAAGAAGAATAACACTATCAAAAGATATGACAGTGTGAAGCTTGCCTGCTGCTTGACAATGCTAAGCTTACTGCTGGCATAACGAGGTGATAACACACAAATAACAGAGGAATGCTTGAAAAACTTCCGTGTCTCTTCGTCATGCGTTTGCATTACACCGCTCTGCAAAAATTATATGCAAATGCAGATCAATCATTTTTATTCATACGTCTCACTACATTAGTTTACTCAGAAGTAGCCTTCTTTAGCTTTGTTGTTATTCCATTAATATATATTCTATACATATAGTGTTATGCATCATCATTTTAGACTGGATTCCTGCAAGAATAACTATGGCCTGTCACTTATGACAGCATATGAATCACAAGGGTAGCTAGTAAAGATAAAGGGGAAACCATGATCTAAAATATGAATAACAAAAGATAAAACACTAGAATCAATTTAACCCAGAAAAAGATTGCATTTTTTTTGTAAATTTTGTACTTTCAATTAGCAATACATCTGATAAGGGTAAAGGCTTTAGATAGTATATTAGTTGCTGCATACCTCTCGAAAGCATCTTCTAAGCATCGTTTGGTAGAGGCTTGACTCACATGGTTTTTGAACTCAAGTCATGACAAATATGGTAAACAAAATTGCCACTCGTGATGTGTGAAACAAGTTGGGACCTTTATGCCTCCTGGCAAATCTCTGATCTACCAATGTAACAACATGGTTGGCCATGTTGCCTCTGCTATCGTAACATCATCTGCAAGGATCCTAGTAAGACTTGTGTGTTTGCCTAAAGTTGAGGAAATTGTGATACTAAATGGCCCCATATTATATATGAGCCAAGGCTTTAGGCAGTGTATGAATTGCTATTGATCTCCAAAGAGGATCTTCAGTGTACTCCTCAATGTAGCTCAGTCCTGTGATTTTCAAGCTTGAGTCATGACAAGGTTACCATGGTTTCATAAGCTATTTTTTGTAGATCTTTAACAATCTTACATCCTAGTGATCTCTAAATTGGCTCTAAATATTATACATCCACAAAACACACTAAGCACAAACTTACGATGAAATCTAAGTAACCTTCTTGATGGAAATTATGTATAATTTAATGACCAAAACCTCAAAGCAACTTTCTCTTTTGTGGCAAACCTCCAGATGATTTTGTTATTGCAAAATAACATAAATAACTAATCATATCCAGTCTTATGTTTAAAAATTCATCAACATGTTGGATGAATTATATGTACTACAGGCTTCTGATGTTCAATGCATGTTATCGTATGAGGTAGCACCTAAGAGTAAAGACATGCATTTTTGAAAGCTTCTTGGTACATAATAGATTGCAACTGATGTCATTCTCTTGATTCAGTAGTGTCAAGGAATCTGAAAAGGACATTATCATATGAAATAGAACCTAAGAGTAAAGATGTGCCATCTTGAGAGCTTGTTGGTTCATAATAGACTGCAACTATTGTCATCCTTTAATTCAGTAGTGCCGTGGCTCACAAGGCCTACTAACTCAATAACTTATAACTAGTGGTTCTTAGGCACCCTGAAATGTTTAAAGTCAAGCATAATAGTCGTCTAACCAAGGTTTGTCATGCCACAGTATATCGCCAGATATGGGTGGTACGTATTGATCCGACTGAGGATTGGTACACAATCCACCCTGTATTGGGTGGTATATGCTAAATGATCCCGTATCACTTGATATAGGGTTTGTGCAGCAAAAAAGTCAAAATCCGATTATTAACAATTTGTACCGATCGAATTTCGACCATTATCAATGAATGGCTTAGATTTGACCAGTTCCAGTGGTCAGATCCATTTGAAAGGGGTTTTAAGCTCTTTTCTCTCACTCTTTCATCCTCTTTCACTCTCTCAAACTTCCCAACTCTCTTAATCTCTTTCTCACTCAGTTCTTTTTCTTATTCTCACACTTGCACTCTCTTAAAACTTCACAAAACTATGATTTGTGATTTGGATTAAGCTTGGAAGGCTAATTAAGGAGGATTAACACCTAAGTTAGAAGAAGAACTTTCTAATCAAATGTATAGTAAAGGTACCACTACCAGAAAGGGAGGATTAACACATCGATTACTTGATTCATTTTAATCTTAAAGTTTAAATTGTTTAACTCATAATCTAATAATTCAAATCATTTCTTTGTAGATAATTCAATATCAACGAAAGGATGGCCCATAACATACTACAAAGCTGCTCCTCAAATCCCAAAAAAGATGTGTCACTATTCTTTTTTAATTTGGATTATTTTTACTAAATTTATATTTATTTTCAACCTAAAACCCCTAATCTAACTTTTTTTCCTATTTTTAAAAAAACTTGGAGCTATTTTTTTATCATTTTTTTGTGTTGTCTATACACCCTCTGTACTAACACATGATACACTGGTAGGGAGGTGCATACAATACCATCGGCCGACCAACACACCAGTTTGGACCGGTAACACAAACCTTGGGTCTAACTCTTTCTCATCTCTCAATGTATAGGGTGTTATAGTATCCCCAAAAATCAATAGGTCATCATGACCATACACAAACGTCCATGACTAATTTTACTTGACTCTAAAATTAAAAATAATAGTAGAAATAATCATGTTAACAATTGATGGAAAAATGAAAGTAAAAGCTTGGTTAAGAGAAATAATAAGTGTAAGAGAAATAAAAAGAACAAAAAAGTCTTTCTAGATAAGGATTTGGGGCTTTGGTGCTTTGCCAATTTTAATCAAGGACAAGCAGACTGAAAAAAAAAATGGCACTCTCATTTCCAAATAGTGATGCAGCACCTGAACTTTCATCTATGCACATATAGTGTCAGGATTTAGTTAAGTTGCATTTGCATTTGCATATTCCAAGCAGTGCATGCATCTTATTAGAACTCCAATTTTTCAAGCAATTAAGCTCTTTTTTTTTGGAAAGAGATTGAAACCCAAAGGTCACAGCATAAATGACAAAAAGAAATAAAGGAGGTTGAAAATATGAGAGGATGTGCATTAGCAAGAAAGTGTTATTGAAGCAATATACTCCGGAACTGAAACTAGTGACTATTGTAGAGCTAAACTAGCCAATAAACTCAGAATCTAGAAATTAGCATTTTTAAAAAATGGATAATGATCATCAAAGATTTTTCATCAGAACCACTTCAAGTTCTTGATCAGGTATTCTAATATCAGAGCATGGCACAAGATTACCAACAACTGTATAGATTTAGTGCAAGCAACAACAATTGTGAGCATGGCTGATTCAGAAGAATACACATAAGTGCAGGTTTATGACAGAAATAATTTGATAACAGAGGCTTAATTTGAATCAGCAAATCAATCTACATGGTTTTTATAATAGCTAGTTACTATAATCAGATATTCCTCAAGTGACTATATTAATGTTGAGAATATATAACAAGAAAAGGTACATGAAAGTGTACATGAACAATTAGTCCACTATCTACATCTCTCTGAAAAATGGTGTGATACTTGTAGCAAAAATATTCTGTGAGTGTTACCTATTGCAAAAATTGAATTCACAACTTTTGATTAGGTGAATAATTCTATGAATAAATCCTTAAAACAGGTGTAAACAACAACTAACAAATATTTATTTGGTTTCTCACAGATTTTATGATTCGTTCTTAAAACATTCAATTATTTTCGAATGCTATTATTATAAACACAAAGCTATAATTATATCTAATCTTTTCCACCATGACTAGTCAAACACCAAATAAAAAGACATATATCAAAATCCCTATTTTTTTACTGTTTAAAATTTTTTCCAACAAGAATGTGGACAAATTAATTCCAAACTCTAGCCAAAATTTCTGGATTAGTTGTGAACATTGATCTTTCAATTCTTGTGAATTATTTCCAAATGATAAATTTGTGACAATAGGTACATCGGGTATATAACCAACCCCAAATGGTTAGGACTTATGACTTTGTTGTTATATATACATATATATATATATACATACACACACACACACACACACATATATATATATATATAAAAGGAAGGAGAGTAGAGAGACAAATGATTCATTGTAGCAAGGATTGATGAATCATAATAGAATGTGACAAACCCAAGTTTTGAGTACTCACATGTGATGATGCAATGTGGATTATGATATCCCCTGTTGAATGTTCATGTAACTTGGATCTTTTATGGGGAAATGCATATCAAGATCATTAATCTCCCAGATCAAGAAAAAAAGAAACAAACAGGGCCAATTGAAGAGATAAAAACAGGAAATGCTCATTGACAGCAAATAAAGCAACTATCCTTGCATAAAGATGGAGATACTGATCACAACATTGTTAATAACTTCTAGAAAATCAATTATTAAAAGGACTTGCATTGAAATGATCTTACCGTCTTGAGAAACAATTTGTCATGCGATGTTTTGTCGTCCCAAACCAGCATGCACACTCTCACACCCTCCTGCGACTTGTACTTGAGCAGATCTCCCAATGTGAGCGCACCTCCGCTTGGCAGCGGACGTGTCGGCTCCCTCACCAGCTTCACCTTGTGGTATATCGACCAGCCGACCAGATAAATCATATGATGCGCCTCAAGAATCGCATGACAGATATCCTCCCAGCAATTCTCGTGCTTGAACATGGCGCCTTTCTCGAGATTGACTTCCGGTAGCTCACCTTCCCTCACATGGGCGTCCTGGTAGAGCGTGACGGACCCCCCTTGCCGTAGCGGAAAGTAGGTATCCCTCACCCCAAGCTTCTCCGGATCCCCAGTGATGCCGTGCTGGTACTCTGGCTTCTTCTCAACGGCGGTGAATTCCATGGAGAGGTGGAGAGCGGTGTCACGCTTGTAAGGCTTCCCATTGGCGCCGAGGATGGGGAACCAGTCGTGGATCTTCTTGCCAGATGCGATGCGTGCGGTGGGGATGGAGACGGTGCCGATGAGCTGCGCACCGAAGACGTCGTTGTCCTTGACGTGCAGCACGAGAGCGGCGGCGCGGTGGGCGAGGGGGATCTTGAAGTGCTCATTCCAGATGGGGTCCTCGGAGTTGGAGATGACGCGGGTGCGGGCGACGGTGGCGTCTGCGAGGCAGGCGGTGACGTAGGGATCACTGGTGATGATCTTGCGGTGGTGGTGGTGGTGGTGGTGTTGCTGGTGGCGTACGGCTCCGCAGCTGTAGTTGGAGAATGGCGGGCCGCAGGATGTGAAGCAGCGGCGGAGGTGCTCGGAGAACATGTCCATGTTGGGGAGGCGGCGGGCCTCGATGACGGTGAGGACGAGGTCCCCGTGGAGAAGAACGACGCCATCCTCGGCGGCGGTGGCGCCGCCCCTGGACGCGGGGGCGGACGCCATCGCGCTCTCCGGTGAAGGCCGAGGGAGGGAGACAAACGCGGGATGGATTATGCCAAATAGAAGCTCAGAATGGGGCGGGGGGTCTTCCAAGAGCGAGCCGAAGTCGGGACGCGAGAAGTGGAGCTTAAATGTAGGAGCAAGTTTGCTAGCTACGAAATCCCTTAATTCTCCTTACCCATTTGATGTTGTCCACGCAAACCCCTCCTCACACAACGGAGCAAAACAGTCACGCTGCGTGACTCTCAAAGCAATTTTGATTGATGTTTTCGCTTACGCCAACGATTGGACGAACAGATATTAACGCTTTTTGGTCTCGGTGACGTTGCGTGACGTGCGTTCATCATTCATTAGACATGCCTCATCGGGCGCCACGAGTTCGGAGCCAATCACAAGTCAGGTGTGAACTCGAGGAGCAAGCTTCGGGTCTAAGAAATCTTTTTGGGAGATTTATCGAGCGCAGCCCAATGTGGAAGAATCCCATTTTTTAGGATTTTCTTGGAACATTTTAATCCATTTACGTGTCCGAAAAATCTCCTAAACCGATTCATTGAACCGACAATTTACATTAAATTGAACTTAAAGAACATTTTTAAATAACTAAAATAGAAAATAAATAGCCCAACTATTTATATCATTTTTTATTATAAAATTATAAGGTGAGTTTGATAAACTCTATCATTTAAACTCCTTAATAAACTATGTTAAATTCGAGCATAAAATATGTCAAAATAGAGCATATATAAACTAATAAAAATTAATAGAAATTAGGAAAAAAATCATTAGAGTAAAATATCTTATTTTCCTTCTGTGATTAAAGTTGAGATCAGTTGGGAAAAAATAAAGTCGAACTAATATCATATGCATGATCAAGTTTAACATAGATTTATTATCATCTTAATTTCAATGCAATACAATTCATTTACGAGCATAACACTATAACATTTGTCCAATCATCTTAATCTTCTAACATAGTACATATATATATATATATGATATACATAGCCAGTCTCAATCATTTACAAGTCATAAGTGGGATTTACCTTAAGAGGTTCGTATATTGTATAAACGCTACATTCACAGATACGTAGAATCTTAAAATATATTTATATATATTGGCACGTTCAGCCGACGTCCGCCCGATGCGGCCTCGGTGTTTTGCCGCGTGATACGCGTCCCCGCATCCGCGGTGCATTGGCTATTGGGTGGGCACGCACCGACCACGGATCTCACCATCTCGTCGATGCCACGCTACCACAGCCTGGCGTCGCACTTCCTCCGTCGGAAGTGTCTATAGATACGTATTGCATCACCATAACGAATATTAAAGCACATAAATGTTCCATGTGCAGTAACCAGCTGCTTGATAAGAACCTGGGAAAGAAAATATCAATATTATTCTTTCTGCGCATTAATGGTTCACCTGCTTTTTTTTTTTTTGTCCCCCATGCCCTGTGGACCAAATATGGAATCCACATGCGGTCTTTATCTTAAATTTGGTCCACTAGAGCTATTTTTTCTTCCCTATTATACCAAAAATATTAAGGGCATTTTATCAAAAAAGTTTCGGGTAATTAGATCATAAAATGACTTGATCGTATATGTTATTCAAAAAATACATAACTTTAATAATTAATTATTATAATTTAAAAAATAAAAATACTAATCTAATTAGAATAATATCCTAGTAATTTTGTTAAATTTTGAGTTGCTTTAGTAAAAGTTGACCAAATTACACTCGAAATTAAACTGAGTTACATTCGACAATAATTATTTTATAAATGTTAAATTTTAATATTTAATTATTTTTAAAAATTTTAAAAAAGAAAAATACTAATTATCTTAAAATTAAATTCTAATGATTTAGTAAAAGTTTGAATTGGTTTAGTATAAGTTGACCGAGGTATACTTAAAAAGAGTGAACTAAGTTATACATGATTGATTTATTTTTTGTTTTGATAATTAATTATCATATAATATTATAAAAAATAATACTAATTATCTTACAATCATGGTTAGACAGTTTGATAAAAAAAAATTGAATTGATTTAATGAAAGTTGATCAAGCTATACTCGAAATTGATCTAGGTTATACTCGATCGAATAATCTATTAAAAAATTATTTGATTTTAACAATTAATTATCATAAAAATTCTCATAAATTATAAAAATGGTACTACTAACCATGTCTTAATAGTTTTGTGAATATTTTAATTAGTTTAGTAGAATTTGATAAAATTATACTAAATCATGGTATTAGTTCAAAAAAACCTAGAATTTGACAATTAATGATCATAAATTTTTTAAAAAGATATTAATTATCTAAGAATCATATTCTACTTATTATTTTATAAAAATTTAGATTGATTTATTAGAATTTGACCAGTTATACTTGAAAATAAACTAAGTATATTCAAGTTATACTCAATTAGTCAAAAAAAAAAAAGGTTTCAATTTCACTTGAAATGATTCATGACTTTTTTTATTTTTATTTTTAAAAATGATCCCTCAGATAGAAACAAATAATGGGGGGCATCATCAACTAAAAAACCAATAATGAAAGTTTTTGGTAAAATATCCAAATATTAATACAATGACTATTATGTATTTATCTCACGTACCTAAGATAAAGAATTCACATGGCTCTTCCTATAAATTTAGATACCTGAAGACTAGTTTGGTTCAAACTGTCTTCCTACAAAAATTGGCGATGGTATCTTTATCACTTACCTTTCAAAATAAATTCTTCTGTATTTTTAGGACCATCTCTATGTTGAATGTCCAGTAGTCAACTTCTGGTCTTTTGGAACCAGGCATGCTGCTTTAAGTATCTGTCTTTCTTCCAGAAATTCCATTAGTGAGTGCCTGCATTCATCAACTGCATCCACTTGAAGCCTCCGAAGCAGATGATGATGTGATAATTGTCTGCCCAGAAAATTACATTGCATACATCATCCTTCATTCCTCTTCCACCGAGCTTGTCTTGCAACTGTCATGTGTTTTTCCACCTGTGATTCTCATTCCTCTTTGTTGATATGATAGCTGCCAATTCTGAGATTGATATAGCTCTTTGGTGGCCACCGGTCGACTGCTTCTCAAGCTGTTTCCTACGGAATCCCGCTGAACAAAGTTACTTCCTACCTAATGCTAGAATGCTGACCATCTCTTATTCATGCAACCTCTATCGTTGCCTTCTCATGTCTTCCTTTGCAGAGAAGGCACAAGCTCAAAGTCTTGTTTTTGGAGGACTGGTGTGTGCCTTTGTTTCAATCAATTTCTTCATCCCACAAACAATAGGAATTTTTTTCCAAAGACAAACCGTAGGATTTAATAGGTCTCTTTCTATATTACCAGAGTTCATTTGAGATGGAACCTTCAAAATTTAATATTGCTTAAGGGATCATTTAAGCAATATTAAAGCTACAACACTAATACTGACCCATTATTCTTCAGATTATGCTGCTCAATCAAATGTAGAATAGTTAGGATTGCAACCAAAATGGTGGTGGTAAGGAACGAGTAACAAAGACTACATGACATGGAAGTTAGCTGTATGTTCGGTATTATCAAATACAAGAACAGTTTCTCATCAAGCTCACTTTGGTACTGTTTTGAATCACTCAAAAATACTTGCAGTTCCAGTCTATTTGGTCACTGTGGAACATATGAACTCACATATGAACAAGATGATGGTGAAACTGTTGGATAAGACGACATTTTGGTCTTTTTCGCTTCATAAAATTTGTTCTGGCAACATTGCTCGTCTTTACTTTGAGGGTTATATTGATAACTATGGAGCTCTATAAAGTTGTTTCGTTAATTAAAATACCTGTGGGGGCCTTTTTTTCTGAGTTTTATTTTTGTTTTGGGAAAGGAACGGTGGGGACAATATTTGGCAATAACTAATTTGTGAGAGCGTCTTTGGGAAATTCAAAGAAATAATTTAAAAGAACATACGCGCACGGCTTTTGTTCGAGGACGGCTGACAGTCGAACACGCCGATCGTTTCCTTCTCAGTCGTCGGCGGTCCCTCTCTTGGTCGCCCGCCATTTGAGAGCCCGAGAACGTGATCGGATACTGGTTGGTGGCGGCGAAGCGATTGATTGGCGGCGGATTGTCGGAATGGCGGCCTCGTCGTCTCCGTGTCTAGAAAAGCAATAGGCAAGACAATAATTCGAATGAAGCAACCCTACATTGGTTTCATCAGCCATTTTGGATCTCGAAGACGAAAGCAGCCAGAAGGGAAGTAGATGAAAGGTTTGAGGCGATCAACGTCGTCTCCGTCGGTTCCGCCTGCGTCCTCCCCTCTATCGTTGGAAAGGGTCCGGTTACATATATTTGGTTCAACCCACGATCTAAAAGATTGGGCTGAATTAGTGTTTTGTCGGGAAAAACTGTTATAGCTTAATAATTTTTTTCTATTTATCCCACTCTTTTTGGTCCGATGCCTAATATTTGTATCTAAAATTTTCTATTGATCGGACCTCCGGTTCGACGTCCAATCTCCTAACATGATTTTCTCTAACACAAAGTTGATTCATCCTATGTCAACTGTCTAATTTTAATTAATAACAGACCTACGTTACTCAAAATACTGTTAGACAACAAAATATAATTAATTAATTTCATCATCAAAATTTGAAACCCAACATGCTTGCTATGAATTCAAGAAGTCAAGACACATCAAAAGTGAATATCTCTAAGTGAAGAAGAAGTTACTAAAAAAAAAGAAAAAGAAAATGTTCAAAGTGATTTGGGATGATTTAAGTGCATCCGAAGATGAGAAGACAACTAAGAAAGAAGTTGCAAACTACATTTGGCAATGAAGGTATATAACTCAAACAAACCTCCGTTATGGTGAATTACTCAATATATTCATAACGTGTTTGATGAATTTAAACTAGTTAGTAAAAATTATAAATCGTTAAAAAAGGATCATACTTCTCTTGCTAGTGAATTTGAAAATTTTAAAAATGAGCATGATAATTGTATGTTAACTCCTTGCATTAAGTGTCAATAATTATATTCACTTAAGAAAGAAAATATTTTACTATAAGAAACATTTGAAAATTTTAAAATTGATAACAAATATTTAAACATAATCCTTGCTAACAAAGGTTATGTTCAAAGAAAAGTAGGAATCAACTTTGTGAGTAGCAACACTAAACAAAAGTCGACTGTATTTGTTAAAGAACCTACATTACCTGTTTCCCTGAAAATAAATGTAATTTTTATAGTAGATTTGGATATTATGCCTATAAATATTTATTTAGAAAGTATAGTCCACATAAATTAGTTTAGGTTCCTTTAGTAGATTTATTTATGAGGGACCCAAAGTTAAATGGATATCTAAAAGAAAAACCTCTTTCTTGTAGATATGTTTACAATCAAAATCTAGGAGTAAGAGATGACACATTGATAGTGAATGCTCAAGGCACATAACTAAAGATCCAATACAGTTCTCTAAGCTCACTAGCCAGAACGAAGGATATGTCACATTCAGAGACAACAATAAGAGAAAAATTATTTGCAAAGGAACCATAAGTAATAAGTCAAACCTTTTGATTGAAGATATATTATTAGTAGATGATTTAAAATATAATCTACTAAGCATTAGTCAATTGTATGATAAAGGATATATAATCAAATATGAATCTAATGTTTGTATAATTGAAATACCACATAAAAATATATCTATAATTGCCTTAAAAAATAACAATGTGTATTCTATTGATATTAATGATTTTTATAATGAAACATAATTTTCAGCTTTAAACGATGATGCATTCCTTACCTAAGGAATTGAAGTATGTAGATATTCATCCTAAGGAGCTAATCATTGAAGATACATCAAAAGGTGTTCAAACTCATTCTTCATTTAAAATTTTTTATGCTAATGCTACATTTTTATCTTAAATTGAACTAAAATATATTAACGAGGCTCTAAAAGATGATTCATGGGTTATTGTAATGTAAGAGGAGTTCAATCAATTTGAGAGAAATGAGATGTGGAAGCTTGTCCTTAGATCTAGTGACCATTTAGTAATTGATACTAAAAGGGTCTTTAGAAATAAGCAAAATAAACTTGGTATCATAATTTGAAACAAGGTTAGACTAGTGGCTAAAGATTTTAACCAAGAAGAAGGTATCGATTATGAAGAAACCTTCGCTCTTGTAGCTAAACTTGAAGCTACAAGGATTCTCCTTGCTTATGTATGTTGTAATAATTTTAAGTTATTTCAAATGAATATTAAAAGTACTTTTCTTAATGGTTTTATTTCCAAAAAAGTTTTTGTTGAATAACTATCTGGTTTTGAAAATGTTTATTTTTCAAATTATGTTTATAAGTTATCTAAAGCTCTCTACGAATTCAAGCAAGTCTATGGGGCTTTATATAAGAGACATAATTTATTTCTTATTAAGAATAATTTTTTGAAAGATAATGTTGATGCTACATTATTTATTAAATATTTTGAACATAATTTTTTTATTGCTCAAATTTATGTTGATGATATCATTTTTGGTTTTTTAAATGAATCTTTAAGTAAATCTTTTGTTAAAAGTGTGAGTCAGAAATTCAAAATGAGTCTAATGGATGAATTAACCTTTTTCTTAGGATTATAAATTAAGCAAATAAGTGATGAAATTTTTGTTAGTCAAACTAAGTATGCTTTAGATCTATTAAAATGATTTAATAAGGATAGTGCTAAGGCTATTAATACATAAATGAGCACTTCCATAAAGTTAGATATGAACCATGATTGAAAAAATTTTGATCAAAAGACTTATAGGGGTATGATAGGTAGTTTGCTATATCTCACAATAGCTAGACCGGACATTATATTTAGTGTTGGACTTTGTACTAAATTTCAATCTAATCTCAAACAATCCTATTATAAAGTAGTTAAGAGAATTTTTAGATATTTAAAAGGCACTCCTAATCTAGGATTAGGTATCTAAGATCAAAAAATTTTGAATTAATTACTTATGTCGATGTTGACTTTGCTAGATGTAGAATAGATAAAAAAAATACATCTAGAACATGTCAACTCCTAAGTCATGAACTTGTTTCTTGTCTTCGAAGAAACAAAATTATATTATATTATCTACAATTAAGGTTAAATATATAGCAACAGATGCATGTTGTGTATAAGTTATTTGGATAAAAAAATACTTTAAAAGATTATGGACTATATTTAAAAAATATCCCTATAAAATGTGATAATACCAGTGCAATATGTTTAATAAAAAATCCTATTCAACACTCTAGAACTAAATATATTGATATTAGTCTTTATTTTATTAGAGATCATGTTAATAACTATGATATATCTTTAGAATTTATTAATATAAAACATCAATTAGCTGATATTTTTATAAAACCATTGAATGCGGAACAATTTAATTTTATTAAAAGAGAATTATGCATGTTAAATCTTTCTAATGCATGAATTCCTCTTACACATTTTTCGGATTTCTTAATTTTCGTAACTTGAGTTTTCTTTTTAAATTGAGATTGTTTCTTATCATTCCTTCTTCTTGCAATTTACAATAGAAGAGATTTGATTCATGGACTTTTAGTATACACTACTTAATCTTTTATATGATGATCATTTCTTACGAATCTTTTTTCTTTCTATTTCTGGAAGTAGAGCTTTGATTCATGGACTTTCGGTACTTATGACTTGATTTTGTATATGATGTGTGAATTCCTCTCTTTTTTTTTCTTCTTTTTCTTCTTATTCTTTATGACAAAGGGGAAAAAAAACTTACTAGCATCTCAAAAAAAGCAAAAATGCTATCTTACACATCTTAAAAGAAGTGAAGCTTGCCCTTTCAATAAGCAAAAAGTGCTCACTTTAATGCTAAATATAAGATTGGTTGAATGTTATCTTGAATGTTATTGGCTTGAATGTTAAATGTTGGTTTGAATGTTATTGGCTTGAATATTAAATAGTTGAATGTTGAATGAAATAAGCTAAAAGCAATGCACTAGCAATAGCACCATTGGACTGGCAGTAGCATCGCCAGAACACACTGCCTATAGGTGGTAGCACTGCCTAGTTAGTGGTACCACTACCCGAAACCCTGCCCTATAAAAGTCCTTTTAGGGCCAACGGTGGAACCACCCCCAACCCTTCTCCACCTCTCATTTCTCTTATTCTTCCTCTAGAAACCCAAAAATACTTCTCTCTTTTACAAATCTAAGAATCAATCTCAACTCCTTTGGATATCACAAGAAGATTAACTATGAGGGTAATCCTTAAACTTTTCTCTCATTCTCAATTTATTGCTTGATCTTACATCTTATTATTGATAATATATGTAGTTCTTATGACACTTAGAAGATCCTCAAGGGATAAAGGGAAGAGGAGATTATGTGAAACTTTTGATTATGGACTCTTTGACTCCGATGAACATGCTCTTAAATTCTCAACTTTTGAGTCTAGAAGTGTTCATAAAAGAAAATATGTAGATATAGAAGAATTAAGTAATTTGGAACTAATTCAATAATTCGCTAATTTAGATGTCCTTCCAATTCTTAAAATTAGTGAACCTATTTATCTTAAACCTATTCGATTATTTTATAATAACTTGCGTATAGATAAATATGATAGAATATCCACTTATTTCTTCGGCATCATATAAATATTATGGATAGCATTATTTACAGTCTTATAGGAATTCCTAAAAAAAGAAGAGGTTTCTATTTTAGAGGATAATGGGATACTGAATCAGTTGGGGTTACATATTCTGAGGCTTTATGTACTATTTTTGGAAATCCTAATCTATCTATTATTCCAAAAAGTTGTAAGCATATGCTGGCTTTCAACACAAAATTACTTCATCACATCATGATTAGTGTTCTACTTCCAAAACAATACCATCATGATAAAGTTATTCAGATGAAATTAGGAATAATATATTGAATTATGGTATGAAGTAATAACTATTTTAGATATCTGATACAGCAAAATACGATTGAGTTGTCAATGAAAGACATGATAATTCCATATGATGACTTAATTACTAGACTAATACATGCACATAACATAGTCATTCCACCAAATGAAGAAACTATAAAACTGGATAGATTCAACATCATCAACAGAAACTTATTAAGAAGATTAAGATGCATAGTAATAAATGGTGTTTAAACTAGATTATCTAGAAGAACTGATCCTCCCCCACCTAAGTTAGAACTAGAAACATTTTTATATAAGGAAAGTCAATCTCCTCCTACAAGTCCCTTTAAGGCAACACCTCCAACGGATCGAGCACCCTCCTCATTTATCGATTCTATAGTAACTTGACTGAATTGAATTAAACTTCGTCAAGATTAAATTTTAACTGAGATGCAACATATTCATCGATAACTTGACACTTTTAATGCATAGATTAATACTATGCTTAGGTATTTTAGATTACCACCACTTGAATAGCTTGTATATTCCTCCTTTTTGTTGATGACAAAAGGGGAGAAGTCGATGGTTCCTTGATGTGTTGTACTCCTTATCTTGCACTCTTTCATATTATGTATTTTTTAATATTATGATGCACTTCTTAATGATATTATGAAGCATGCAATACTTATGGTTTTATTATGATGCATATGATATATGCATATAAAGTGTGAAAGTCATTTTCATCAAAATTGTTTCACTTGAATTCAAAGGTTATTACACTTTTTGAATTCAAGTTTGCTATAACATATAGATAGAGGGAGTTAAAGTTAACTCCATCGTCAGTTAGTTGTTATCATAAAAAAAAGGAGATTGTTAAATCTTGGATTTTGATGATGGAATCAATTGATGAGTTTTTAATCTAACTTATGCTTTGAGAAAAATATTGTAGGACTAACTTCGATAAAATGAAATAATTAAAGCAAGAAGAATCAAGACGTTTGGGCCAGAGTCAAAGATCGAGCTTCGAATCGGAAGAATCAAACAATGTGCCGAGAACGGATGTTGTAGGAGTCAACATGCTGATGGATCGAGCGATATGCTGAAGGTTTAGACGATGCGTTGAGAGTTTGTCGGAAGTTCGTCAAGAGTTTGCCGAAGGATCACCGGGAGTTCGGATGAACAATTGACATATCGGACAATTGAGATTACTTATAATGTAATAGTTTAATCCTTAATTATCCAAGTTAGGCCTCAATTTAAATTAATTTTGAGAGAAATCCTACTAACTCAATTAGGGGCCAATTGGGTCTGAATCAGAATTGATTTGGGTTAGCTAGATGACCCATTTAGTGACTTAGAGTCACGTTAGGCGATGGCACCGCTTGAGGCTTGGCCTCCCAAGTAGTGTTTGGGTAGTGGTACCATCAGTAGTTACTGTTGTCAAGTGGTGATACCGCTAGAGCCCAATCTCCAAGGTTCTGTCAAGCAAGAGTACCGCTCAGACTGGTGGTAGTACCGCTAGTGCAGGGTTTGTCAGGCGATCGTAATGCCCAGTACTGGCGATGGTACTGTCAATACCCCGAGAACCCAAGATGAGATCTTTTTTTTTTTGCTGCATTTTTGAAGTCATTTGGGGCCTATAAATACCCCTCTCATCCCTGCTCAGAACATACATGAACTTAAACAAAAACTTATGAGAAAATGCTATTGTAATAATTCCTTGAGAATTCCCCTCCTCTTGTTTTAAGTTTAGAATTTTGTTTAAAGAAGGGGTGAGTGACTTATAAAGGTTATCTCCTAAACCTATAAAAAGGAGAAAAGAGTTGTAAGAGGGCAGTTGATCTTCACTCGTTGAAAGAAAGATCAATAGTGGAAGCTAGTGACCTCAACGAAGGAGGAATCAGGAGTGGACGTAGGTCAGAACGATCGATCGAACCTGATGTGCCTTCTCTTCTTTGTTGTTTACTTATATTGCAAATTGCTTTACTTAGTCATTACACTCTTACGAACGTTTTTAAATATATTTTTGATACAAACTTAATCGAATAAAATTTTGAATCAACATGCTGAGATGGTTGATGTTTCGCGTGAGGTTGCGATCTATAGAAAATAGGCTGTGGCATACAAAAACGAATTTATTTTGGAATAATTTTACTTGGCGCGATGAGCAATCGCACTGTAGCGCTACGAACTGTCTTTGTTTATGCTTTTTAAGCAAAAATACATAAAACTAAGACGAAATATGCTACCATGCATCTATATAAACTTACAAAAATAATGAATAATTTATTGAATGAAGTTGTTACGGGTGCACAACATCGCTATTGATAGTTCGGTGTTCCGTGGGTTTCATGAGAAAGGCCCAGCACAATTTCAGGGTCAACGAAATTGGAATACAGAGACAGCTGAACACAGTTTCAAAGACCATCAAGTGTAAGGACTTGCACCTTTACCAGCACTCGAAAAGGCTGCAAACAGAGGATTTCTTCTTTTATACAGAATGGTGCCGATCTTATTCCGAAGGGAGCATACGTTGAAGCAGACGATGTGTCTGTGGGAGGTGATGTGGGCAGACCAAACAGCAATAGGGGCATCTATAATGAAGTCTGATAGGGGGCTCCGCCATCTGATGATTTGCTGCTTTACACCGTCTCTGCCTGCGTTTTGTGGCGGTTGAAGGTGAACATCGATAGGTATGGCAGCATGTATGAGATTTTGCGGCAGTGCAATGACATGGCCGGGACTCAAGATGTTTGGAGGTTGTTGGATGACTCCCATGATCTGGTGATGGCTCTGCATCGGAAGATTTGATTGCTTGCTGCTGTTCTAAGTTCCCTGCCACTGGACTTGTGGATCAAACTTCATAGCTTCGGACCTTGGTAGGTTTCCTCCATTCCTGCTCTAATTATTTACACCTGACATGCACACTCTCATGTGTTGGGCTGAGAGCCCAGTTCAACCCATATGGGTTTTAGCAGCCCATAGCCCTCTTGTTAACCTTAAACTCTAACCTAAACCTAATTATATATAGGGGCTAACGGTGGCTACGAATTAAGCAGATTAAGTTGAGAGCCCAGTTCAGCCCATATGGGCTTTAGTAGCCCATAGCCCTCTTGTTAACCCTAAACCCTAACCTAAATCTAATTATATATAGGGGCTAATGGTGATTGCGAATTAAGCAGATTAAACATCACAGCAAAGGGCAGAATCTTCGCAGCGACATTAGGGATTCAAAGAGAGGAGAAAAGGGTAAAAAAACAAGAGAAAAAGAAAGGGAAGAAGACAAGGAAAACACAGAAATTGTTCTCACTCATCCAAACAGTTTCTCATCTCAAAGTTAGATCAGATCTTGATGAATTCTTTTGTGATTGCTTGAGGAGGTTTTGGATATTGTGCACAGTGACGTGATCCTTGTATCCCAGTTATTCTCTTGTGATTGTTGCTTGGGTTTTGGGCAAGAGATTCGAGAATTGTACATTCATTATTTCTATAGTGGATTTTCTCTAGTTTGCCCCGTGGTTTTTACCCTTCACGTTGAAGGGGTTTTCCACGTAAATCTTGGTGTTCTATTTGATTGTGATTTCTGTTTAATTCCGCTATGTGTTACAGCCTGCTAGTATTTGTTCATATACAAAAGTTATTGTTTATTGCCTATCCTTTTTATATTTCCTCCATCAACTGGTATCAGAGTAAGGTTTTGGTGATTTAATTTTTGTATTTGAATATGGAGGCTGGTAATGTTTCTCGCATGATTAGTTTGAACGGAAATAATTGGATGATATAGAAACCAAGAATAGAAGATCTCTTGTATTGTAAAGATTTGTATGGACCTTTGTAAGGGGATAGTGAAAAACCCACAACTATGACAGATGATAAGTGGAAGAGATTAGATCGAAAAACGGTTGGGTTTATTCGACAGTGGCTCGATGATAGTGTCTTTCACCATGTTTCTACTGAAAGTTCTGCATATTCTCTTTGGAAAAAGTTGGAAGGTCTCTATGAAAGAAAAACAGCTGACAACAAAGCTTTTTTGATCAGAAAACTTGTGAACCTAAAATATAAAGAAGGTGCTTCTATTGCTAAGCATTTGAATGAAATACAGAGTATTACTAATCAGTTATCTTCTATGAAAATGTCTCTTGATGATGAGTTGCAGGCATTGTTACTTCTCAGTTCATTGCCAAAAAGTTGGGAGACACTGGTGGTTTCCCTCAGTAATTTTGCGCCAGATGGTATTGTTATCATGAGTCAAGTAACAAGCAGTTTATTGAATCAGGAGTTGAGAAGGAAGAACTCAATAGTATCTCATATTGATTCACAGGCACTTATCTCAGAGAACAGAGGAAGGTCAAGATCTAAAGATAGAAGCAGTTCACGTATAGGTAGAAGCAAGTCAAGATAAAGGAAAGATATTGTTTGCTATAACTGTGGTGAGAAAGAATATTATAAGAATCAGTATAAGCAACCTAAGAAGAGCCAGAAAAAGGGAAAAGAAGTGGAGTCTACAAAGTCGAAAGAGAATACCACGGCTACAGTGCAGGTTGGTGATTATTTGATTTTGTCCCCTTCTGATGATATTTTTTCTTATATGTGTCAGGATCTCGAGTGGATAATTGACACAGGAGCTTCTTATCATGCTACACTACTGAGGGAGTTTTTTGCTACGTACAGGTCTGAAAATTTTGGTGTTGTCAAAATGGGCAACCATGGCACAGCAGACATCATTGGCATGGGTAACATCTACATAAAGACTAATCTTGGATGCAAGTTGGTACTTAAGGATGTGAGGCATGTGATTGACTTGAGGCTGAATATAATTTCAGTTGGAAGATTAGATGATGAAGACTATGATAGCAGGTTTTACAGAGGGCAATGGAAACTCAGTAAGGGTTCTCTTGTTATAGCTAATGGAAAGAAATATCACACTTTGTACAGGTTGCAGGCCAAAGCTTATGGTGAACAATTAAATGCTACAGAGAAAGACTTCAGCATGGAGTTGTGGCATAGGAGATTGGGACACATGAGCGAGAAGGGACTACAAGCTCTTTCCAAGATAGAGGTATTGCCTGACCTCGGAGGTATATGTTTGAACCCTTGTATTGATTGTTTAGCTGGTAAACAACATAAAGTTTCATTTGCTAGTCCTGCTTTGTCTAGAAAAATGCATGCATTGGACCGTGTTTATACAGATGTATGTGGTCCTTTGAGGACAAAAACTCCTAATGGTTCTATTAATGTTCCTGGCATCAGTAGTGTACTTTACGTTGTTACTTTTATAGATGACTTTTCCAGGAAAGTTTGGGCTTATGCTTTGAAGACCAAGGATCAGGTTATTGGTATCTTCAAAGAGTTTTATGCCAGAGTTGAAAGGGAGATAGAAAGACAGTTGAAATGCATAAGATCAGATAATGGTTGTGAGTATACAAGATTATTTAATGATTATTGTAGGTCACATGGTATCCAGCATGAGATGACAGTTCCTGGTACACCTCAAAGATAATGCAATTGCAGAGAGGATGAACCGCACCATCATGGAAATGATGTATGCTTTCACAAGCAAAGCTACCCAAAAGGTTTTGGGATGAGGCATTGAGGACTCATGCAGTTGATGTGATCAACTTATCTCCTGCATGACCCTTGATGCTGATGTTGCAGAGCATGTTTGGTCAGGGAAAGATGTTTCCTATAAGCATTTAAGAGTATTTGGTTATCGTGCATTTGTACATATTCCAGATAATGAAAGGTCTAAGCTGGATGGTAAGACAAAAGAATATATTTTTCTTAGCTACTCACATGATCAATTTGTTACTGTGCTTTGGGATCCGTAAAAGCAAAAGGTATTTAGAAGCTGAGAGATGTGGTCTTCTTTGAGGATCAAACCCTTGAGGATTTGAAGGAGGCACCACCAATATCAGAGAAGGATTAGCGATGTGACCCGGGTTGTTCCTCTAGTATATCAGGGTGATGGGGGAGATGTGTAGGAAGATGGTGTAGAGCCAGATATTAATCTACCTACAGGACATATTGAGCAAGAAGAAGTTGAGGAGCAGCTTCCCGCAGAACCTCAATTGAGAAGATCTTCTAGACAACGTCAACCTTCCAAAAGATACTCTACAGATGAGTATGTTATGCTACTTGATGCATGCAGTGAACCAGAGAGTTACCAGAAAGCAATTGAAAGTGAGCAGAACAAAATGTGGCTAGTTACTATGCAGGAAGAGATGGATGCTCTACAGATGAATCATACATATGATTTGGTGCAACTTCCACAGGGAATGAAGGCCTTGAAGAACAAGTGGGTTTTCAGGTTGAAGACTCAAGAATATTGTTCTCAACCAAAGTACAAAGTCAGATTGGTTGTGAAAGGCTTTGGTCAAAAGAAAGGTATTGACTTTGAAGAAATTTTTTCTCCTATTGTTAAAATGTCTTCTATTCGTGTTGCTCTAGGTATTGCTGCTAGCCAGGACTTGGAGGTGGAGCAGTTAGATGTGAAGACAGCTTTCCTTCATGGTGATTTGGAGGAGGAAATTTATATAGAGCAACCAGAAGGTTTCAAAGTCAAAGATAAAGAAAATTTTGTCTGCAAGTTAAGAAAGAGTTTATATGGATTGAAGCAAGCTCCAAGACAGTGGTACAGAAAGTTTGATTCATTTATGATTGAAAATGGATATAAAAGAACGGCTTCAGATCATTGTGTGTACATCAAACGGTTTGGTGAGGATTTTATTATTCTCTTACTTTATGTTGATGATATGTTTATCCTTAGGAAAGATATGCATACAATTGATAGGTTGAAGAAGGAACTAAGTGAGTCCTTTGCAATGAAGGACATGGGGCCAGCAAAGCAAATACTAGGCATACAGATTTCTCGTGACAGGAAAAACAAGAAGATTTGGTTGTCACAGGAGAAATACATCGAGAAGGTATTAGAAAGGTTCAAAGATAAGCAATGCAAAGCCGTTGGTTCTCTTCTTTCGTGTCACTTCAAGTTGTGCTTAACAGAGTCCGTCAAGTGATGAGGAGAAGGAGAAAATGCAAAGGTTCCTTATGCTTCTTGGAAGTTTAATGTATGCAATGGTATGTACGAGGTAGGACATCACATATGTAGTGGGTGTTACCAGCAGATTTCTTGCAAATCTAGGCAAAGAGCACTGGGCAGCAGTGAAGTGGATCTTGAGATATCTCAGAGGAAGCTCTAAGGTTTGTTTAAGCTTTGGAGGTGGACCACCTGTGCTAATGGGTTACACAGATGCAGATATGGCCAGAGATATTGATACAAGGAAATCTACATCAAGTTTTGTACTTACTTTTACAGGGGGAGCTGTGTCATGGCAATCCAGATTGTAAAGGTGTATTGTTCTCTCCACCATAGAGGCAGAATATATTGTTGCTACAGAGGTTTGCAAAGAAATATTATGGAAGAAAGAATTCTTACAAGAATTGGGGTTGAAACAGGAAAACTATGTGGTGTATTGTGACAATCAGAGTGCCATCCATTTATGTAAGAACCCAGTTTTTCATTTCAAGTCAAAGCATATAGATGTCGATATCTTTGGATTCGAAATGTACTTGAAGAGAAGCGATTACAACTTGTAAAATTCATACTGAGATGATAGTGGAGCGTACATGTTGACAAAGATCTTACCAAAAGAGAGGCGAGAGTGTCGACAGCGGTTGGTCGGCATGGATTTACACTGAGTCATGGGACAACCTCCCTTATGGGCTGAAGGAGGAGGTTGTTGGGTGAGAGCCAAGTTCAGCCCATAGTCCTCTTGTTAACCCTAAACCCTAACCTAAACCTAATTATATATATGGGCTAATGGTGGTGCAGTGAATTAAGCAGATTAAACATCGCAGCAAAGGGCAGAATCTTTACAGCGACATTAGGGATTCAAAGAGAGGAGAAAAGGGCAAAAAAACAAGAGAAAAAGAAAGGGAAGAAGACAAAGAAAATACAGAAATTATTCTCACTCATCCAAACAGTTTCTCATCTCAGGTTAGATCAGATATTCAGTGAATTCTTTTATGATTGCTTATGGAGGTTTTGGATATTTTGCATAGTGACGTGATCCTTGTATCCCAGTTATTCTCTTGTGATTGTTGCTTAGGTTTTGGGCAAGAGATTCGAGAATTGTACATTCATTATTTCTATAGTGGATTTTCTCTGGTTTGCCCCGTGATTTTTACCCTTCACGTTGAAGGGGTTTTCCACGTAAATTTTGGTGTTCTATTTGATTGTGATTTCTGTTTAATTCCGCTGTGTGTGTTACAGCCTGCTAGTATTTGTTCATATATAAAAATTATTATTTATTGTCTATCCTTTTTATATTTCCCCATCATCATGTTGTCCCTAGCAATGGTAGGAACGAAAATTTTGACTGTAAAACCAGTGTTGTAACATCAGACACCTGTTTGATGCCATGGAAAATAAACTAATTTAATAGAGAGGGGGTTCTATTTTCGTGCAGATATATTGAACTGAGTAGCTTAAACACTGGAAAATGCTGTAGTTTGTGCTGCAAAATTGATGCAACATCATATGGTCTTGACACTTATTAAACGATTTTTCTTTACACTTATTTCATATCCAGAAATTGAAATCCTGCACCTAAATATTAAAGTGTTGGCTTAAATGGCAGTCTCCCGAATACATGTGCAAGTGGAAGATACACTTGGGCCATGAATCTAGAGGCATCTAGGGTTGGCTAAGGTCATGTCTACTATATATAATCAGGTCAGGTAGGGTTGCCTTGGAGGAATACCAAGGCTTAAGCATGATGGATCCCATCAAGTAATCATGCTAGATTGTGTCAATTTAAGAGTTGGATATCCTTGTGGTAAGATTAGATAAACTTAACCATGCCTGGTTTCATGATTAAGACTACCGCTGTGGACATGAATCAAGAACATGTTAGGATCTGGTTGTCAGAGCTCAGTCATATCACCTCAGAAGCAATCATCGAGACTCCGAGTTAAAATTTACCTACTTTTTGATGTATGAGATCCAAATTGTTTAAAATCCAAAATTCAGGTAACTATGCTGGCCATATTTTGGTTGTTCATCAAGCCAATAAAAAATGTGGCACACATCACAGTTCATCTTGTTTTGTTACTACTATAAATTGAATAAAAAAAGATATATTTCCATTTAAAATTATTGTTTTCCTGTGCTCGGTGTATAAACTATAGTGTTTTTGGATGGTCTGGTACTTCAACTCTAGGTAATGTTCGATGGAGGTGATCTTCCACTTGGGAACACTAGGTGGCCGTAGACTTGATATCAGGATACTATTTCAACTCTCATGATATCAAGGATATTGCAGGCTTATAAACCTGTGATGGTAGCAGACTGTCCATGATAGTCCCAAGCGTTATTAGATATTTAAGCATACACTTACCATTGGGCAACTCTGCTAAGCACACTGGCATTCATCCAACACCTCCATCCCACTCCTTCATGATATCCCTATCCAACATGCAACAAGATGTCGCAGCCATTCATCCCTCCAAGTTGAATGTGTGTGGTTAGGTGGATTTGCTCAACATCAACATCCTACAAATCATTTTACTTAGGATGGTCAGTTGTTTGGTTTTGTAGAGAAGATGTTGTAGTGTCTCTACAAGTCACATCCTAAGCGAGCCTTACACCTCTCAATGCACTGTGGCCCACCTTAAATCTTCCACAGCATCTTGCCAGGGATTTGGTTTCTATCCTCTCACCATCCTAACACCTTTGCAATTGCATATGATGCTGCCTGAATGTAACTTGATCAACTCCCCCACACTTCATAGGCAGAAAGTCTTCATATCCTTGTTTATTGTTCATCATCCGAGGATCCACTCGCACTCCACAATAACCCCCAGCACCTCCTGCCACCACAGCAGCAAGTCCCCATTTTTGAACTCTCGAGTCTTCTGGTCCTGAACTGAACTAGTTTATTCCTCCTTGATTTCTCTTCTCTTGTGAACTATAACAGAGTCAGCACACTCTGTTCTATAGCATGGAGTTTCGCGGCTTAGTCTGTTTTGTGGGTCCGGCGTAAAAGTTTAATCCACCTACAAACAAGACGTGCAGCATAAAGCACTCAGCATAATCCCACTTGCTTTATGTTACATGATGCATGATGTTTTATACAGTCAAGCTTTGTGTTGTACACTGCCTTTCTAATGGCTCGAACCTGCACAGCATGCCTGTCTTCTTATGGTGGCATTTGTTTCTAAACCAGTGTGCAGCTTCAATTGCCTCTCAGGATACCATGGATACCTCCATTGGCTTTCAGCAAGTGGACTGACCCGCTCATTGTGTTTGGCACAAGAACAAAAAGTCACTTTGGAGTACATTAACTTAGAGATAAGCAGCTAAGATTGCACCTTCACAACTGGTCCACCATCAGGGCAGATGCTGATGACTCACTGCTCATTCAGCTGCTCAACTGGTCCACGTTGGAGCCGCCAGCATCTTGGCCATCCCCCAAATCGACATCCATCCCACCATCCTCCTGCAAGATCAAACTCAGGATACTTTATGTAAATTGACAGATCACTTGTTTCACCATTATTGTGCAAGTGGGCCTGCTTCACAGCATCTAACTGAGAAGGAAGTGTTGGAGTTACTGTCAGATGATGATACGATGTGACACCAGGGATCTAACAGCTCACTGAAAGGAACATGAAGCATCCAGGCAACAGTTCAAGACACAGAAATTTGCAGCAAATCTTGTGCCAAGGAGGGACCTGACCATGATGCCTTATCCTGGCTGGGGGATGAGGTCTTATAAGGCTTGACTTGATTCATGGCTTGGGTGACAGGTAGGAGGTCTTCATCAATCTTGATCGACCCTCGAGTCATTGTCATCCTATTAAAACTCTTCTTCCCTCTCATTGCTGTGTGTTCCTGAGTTGGAGGAGTTGAAGGCTGATGCTTAGTGACATGTTAATATGCCGCAGAATAGTCAATGCAACAAGAAACCATACGCCTCAAGGCCCCACCACCTCATCTAGATTAGTCCTTGACTAAAGCTTTCTGTGGGCGACGATGTGTGCCTGAGCGAGATTAGATTTCGGGAACAGTGACTGTTGTCTAAGGGCATTAGAAAGTCTTCTCTGCACAAAACAATACCTGCTCACGTTGAAGTCGTACGCTCTTTGATGCTGCAGCTATCCTCTGCTTTTGTCAATCAAGCAAAGGAGCTGTTGTTACAAGAAGGGAAGACTGAGATGATTAGTTTGATGTGTCAGGGACATGATTTGGTTGGTCACAGACTTGGGTATCTCCAGCAGACACCAGGACAAGGCTCAGGCTCCTAAGATTCAAAGCTGTTGTACTGCCCGTTATGATTCCCTTTTGACAATGACTCGTACAAGGCTCGAAAATGTGATATGTGAATCATTGCTTATCCACCGCAAAGAATGGAATCAACCCCCTCAGGACTTGTCATGTAAGCTTCCAATCGCTCTCTACATTTAGGTCTCCAGAGTTTACTATACAATCACTACATTAAGCACTACTAATCTTGACTGGTGATTAAGGGCATGTTGATCTTAAGATGATGCATGGCACTAGGGTTTTGTAATTGCAGTGAGATTATAAACTTGCTAAATTCGTGATTTTTCGCTATAATTTAAGTTAAAAATTAATTATGAAATTTACTCATCTTCAAAGATTTGTTTGTTTGTTTGTTTTTTTATATTTAAACAGACATCAACATGAAATATATATGTAATGCATTTGTCCTATCTCTCATGTACATGAGATGTGCCCGGGGCTTAAAGTTTTAATCATTCGAATGACGAGATACTTCTACATGAATGACCTCATTTATGTCTTAAATCCCATAAATTCTTATTGTGACATTCTTGATTACCTTTCACATTCACTAGTCTCTTCATATAGTTTATATTCCAATTAACAATGCCTTTTTTTTTATTGTCAGGCAAATGGTTCAACTTTCCTCTACTTAAAATGCATTCGGATAAAAGAATCAACACCATTGAGCATGGTTTAATTGGTATTTATTGTGTAAAGGAAATGATATATTTATCTCACAAGACAATAATTTTCATCATCATCTTTCATCCATTCCTTTCATTCTCTCGTGTGGCTCATTTAATAATAACATGTTCCATTTCATTATTCTTTTCAATTGGGCTCGACATAGACGTCATATGATATATTGATTCAGGCAAGTCAAAATCCATCAATCGTCAAATGAACACCTCAGCATGTACATTACTTGGGATATATATGATAGCGGATAAGATTTTCTCAAACTTGTATGAGGAAATCCTGCTGGTTTGTTGAGGAAAATCCTCCCTCCTATCCGTTGGTTTGTTGAGAAAAATTCTCACTCATATCCTGTATAAATACAACTCATATTGTACTAATCAAAACAAGCTTTTACGATTATATTTTTATTCTATCATGATATCAGAACAGGCTGAGGTACTTCAGTGTCATTGTGTTCAGAAGAGAGTAAAGAATGTTATTATGTTTCCGAGGACATTACATCAGTAGTATGAGAAGTTTGTGAAGAAGGGAGTGGAGAAGTAATAGAGGGAGTGAGGAGCTATTGAACCGAGAGAACAAGAGAGTGCGAATCTTGAGGAAAGGGACTGGATGGTGTCATAAGAGATTCGTGTGATGGGATCTGAGGGATACTTCAGTGATGTATGTTTGTCGAAATAGCTTGCACGATAGGATATTTGTGAAAAGGAAAAGTAAACTCCACAAAAGTAACATGACGTGATATAAAGACTTTGAGTTTGGGGTTCGTAACATCGAAAAGCATTATGTTCCAGAGACTATCCTATATAGGTACAAGACTTGGATTGGGGTGTCAGTTTGTGCGAGGTATAAGGTTGTAGCCATGGATAGCATAAACAACCAAAGACTTTGAGTTTCTAAAGATTTTGAGGCTTATGAAAAGGTTTTTCAAATGGTGACTGGCATTGTAGGACTGGAGTGAGCATACAATTAATTAGATAGACTACAGTTTAAAAAGCTACTGACCAAAAAGTTGGGAGCATGGATACTTGATGTAGAAGTGAGAGATCAGTTTCAACTATATGCTGATATTTGCATTTAGCAGAATCAACTAATTGGGGAGTATATGGGGGTGACTTGAGGTGTTGTATACCACAAGCTGAGAGACAAGATGTGAGGGTTTGAAATTCGCCTCCGCCATCAGAGTAAACTATTTTAATTGAAGATTGAAAGAAATTCTCGATCAACTTTCGAAAGTTGGTAAAGATTATTGAAACGTCAGATTTATAGTGGAGAGGATATAGCTATGTGTACTTGGTGAAATAGTCGATAAAAATAACATAAAATCTAAACTTGTCAAAAGAAGGGGTTGGGGTAGGGCCCCAAACATCAGTATAAATAATTTCAAATGGTTTAGAGCAAGATATAGAAGATATTCCAAAGGAGAGTCTATGACTTTTATTACTGAGATAAGCATCATAATAAGTTATAATGCTATTATTTTTAAGAGTAGGAAGAGAATAACGAGAAAGTAATTTTTGCTGAATAGAGGATGAGGGATGACCAAGACAACGATGCTATGCATTAATTGGAGCTACAACTAAGGAATAAGCAATGGGCTATGTTATTTGTGGAGTTGACGGCCATTCATAGATATTGTCCTTACTTTGGCCTCGGATCAAGGATGCCCCCGTGCTTAAATCCTTGACAAGAAAAGAGTTATGAAAGAATTTAATTGAAGTATTATTTTGTTTGCAGAATTAAAAAATGGAAATGATATTTCGTTTAATGTGGAGTGCGCACAGAACATCATCGAGTGTAAAATTTGTGATATATGAATTAAGTGTTGCAGAACCAGTATGAGTAATAGGAATTACGTTATCGTCACCGATGATGACATCTTCATTGCTGCTATAGTTGTTATAGATAGACAAGTTCTGAAAATCAGAAGTGATGTGATGAGAGGCGCCAGAATCCACAATCCAATTAGATTGATTTGTAGCTGATGTAGTCATGAGATTCGCTTGAGGCCATCGTGATGAAGTTGGGAGTTTGGGTCGAGACCAACAAACTTTTGTGGAGTGTCCGACTTTATCACATATTTGGCAGACAACTATTTGTTGGGTTGTGCGATCAGGATGCCAAGGTTGATGGTTAGTGGAGTTGCCACCTTGATAGAGATATTGATGAGGCGAAGGAAAGGGGGTTTGTTGGGGACCCATAGGGTCAAGAGTCATCTTGGCCAAACCTTTGTTGATATTCTTCTTGTATTGGTTGCTTTGCCTCTTGAACTTTTGACTAACTTGAGTTGTGATGGTTGGTCCGGCCAACTTGTTCTCGTGCTTCAAGTATGTCTCATAGTCAGTCAACTTGTCATAAAGTTCTTCGAATGACATTGGTGAGTCACGTGCTCGAATTATGACTGTCAATTCCTTGTACTCATCTCCTAGGCTATTGAGGGTATGAATTATCACTTCTTCATCACAGAGGGAATGACATATCAAAGTTAAGTCATCGATGATAACTTTGATATTTTGTAGATAATCAATAATGGTACTTCCCTTTTATTTTATTTTTATTAGACTGGAGAGAAGGCTGAGCTTGCTAGTATGTAAATGATTTGCCAAGGTTGTTTGTAATTTGCACTATGCTTCTACAGCAATTGCACATGAAGATATTAATGGTGCGACAGATCCAGCAACGGATGCTTGAATAGCTTGGAGGATGAGACGGTCTTGACGTAACCATAATTTATAAGCTGGATTTGGTACTAGACTGGGTTCGCCGGGGATGTTCATCATTGCTGGTGGACAACTGAGAGAGCCGTCAACGTAGCCTAGTAAGTCATATCCAAATAAGAGGTTAGAAAACTGAGCTCGCCAAGATGCATAGTTGTCGCCTTTTGATAACTTAAAAGGGATTAGTGTGGCAGCGTTGATGGAGATAAGTCCTATATGTGGAGAAGCACTATGATTTCCTGCAAGAATAGTAATTGAAATATTAGAAGAAGATGATGAAGATATTCTAAGGTTGTTGACAAGCCTCTCGACTCGTTCACGTGATAATGGTGGTGATGTACCCCACGCAGAACGGTCGATCGAAAGAGACCTCCTCGGACACCGGGTAGCAAGTGCTGAACTGGATGAGGACCTCTTCGAGTTCTAGGTGCAGACGACACTGATCTGCATCGGAAGAAGAGATGCAGCACCTCTGGGAAAGGAGAAGGGGTGCTGTACCAAAGCAAGATGCTCTGCCTCTGTAGGAAGAAGGTGGGGGCGTTTGCATCCTGCTGTCCATTAGTTAGCGCAATAGTGGGCAGCGAGAGGAGGAGACGACCGAGCGATAGAGGCGGGCAGCAGGGGTCGTTGTTGCTGGAGGGAGTACTGATGAGCTGCTGTGATTAGAAGGGTGATGCCACCTGTGTCTCCTTTGGGAGTGTCATCCACAGGAGAGTGAAGAGAATCTGAGGAAGACGTCGGTAGTGCGACTTAGACAGCAACAAAGGGAGGAAAAGAGAAGCAGCATTGGTATTTGCTGTGAGAAGAGGAAGCGGTGATGACAACCGATGGTTGGGCGACGACAACAGAGAGTGCTCTGCTTCTGTCGCACCACAGAAGAGAACGCTACCGTTGCAAGGGCTCGACAGCTTGCAACGGTGGTGGCGTAGCTAGGAGTAGCGGCGGTGGCCCTTCTCATGCTTCAGCAGCCGATGGGATGATCACATGACCGGAGGCTGCGATGGCAGTGGTCGCAGGTCGGAGAGCTGCAACGACGGGGTTGCATGGGGGAGGGGGGGAGGAAGGAAAGAGCAGCGACAGCAGTGGATGCCGAGGTCGGTGGCTGCATTCTTTTGCCCTTTGTTTTACCGCAGAACAGGGGCGACTGTGACTGTAGATCGCTGCGGCTAAGGTAGCGAGAAGGAAGAGATCACTGGCCAAGGGGGACAACAACGGTGATGGTTTGTGTGGCCACCGGTTGAAGCAGTGGCAGGGGAGGTGCGTTGGCCGAGAAGTAGCAGTAGTTGTTGTCAAGATTGGTGGCTACGATGGCGATGGTCGCAGGGGGAAAGAGCAGGGGCAGGGATGGTCATTGGCAGTGATGACGGTGGAGAGGTCGTGGCCAAGAGGCAACGGTAAAGGGGGTGGTCCGCTGGCCGGAACAATAGAGAGAAAGCTTCCGCCCGTGGAAGCAGAGGAAGCAAGGGGCGGAGGGGAAGAGTCGGTGAGGAGCGAGCTTAAAGTACCTCAGCCTGCTCCAACCCGTGTCAATGCCTTTCCACTATCTATACCAACAATACAAGCTACAGCTCCTAAACATCCAATGATAATACGCTCCAAGAGTGGTATATTCAAACCACGTCAAGTCCTCGACCTACATGCTATCATAAAATCCTCTTCTGAGATCAATAAACCTACTACAATTACTCAAACCCAAAAATCTCCACACTAGCGTAAAGCCATGTGTAAAGAATATGATGCCCTCCTCCATAACTCCACATGAACCCTTGTACCATCTCATCCTACACAAAACATCATCGGGTGTTAATGGGTCTTTCAAATTAAGCGGAACCCAGATGGATCCGTTGCTAGATATAAAGCACATCTAGTAGCCAAAGGGTTCCATCAACGACTTGGAGTTGACTTCATAGAGACTTTCAGTCCCGTTGTTAAACCCACAACAATTCGACTTATTCTAAGTTTGGCCATCTCAAAAGGCTGGCAGCTATGATAATTAGATGTTAACAACGCCTTTTTACAGGGGACTCTAACTGAAGATATCTATATGTAACAACCCCTTGGCTTCATTCATCATCTGGAGACATGTTTGCAAACTACAAAAAATTATTTATAGACTTCGTCAAGCTCCAAGAGCCTGGTATACTGAACTTGGCTCATTTCTGACATCAACTGGTTTCATCAACTCCAAGTCTGATACCTCGTTATTCTTACGACAACAAAATAGACACACAATATATCTTCTCGTATATGTGGATGATATTATTATTACAGGCAATGATCCCTTGGAGATTCAAACATTTCTAAAATAATTGGCTGATCGATTCTCCCTTAAAGATCTTGGACCCTTAAGTTACTTTTTGGGAGTTGAAGCAACATTTACATCTTAAGGTCTTCTCCTATCACAAAGAAAGTATATTCAAGACCTATTATCCAAAATAAACATGTAGGATTCAAAGGAAGTTACAACTCCTCTCTCTACTAGTGAATCACTCAAATTATGTGATGGAAGCCCTGCTTCGGACGCTACTCAATACCGATAAGTACTTGGCTCCTTACAATACTTGGCTCTTACCCGTCTAGATATCTTATTTGCAGTCAATAAATTATCTTAATTCATGCACCAACCATCTACTATGCATTGGTCTACTGTCAAACGAATTTTATGGTATCTTAAATGAACCCTTCATCATGGCCTCTTTCTCCGCAAACACACCCCACTTAATTCTATGCCTTTGCTAATGCTGATTGGGTGGGAAACTTTGATGATAGAACTTCTACATCATGGTATATTATTTTTCTTCGAGCTAATCCTATCAGTTGGAGTTCTAAGAAACAAAAGACAGTTGCATGGTCTACGATTGAAGCTGAATACCATGTCATCGCTATAGCTACTGCTGAACTCAATTGGGCTATAATATATTGTGATAATATTGAAGCTACCTACTTATGTGTCAATCCAGTATTCCACTCATGCATGAAGCACATCACCATCGACTTCCACTTCGTGCGAAATCAAGTTGTAAGACATCAATTACGTGTCTCTCACATACATACGGCTGATTAACTAATAGACTCACTCATGAAACCTCTTGCTCGTAAATTATTTTTATTACATCGATCCAAGATTGGTATCCTTGATAGAAGCACCATCTTACGGGGGCATGATAGCGGATAAGATTTTCTCAAATTGTATGAGGAAATACCACTAGTTTGTTGAGGGAAATCCTCCCTCCTATCCATTGGTTTGTTGAGGAAAATTCTTCCTCGTATCTTGTATAAATATAACTCATATTGTACTAATCAAAATAAGCTTTCACGATTATATTTTTATTCTATCAATATACATCAGATTTTTGTAGAGAATTAAACCTGTCTCATTACTTGGATGGCTATGGTAAGTAACTATCTCAATCTATCAGTATTTCTTGTTTACTATGACCACAGAAACATCAAGTATCTGACAAGTGATTTGTTCCTGTCATGATTTTGCACAATAAGATACGGGAAAGTCTACATTTCCTTCTCATCTTGTTCTTGTTGTATCAATCACATAGACTTGAAGCGGATTGGAAACGTTTTGTTTCCGGAACAGTGTAGGCTGGTTGATGGAAAACGTTTGTTTTGTTTCTGCACATTATAATGAGTCCATTAATCACTTCGTGTGCCAATAGAAGGCGCTGCTTCATCTTCCTTCTTAGAGCTTTCTCTGTGTACAGTAAAATATAGCAAGATTTCTGGCGTCCTGAAAACAAGACGTGTATCGTTTGGATTGTCTTCCTCCCTTCGGTGGTGCCTCCTCCACTGTTCGACTGGTACGCTCTATTATATGTGCCTGTCGGAGGGGATGACTGTGAGGAGGAACAACCGATAATTAGTCCACATCAGACATGCCTTGCATCTTATCATACCACAGGGTTACAGTAGAGAAGAAATGATGATGGTCTGCCTTATTCTACCTATATAAAATGACATTACTTCCTCCGCAAATCTTGCTTCGCATCCATCGTATTATTCCACTGTTATTATTATAAGAGGGTGATTTTAGTGACTTCGAGCTTCATGGCATTTTATGTTTTATATATTTATTTACAATACAGTTCCACAGATTACACAAGCCTCCGTTCATAGATATATGTAAGGGAAGAAGGCACAAGGAACAGAAGAAAAGAGAGAGCGAGAGATAACAAACCGCATAAAATAACCCTTAAAGAAAAGGAAGCCACTCTGCAGAAGCCGCTGTATTCGCCCCACTGTGTACATTGCAGGTGAGAGCTCCGCATGTGACTCGTCAGGCCAACTCCCGCCGCCGCCGCCGGAGCCTCACGGTGAGTGGCGCCGCCATCTCGCAGGAGAGCCGAAGCACCTCCGAGAGGTCGACGTCGGCGTCGGACGGTGTCCGCCACTCGAACTCGTGCGCCAGCGCCGCCACCCACAGCTCGACCGTGGCCATGGCCAACCCCTTCCCCGGACAGCTCCGCCTGCCGGAGCCGAACGGCGCCAGCCGCAGGTCCGAGCCCATCACCGGGAACTCGGCCGCGGGCCCGCCCGGGGCCAGGAACCGGACGGGGTCGAACCGGAGAGGGTCGGGCCACGCCGTCGGGTCGCGGGCGATGGCCCACATGTTGACCATCACGGTGGTCCCCGCGGGCACGACAGTTCCCCCGCCCACGCACGCGTCCGATGTGGACATGCGGGACCACGAGAGAAGCGGACCCGGAGGGTGCACCCGCAGCGTTTCGTTGATCACCGCCTGAAGGTACGGCAGCGCCCCAATGGCCTCGCATGCCGTCACCGCCCGTTCCTTCCCCACCACCGCGTCCAGCTCCGCCTGCACCCTAGTTTGCACCTCCCCATGGATCACCAACCTCGCTAGCACCCACTCTATTAGCACCGCCACTGTGTCCGTACCCCGAAATATCATCTCCTACACAAATATAATCGACATGAATAAAAACCTATTAAAACATATCACTCGATATCAATATTGTTATAGTTTCAAAATTAAAAAAAAAACCCCTTAAAAAATTAATTCTGCTTATAATTCTTTTGGGAGGGTAAAGCTTACCCAGAGAACGGCGACCATGTCCGAGTCGGATAACCTATCGGAACCCTGCAGCGACAACAGAACGTCGACGAAGTCCCCGGGGGCGGCCTTCGGGTCGCGGCCGCGCTCGACTCGGTGCTCTTCGATGATGCGGGCCACGAACCGGTCGACTCGGCGGACAAGCCCCGAGCAGCCCGACCGCACTCGCTGCAGGTCCAAGCCCGCGAGCACCGGCAAGTGGTCCGACCAGTTGAGCTTCCCCAGGAGCTCGTAACCTTCTTCTACTAAGCTTCTCAGCTCCTTCAACTCATCGGTGTCTCGCTCGAGGTCGTACTGCTTTCCGAAGACGACCCACATGACGTGGTTCAGGGACGCTTGCTTCACGATTTTGCGGACCTGCACGGGCTCGGATGCCCGACCGTCGAGGGCGCGCACCATCTGCGCGGCGATCTCAGCGCGGTGGCGGCCGAAGGCGAGTATCTGCTTGGGGGAGAAGAGGTGGGTGGCCGCAATCCTCCGCAGGTTGCGCCAGTACGCGCCGTAGGGGGCGAAGCCGATGGCGCGGTGGAACATGAGACCGTAGGCCGACTCCTTGGCTGGCCGCTCGGCAAAGTCGGAGCTGTTGAGGATGTCCCTGGCCACGTCCGGGTCGCAGGTGACGACCACCCGGGTGTCACCCAGGCTTAGCGCCATGAGCCGCCGGGCTCCGGGAATGGCTTCCGCGGCGGCGGCGAGCTTCCGGTGCGCGAGGCCGGACATGAGGCCCATGCTCCCGACCACGGGCAATCCGCTGGGCCCGGGGATGGCACCGCCGAGGCCCCAGAGCCGCCGCCGGCTCCACCAGTACCTTCCCCAAGCGGGGCCGCCGGGGGAGACCCAGTGGAACAAACCAGTCGCCAGCCAGCAAACCACGACGACGAAAGCGAGAGAGAGAAGGCGGGAGGGGTCTGCGGAGAGCTCACCACATTTGGCAGCTACAGAAAGCGACACGACCCAACCGCTCTCCACCGCGGATCCCATGATCAGACGTATATATCAAGTCGGTGAGCAGAACGAGAAGCTCAGCAGGTATCGACAGAACAAGGAGTCCTAGGAAGAGCTATACCGGAGCGTTTGAAGAAGAAGGCGGCCTCAAGCGCCTTATATAGACCCGGGAAAGCCCGGCGGAACCAACGGCATCATAGAAATCAACACGTAGTAACTGTTGAGAAATCTCAGTAGGAGTTACCTGAGCCATACGTCCTAGTAATTGGATCGTGGGTGGAGGCGGGTAAGAAGGGAAGCAGCCGTGCGACACGGAGGCGGGCGACAACGGCAACAGAAAGGGCGGGCGAGGATGCGCGCCACGTGTAGGTGGCGTGGCGGTATACTGTCGGGGCATCAAGGGGTGCGCGCACGTGATTCCCACGCGACCCCACCGTGTCCCATCCCCCAACCCGAGGCGGGCCCCGGCAGGACCCGCGAGCGGGCAGAAAGCGACGGGTGGTGACAGGGATGGCGTAATTACAGGCTATATATAATAACTCGCTTCGATGGTTACCGGAGACTGGAACACTTCATCGAGGAGTAGTCCAGTACTGGCAGGGTTGGGGTTGCGGGTGCTGCAGCGAACGGGACCATGGCGTTCCCTGGATCTCACAGACCCACACGTGGGAACCAGGGGAGGTGGCAACCGATGAGGGAACCCCATGCTTTGGTCGTCCGGTTTGATACAAAGACCAGTGGAGATTTAAGAAATACAATTATGCAGGGATAGTGATGGGATATGCTCTCGTTCAATGCAAGTTGATGGATAGACAAGGTAGTAAAAGGGCGAGTCAACACAAAAGAAGACGACGGAGGAGCAGTCCCTGTCGAATTCTCGAGAGAGGAAGTGCAACTTATTATTCTTGACCATATATTGTTAATGTAGATGAGGGTAGCAGATGCAAGTACAAGGGATTTGGTTCCGTAAGATACGAAAGAACAAAATATTGAATGGAACAACGGTAAATTAGAAAGCAGTATTTTGGTGAAGGATGATACTAATTGTAGTGACAATGGAAGTCATGATTGAAAAGGTATAATGCTAAGAGAAGCAAGCTATGTTCAAGGTGGACTATATGATCTAAGATAGTTATTTGTCCTTGCATGTGGACTACTTCTTAATGGAGGAGAAAGTGTGAGAGGATTGCAATTGAGAATACAAAGTGGAATGCACGATTTTGAAGGGACTCTTTGCAACTTAGAATTTAGTCATCATAATAAAATCACGACAAGATTGCATCCTTTGTTTACTGATATAAAACAAGAAGATCTCCAAATTAATTTGCAACTTTCATTAAAAACACAGTGATATTGTGTAAAATTAAACAATAAACTCTTAATTAACCGTCCATTATGATGCTTGGTGCCTCAATTGCACATAAATAATAGAATTACCTTTTTTTATTAAGCTGTAGAACTTGTTTCAAATTTGCTATTAGAAAAAGACAAACTAATGCATGTAAGCATCTTGTCCTTTTTTTTAGAAAATATTATTACAAATAAATAATAGAATTTACTTTCTTTTTTAACCTTTAGAATTTTTTACAAGTTTACTATCAAAAAATAAATTAAGGCACAGAACTCTCATTTATAATTTTTCATAGATGATTAGATTTTTCAGTAAGTGACAGTGCTTTGAGAGCCCCCAACTATATATTTTAAGAATCATTTGAATGTTCACCAACAAATAGGTGCACCAAACTGTCTTATAGGGAATGAATCCATATACTTAAATTTGATAGATGCATACCTCAGTTTCTATTAATTATAAAAAAAAGGCATCAAGTTTTGCATCTATGAATTGATACAATTGATTTTTATATCTTCTAAACTTCGACCACTATAAATTATGTCCAACAAAGTTGATATTTAATATAGAGTCCCTCATGATTAGTGTTAAATAATTAGGGTTGAAATCTCAATCCTACGGAGAAGATTCGCATACAACTTCCCATTTATATATTGCTGCCATCTTGAGGTTAATAGCAAATGTTAAATAGGAATTTTGTCACTAAACTTGCAGAAATTGTGTTCATGGTCAGTCATTCTACAATATTTCAAAAAAAAATATCTATTATTTTTCTTGCCAGGTCCCTGTTGATGATTCCTTTATGGTTTATGCCATGCCCTAATCCTCTTGAGTGCTGATTCCACAAGAAACTTCAACTTGTTCTCCACCAGCAGCAAATTAGTTCATGTATGCTGAAAACTATGATGATGTATCCTCCATCTCGTATGGAGGGCATCTAAATTTCAATCAGTCATTTCATGTTGCAGTACATCTGCAAACAAACACCTTAAGCCAAGAAATCACAGAGATGAAGAGCTAATACCAAAAATGAGTTCTCTTAATCTGCTAGTATTTCCACTGTAATGATTTCTGGTTTTTCTATATCTCAACTTGGTTTAGCATATCAAAAGTGCCATGTTGAACCGAACTAAGAAAAAAACAATTGGGAATAGATCTTTATAATGCTGCATTACTTGTGAATTTGAACATAGGATTGAATTGACCATTGTATGAACACGAGCCTGTTCGGTCTGGATCTGTCTGTTTCACATTGCACGATCCGAAAAAGACATCGCTCGGCTTAGTCGCAAGTCAACTAGATGAGCTTTCTATGATGTTCTTAATAGAACCAAGCAGGAATCATTCCTCATAACACGACAGCAATAGCTGATGAGCCAACTCCATATGGGGCCTTCCTTGGGCATAAATCAAATGCAGAAGAGAGGGCACGCACAGCAAAGGAAGAAAGGGGAAGAGGGAATTCCATGTGCTAGGGGCAATGAATCAAGATACGACAGCATAGAGCAAAGAAAACTCAAAATGGAGCTATCCAAGATTTTAATGGCTTTTCATTAGATTGGAGCCTCTTATGGAACTTGGATGGAGAGATGGAGATGGAGATGGCCCCTCGTGGGAAGTGGAGATGCCACCTTGTTAATATATTTTAGTTGTTGTTTTCTTGCGTCTTTAGGAAAAAAGAATCTAACTATGACTGGTGTGATGCAATATCTATGATTCTTGGCGAGAATTCTTTGCACCTATCGACTGCAAGGTAGAAGTCGCATGTTATTATATGGGTCCTTTGGTCCTTTGAGTTGAGATTGGAGGCTCTTTAGGAACCAATATATCACATCGGTCCTCTGATCATGTGAGAAATGGAGCCCATTCCGACTCCCAAAAGGCACAACATACGTAAAGACCTTCTTCACAATCTATTTATTTTGTTATCTCTATATTGAAAAGGAGAGAGAGAGAGAGAGAGAGAGAGAGAGAGAGAGAGAGAGAGAGAGAGAGAGAGAGAGAGAGAGAGAGATTCGGCAACGCTCAAGGGTCATGTCCATGTAATCTTAAGAGCTCAAGAAAATATGATGGCTGTAAGATCCATCCAGGATACAAACATATCTAAAATCTCACTGTTGTGCGTATGTGTGAGAAAGAGAGATGCCAATACCTAATTGCCACTCTCTATCTTTGTACTTTCAAGAGCTGGAGGAAAACTTGTGGCTACCAACCTTTCATCTTTTCTTTCCAAGACGAGTTATCCACCTAATTAAATTGCAGCTCCACAATCTATTTATTTTATCATCTACGTATGAGGGAGAGAGAGAGAGAGAGAGAGAGAGAGAGAGAGAGAGAGAGAGAGAGAGAGAGGTGCCACCAATATTGTACTCTCGGTATCTAGCTACCTCAAGCAAATCTTGAGGCCATAAACAAGAAAAGTTAAAACTAAAACAAAGTTGATGGAAGACTAACAATGAAAGGGACACCGCCAGGAGATTCCAGTGGGCGGGATAGAAACATGTACATCCACGACACAGGGGAGGAGGGTGGTTTCGAGGTGAGAAAGGTCCTACCAGTGTTTAGAGGTGATTGCTGAATTCACAGCGATGTTGCACGGATAGGCCAGTCTTGCCTTGGTTGTGTACTGCATAACTTGTAAGATCTCTCAGGTGCAGACGTCTGAGATGGCACAGGAGATTTTTGTCTGTGCATTAACAAGGAAGTCTACTATATTAGAATGCTGTAGTACCGGATGCCACACATGCTGGCACCAAACCTAATGGTAAGGGGGATTGTCTTCTCACCCAGCCAGGGCAGCACATGGTTCATGGCCAAAGTCAACACAGGTAAAGACCAGTTTGGCTGTTAGGTTCCTACCCACATCCAAGTATCTTGTTCTATCAATTAATGGCACTTGGCTGCTATATATGACACCCTTTCTTTTGATAACATTAATTCCAAACTACCGTAGATATGCATTAAAGGTATGAGAACAATTATCCCCTTCTTTGTTTTTGTAAGTGTTTAGATTTAAATACAGTCTTAAATTGTTAGATTCTATGATGATAAATTTGACATTCCTATTCGTTGAGCAGTAAGAGAATCAAGACCTATCTTTCTTCTTATATATGTCTTTTACATCTATTCCAAAAATATCTAAAAAAAGCTAATGTTTTTATTCATAATTTATTAATGTAGAAATTTCGGACATTGAACATCTTCTGCCAAATGGTTGATATCCAAGTTTGGTGCGTTCACATTATGTTCCACGATGTTAGGTGTAATATTGAACTAATTTGACCCAACTGAGTTCATTACCATTTTGGATATCAAGATCTATCTGTCATATTGTCATCCATCAAATCCAAAGAGGTTGACCGGAGATCAGTGAGTGGGGAATATAATGCTTTACATGCCAAGAAATGAAAGCCTCCACTGCGCGCATGCAGGCGCTCCATGGCCTCTGCAGTGCCGTTCACAGCCTTCTATTAGCACTATTCCTGGTCCTGCTGGACGTGTGCTACTTTCGTAGTGCACCTTCGAACTGACCTCGAGAGCACACGAACGCAAGCACCAACGACCTGCACATCACCATCCAACCAAAAGGAACATGGCCAAACTATTAGAGTACTTCTAATGGAGCCTCGCTTGCACCGTAGAACACGCATTAACCAGGCTGCAAAGCGAGGGCAAAAGCACATGATACTTGTGATCTTTCGATGGCGTGCAAATGGCGACCAACATGCAGCAGCAACAACAACAGCAGGAGGCATTTTGGTGACAGCTGCAAGCAACTCTTTCCAGGCCCTTGTGCTTGTGATGGAGACGTCGCTTCCGCCTCGGCCTCCTCCGTCCCTCACAGAATGTGTGGCTTGCATGCCCGTGTCTCTTCTGTGAACCTATCTATCTATGCATCATCACATTGGTCCAAGAAAGATATCATGTGTTTAATGGAAGCTCCATTTTGATGAGCAGTGTCATATTAGACGTCAATCTTATGACAAGATGTCACTTGATGAGATCATGCCATCACTAATATCAAGCCACCAGAAATATCATGGAAGCTTCGTTCCGTCGAACAGCATTATTATCGTTCCGAATCATCTCATTAGGGCTTATCTTCTGAATACTCCAACATTTCAACCTTAGAAATAACTTATTTCCTTCGTCAGATACTGCTTCAAAGAAGTGATCTTCTACTTTCCACGTGAAACGCACTGGTTTTTCTTACTTCTCTATATAATTATCGTTCTTGTCTTTATGCTTATTTATGTTGAGAAAGCGCCACTGGCATAATGAGGGCCAGTTAGGGAAGTTGATGAATAACTTCATTAGTCTTACGCACAAGTTCTACAATATAGGTAATTTGCTAATTAGTAATTAATATTATTAATTTAATTAATATTGATTCATACTCAGTTATATATATATATATATGTCAAATCGCCCTATAATTGCCTATGATTTCAGGAGTAAGAAGCAAATGGGCAGGCAAATCCAATAGATGATTTGTCGATGAACATATTTATATGTTTATTTAGTGAACATTTGGTCGGACAAATAGATTGTAATGAAAGGGAATGAAAAACTTAGAAATAATTATTAGAAACCAAAGAAAAAGAACATTCACTTTGGTAGTCCCTCTGAATTTTCTTAGAATAAAAACTTTATATGAATTTATTATTATTTTTTTAATTCTATATTAATAGCTCCATGATACTCTATCTTTTTACCTCTAAATTTCATTTCCTTTCCCTCTTTCCCCCGGTCCAAATTTTAGGTTTTGCTAGTCATGTCTCTAAACATTAGAGAAGATAATCCATAAAAGAAATATAAAAATAATTTATTTTTAATTCTTGTGTTAAAAAAAAATATATGTAGTGTATCTTCGGATCGGCATGTGCAGAACACGTGCCAATCTTAAAAGGTTCTATGTGGCCCAACTTGTAGAATCACATAGGTAGATCAAAGTAATTCGATTCTGCCCTCAATCCTGGCCGTTATGGGCCAACATTAAGCCCATGGCTCGGATCGATCTCTTACAGAAGGCAAATACGAGCTATCAGTGTCATTTGAAAGGCGGAAAACATACACTAGGTATAGGTATGTGTACAAGATTATTTATTTATCGAGGAATCGATATCCTGTCGGAAGCCAAACTAAAAATTCAACAATGATTTATGCAAAAATTCATGGAACTTTTGGATTTAGGACGAGATTGGTTACCCGTACAATTTGTTGGGTTTGAAAATAAATAAAATAAAACGCATTAGCACCAATACAAAGATATCCCGCACAAGAAGATGGATTGGGGAATCAAAATCTTTGGACACCATCTACACGTAACGTTTATTAACATTATTAGTGCAGGCTAGGGTTTGTGCTGGCAAGATCACGACATCAAATGTATTCCCACTTGCCACAACCGATGTCAAAGTGAAATCTTTGAAGAATGCCGGATAGGGTAGACGAAGAGAAAAGGAAACATCTTTGTCACATTCTGCCACCACTGTCATATTTTATCAATTTTCGTTTAGGCAACCAACCAAGTCAGCTCTCAATTCTACCAAGGTATCAATTTTATCGTTATTCTTCTAAACCATACTTATCATCCTGTTTTAAATAAATGATTGCGTACTTATCGCTCTACAATTAAGTTCAATACATGTTTTGCCAGTTGACTATCATTTGGCATCAATACTCTTAAAGGTTGTCATGGCGGTAAATTTTTTTAAACGATAATTAAGGTGTTTTATGTTTATAATATACGTACATCCATATATATGTATATATATATATATATTCATACTATGGAACGTTTAATATATACAAAACCCTATTTGGAAACTTGTATGTTCTTAGTATGTTTTATAAATGGTAACTATATACATATGGACTAGCTTAATATATTTAAAGGAATATGTACATAACAAATGCTACATCATATTATTATGGAACGTCTGATATATAAAAACCCCTATTTAGAAAATTATCTGTTCTTAGTATCTTTTATTAATAGTAACATTTGTTTTATTAGTATGTTGACCTAAACAATAATTCATATATCGATAATTAAGCAGAAACCTAAATAATAGCAGTATGATTTGACATTCTTTGCCTACATTCATATAGAAAATTAAAATTTTCTCTATATGAGAGTAATTAAATACAATGAATACAAAACTCTCTTGTGTAGGTTCAAACTCGGGTTCGAAATATGTTGTAGATACTCTTATAAATTCTAAATGTATGGGAGAAAATCTTAGAAGCACTCAATTTGCTTTATCTTTAAACAACACCTCATTGAAACATTGAGATATATATCTGTTATTATTTAAATAATAAAATTATAATTCCTTATCCTTCAAATAATTTTGTTCTATGAGTAATTTGGTTTCTATTACAATTTTACAAGTATTTGTCAATCCTGATTATATTGAAGGAGAAACCCTAAGTATGAACGAAATGCTCAAACCAAGAATAAATTCCAACCGATGAAACCAAGAATAGAATTTTCACTATATTAAATGCATGACTCTACTGTGCCACCCATCTTCAAACGGATTCCAACCGATGAAACGCATGTTCGTATCCAAACGTTGTGAAACACATGGAATGATGTCTTTTGCAATCATGTTATGGCAAACATGATCTCTGAACGTCAAAGATTATGTTTTCAAGAATCTGATCGTCAAATACGTAACATCTCAGAAGAAGAAGGCAACCAGCTCGATGGAGTGATGAAACAAGCAAAGAATCAATTAGGGAAAGGCTTCGGTTTCCCCTCCCCTGTGCAAATCTTTCACAAGAGTCCAGAAACTGGTTAGGCCAAGTTAGCCCTCCTCACGGAAGCAGCGCCGGCAGGGCAAGGGGAAGGACCGAGTGGCGAGACACTGCGAGGTGCAGTGTAAAGATATTCCCATTTGAGCCCAGAGATCGGATCGGCGCGTTGCAGTGCTTGCAAGTTGGCAAAAGAGAGCTTATCAGATCGCTGGGATACTTTGAATCCCGTCACAAGTGGCTCCTTTTGATCCATTCTATATTTGCCCTCAGGTGGAGAGGGGAGCTGCTTGCGGTCATGCGAAGGGAGTTGGGGATCAGCCTTTCGTCTTCGTACGTCCATTGTTTTGTTCCCCGTGTCCGGTTTCTCCGGCAGTTCTTGACCACCTTAAATGCTAGCTCCTGTCATGGTCATCATCTGGTTCCTTGTCAAGGGTTTCTGCAGTTCTTGCTTGTCTCTCAGTCCAAGATCAGCCGATGGTTTCTTTTTTATATGTTGGGTCTCACAGAAGCAAGAGAGGCAGGAACGAGCAACGGCATGGAAGGACTACGATTCCCAGTGAAGAAGGCGAGGGTTAGTTCTCAGATGGACGACCAGCGGGTGCAAGTCGGAGGTCAGGATCTTATTGATGATCTTCCAGATGAGCTGCTAGTTCACATCTTTAGCTTCATTCCGGCGATCAGGGACCGCTGCTGTTGCGGCGCTGTCTCCAAGAAATGGTCACTGCTTCAAGCCTCCATGCCGAGGTCCGACTACATCTCCCGTGTCTTCCTTCTTCCCCGGCGGAGCCAGGAGATCTCCAGAAGCTTCAGAGGTAGTGAGGCCAACGACACGAGGCTCGTGGCCATGGCGATAGGAATCGATGCACGTGGGGTGCTAACCAACCTCTCCGTTATCGGGACTCTCCCTGATTCATCTCCTTCTCCGCCTTCAGGTCATCGTTCGATCTCAGATGTCGGCCTGTCGATCGTAGCCGGAGTCTGCAAGAGCCTCAAGTCTCTATCTCTCTTCAAGTGTCCCAAGATCACTGTCTGGGGCATCGGATCCGTCGGGCACTGCATTGGCTTGGAGAGACTAGAGCTCGTCGATGCGATGTCAGTCACTGACGACGGTCTCGTAATACTCGCGATCAGATGCCTGAATCTTTCGTCACTGAGCTTGGTATCATGTCCGATCGTCGGAAACCACTCGCTGCAGGCCTTCGCCAAGTACTCGACGAAGCTCAAGTCAGTGACGCTCGCAAGCTGCCCTCTCATTACTGATTCCGGCATTGTTTCGCTGGTCCCCTACCGATCCAGTTTAGAGACGGTCAAGATTGCATCCATGAAGTTGAGTGACATCGTCTTACAAGCAATCGCATGTTACAGCCGGAAGATACAGATTTTTCTGCTAGATAACGTCTGGGGAGTATCGGACATGGGATACTGCTGGATCGGACTGGCCAGGGAGCTCAAATGCCTTGTACTGAAAGCTTGCGTTGGTCTTTCAGATAGATGCTTGGCGAGGGTCTCACCCGCTAGCTTTGCCGGCGTTAGGAAGTTGGCGATAAACAAATGTTCCTCGCTATCTGATAGGGGTCTTAAATGTGACGCGACACCGGATCCTGTGTGCTGCGTCCGGATGACATCACCGCCCCTCCTGCGCCCAATTACTTCCGCGATTGATCCCCCGACGTCACTTCTCCCCTGCGTTGCCCCACGTTCATGCTGAGTTGACCACGCCACCAGCCTGCGAAGTCAAGGCCGTACACCACCCCTCAGACGCAACCAGAAGCGCGCCATCCTGTCACGGACAAAATTATAAACAGCTTGTTCGGTGTAATGCTTATGCATGTCCGTGTCCCTTTTGGTTGGTTGTCACTTGTAAAGCTTGTAAAGGGCTTGCCAAAGGCAAAATGCCATATTTGAGTGAGTATGACAGTCATTGTAGGCTTGTACATAAAAATGCTGCGTCGAGGAATACTTGTAATAGAATTGATGCAGTAGTGGACCAATTTTATACCTTTGTTGTGCAACTATTCTGAGCTTGTAATATCCATGGTTGGAATGTGCATCGGCTATAAAGTGATTGCTAAAAGAATGGCTTGCGGATCCCGTGTGAAGCGCTTTCTCTGTCCCGTCTTCTCTTTTGCAGGTCCTAAGGGATTGTAGGAGATTTCAGGGAGGCTGACCTTTGCGGTGATACGCATTGGTGCCGCACGGCTTAGGCAAAACCAGCTAAGTCCGTGACAGTTGGTATCAGAGTGGGACAAGCCCACTTACAAACACTTAGCATGCAAATGTGGGGGACCTAGTGAGGCACCACGAGTACAACAAGCTAAGAAGAATTGCGGAGCGCACAAAGGTCGGGATGGCCGAGTTCGAGCGGTGGCTCGACGTTAGCACCCAAACTTGACGGTGCTCAAAGCAAGCGGAGTGCTTGGCAAAGAATGAGACCGCAAGGCGGAGTGGGTTGTTCAATGATCGAAAGAGTTGTGCAAAGCTCACGAGCTCGGGGAATTGCAAACTCAAGGAATGATACTCATGCAAGGGCTTGCATGCGGACGATGGACTATCCGCGGCCATCCCAAGGCGACCGAAGGTCGGCGCCATGGAGCATTGAAACTTTCTCTTTGGCATGTGCAGGATACTTTCGTAAGAGGCTGAAGTGTGCAGCAGGTTCAACATGTTGCTAGACCCAGAGGGATGCAGTGCTAGCTGTATTGGTGAAGTGTCACAATCTAGCAAGTACATGTGCAAAGATGCACTGGGCACATTGTTCAGCAAAGCGAAGTAGTCCAAGGGGATGGTGGTCTCCAAAACTTCCTAAGGGAAGGATGCGAAGAGAGAAGTTGCTCCAACGGGGCAGATATCCAGGAGGGATAAGTCCCGGTTCTCCAGAGGGAGAATTATGTGCAATGAACTGCACCAGTTGAGGAGTACCTCAAGACAAAGCTCGATGGATCGAGCGAGCGACGAGGAGTTGTCGCATGATCTCGCAAGTGGTGATGCGTTGGTGGACGCATAGCGAGATTAAGTGGGGGAGCAACCCAGGGCAACACAAAGTGAAGGCACACTTAGAGCCGATAGTGAGATCGGACTCAACAGAGGGTCGACCCGTGGAATGGTGGGGGCGAGGGCCACCATCAACGCATAATGCAAATTGAGAAGCAAAGCAACTTGAGGGTAACTTGGTGAAGTACCCAAGCTGCATGAAGGAGTTGGTTTAGAAGATGGAATATGGAGCGGAGGCTTGGAGCTTTCCTAGACAGAGGTCAAGGACATGGACTCTTGCAGGCGGGGAATCGGATCATGTCGTTCCATGGGTTTCATATTCAGATGGAGCCGACTCATCTTGCATGGTGCCAAAGACAAAGGAGCTTTGAGGCACATGCACTTTATCTCGATGAAGCATTTGGTGGAGATTCTAAGGCACGCATTTGTTGAGGCAAAGTTGGTGTCAAAAGGCCTTAGCACGGGCAAGAGGATGCAGAGATAGCTACTCTTGAAGAATATGCCACATGATGTTGCTATTCGTGTTGCCATGATGAAAGCGATGCACAGCGGAGATTGTCTTTGGTAGGGGCAAAGTCTCGTGATCCGCACAATGGTGCATCTATTTAGCCAAGTCGGGGACTCGGAAGAAGAGCTGCTAGGCGATGGACTATCCTAGAGCTAGACTTCGTCCGAGTGTGACCCGAGAGTGGGTGGGACGAAGGTCGATTGCCAAAGAAGTGAACAGAATCGGTGGCGAAGGCCCTGCGATGTGTTGGCGAGTCCACACATGGAGATATCGCGATTCGAGTTCATACCACATTGGGATCGAATGCAAGTCACCAGGAGGCTTACATGATGCAGGGGATCGGGGTGGAATAGTTCGTGGCAAGCGACACACACAATGTATCCGTGAGGACATGGTCATCTGGAAGTATGACTGGGAGCGCAATTAGGAGCTCCACGTCGGTGAACAACACGACGGCAAGAAGAGCTATGGATTCAAGCAGTGAATGCCATGGTACCGCAGAGGCGGGTCTTCCTTGCGTGCACCGAATGTTGCATTGAATGGAAGCCTGGGTCATCAGCTTATGGGGGCTGTGCACTATCAAGGAAGAAGTTCAGATGCAAGTACCAGAGAGTACCATGGTGGGGACCTCGATCATGTAGAGGTATGATCGGAGCTGCTGAAGAGTGAAATTACTTCAGAGCTCACATTCGCTTAAGGGAGCCCGGCAAGTCGAGGACAAGGCCGAGTGTTTAACATTGCAGCCAATGAAGCTAAGGAGAACAAGAAATGGTGCAAGTCCTGCAACATGAGTGGCGGTGGCCATACATGGGAGTTGTAGTCTGTCTTTCCAAATGACTGCAGAATCGCCAGAGAACACATAGGTGTTAGGCTGGGTGGTCGATAGATGGCGAGAAGCAATGACGAGTCCAAGAGGGACTCAGCTACCCAAGATCAATCATTGGTTAGATTGAAGGTGAACTAGAGGAGTGTCACAATGTCGCAGAGGCGGATCTACCGATCACGAAGAAGGGATGCATTACGAGACAACGGATAGTAGTGCCATGGGCGTCAGAAGTGCCATGGTACTGCCTGAGGCGGGACTTCCGGGAGTCATCAATCCCTTGCTCTCTTAGAGGGAGAGCACTTGGTCGTGATATGGGCCGTGGAGGAGGAGAATGCTTTGGCAAACTCCATGTACCAAGACAAGGCGAAGGGCGAAGCTTGAGAACTTCGTAAGACCGGTGTCATCGCAGACTTTCCATCAAGATAGCCGCGAGTGAAGGACTTGAGGTCTATGTAAGAGTGCATGACCAAGGATCGATCAGACGAAGACGCGGTGGCTGTACCTTTACTACTCAAGAGTCGACGAAATGATGGAGAAGATGTACAATCCCAAAGGCGACCAAATCTATCGGAGACTTACTCCAAGTTGGAGTGATAACTTCTTGCATTCCAGAAGTTCAATGGCAATGAGAAGGTGAATCACAAGAGTCGACTCATGAAGGATTGCAAACACTTCAAGTGCTTCTGGAAGTGTGAGCTAAGAGCAGCGAAGTCTAGTAACCAACTTGACGCACGTAAGTACAAACTCGAGGAGGCGAAGTCAAGTAACCTTTGCCTTCTCAATTCCCAAGAGAATGGGTGAAACCGAGTACCCCAACTCTCTTAGTTATCCAAACAGAGGAGCTCTCTCGCATGATTTGAAGACCCTTCAAGACAACTAAGTGGAGGAAGATTCGATGGGCAAATTTTACTGAGGAAGGACCTGAAAATTTCAAAGGTTGCGAGGCGATGCTCGTTAAAGCTCCAACAAGCATCTATCCAGATTCAAGAGACAAGAAGAATTTGAAGATCGGCGCAAGATATCAATGATGGTCTTTACCTTCATCGATGAATTCGCAAGAGCCAAAGAAGGATCAAGACAACTCGCCAACCCCACACCAAAGTCGAGTCATTGGCGAAGTTGAAGCAAAGATGGCGGATTAAAGTTCGACGACTCAACAATAACAAGGAGAACAAATGGGGAGCCAAGAGGCGCATCGCAATAGGAGGAGTAAGATCGAAGATCCAACAAAGAAAAGAAGTTGCAGCGTCGGCAAGAAAGGCTTCGACGAGGACGTCGAAGGAATAAGTGGGGAGAATGTCACGGACAAAATTGTAAAACGACTTGTTCGTGTAATGCTTATGCATGTCCGTATCCTTTTGGTTGGTTGTCACTTGTAAAGCTTGTAAAGGGCTTGCCAAAGGCAAATGCCCTATTTGAGTGAGTTTGACACCATTGTAGGCTTGTACATAAAGTACGCGTCGAGGAATACTTGTAATAGAATTAGATGCTCTGTAGTAGACCAATTTTATACCTTTGTTGTGCAACTATTCTGAGCTTGTAATATCCATGGTTGGAATGTGCATCGGCTATAAAGTGTTTGCTAAAAGAATGGCACGGATCCCGTGTGAAGCGCTTTCTCTGTCTCGTCTTCTCTTTTGCAGGTCCTAAGGGATTGTAGGAGATTTCGGGGAGGCTGACCTTTGCGGTGATACGCATTGGTGCCGCACGGCTTAGGCAAAACCAGCTAAGTCCGTGACAATCCGCCCGACATATTTAAGCCACCAAAGAGTAAGGCGATAGGCAGGTTGTCTCCTCTGAACTCTTGAATTAACTGGGGTTCGGAGCCTTTGGGAGGGGCTGACTTGAGCGTCGGAGGGGTCGGGCGGAGCACCCTCCGACCCGCTTTGGCAGCACTGCTTCAGGTGATCTCGCCCTCGGCGACCGATCGGGGCCCAACTGGAGCAGGAGCCATCGATGAGCCCGAACCTTACCGAGACGACCCCGGATTCTCCGAGCCTCCGGGTCACGGTAAAAAGTTGTTTGCACTAACACTATCGATTGGGGTCTTTTCGAGCTCACGAGGTCGGCGGGGGAGCTGGAGAATGTCCTTCTCCATAGCTGCAAGTCTTTTACTTACAGAGGCCTGATGGTTGCCTTACGGAACTGCAGCCAAAGTCTAAAGACGCTGGCTCTGATTAAGTGTGATTTCTTAGATGAACAACGAGATCAGACTAACTCGTTTCCTCTGGCCCAACGCTGTCCATTGCTGGAGACTGTGGAGGTGGATCAGTGCCGGGGGATTGGAGACGACTTCATCTTATGGATCGGGGCGTCCTGCAAGCGACAGACGTGAGCTTCACTCGCATGGACTCCATCACGGACCGTGGCATCCGTTGCTTCCTGAGCCAGCTAAAGGGATCGAACAAGATGGCCAGGGTGGACTTGACAGGGTGCACCCGAGTCCGCAACTGGAGCGTGTGGGCCATAACCACGGAATGCAAGGCGAGCCTGAAGCGCCTGGTCCTGAGAGGGTGCGGCCGCGTGAACGACCGCGGCGCGGCGGTGCCCCAAGCTGGTGGTGCTCGACCTCGGCGGGTGCGACATCAGCGACGAGGGGGTGAAGAAGCTGGCCCGAGACGAGCCCATAGACCTGGAAGTGATCTCCCTCGCGGACTGCACCAGGATCACCGACCGGAGTCTGCTGGTGCTGAAGAAGTACATGGGGCCGGGGTTGGACAGGGTGAATGTCGCCGGATGCACCGGAGTCAGCAAAGCCGTCATCAACTGGTTGAAGCTTTACATCGATGCAGTCGACTACCGAGGTTAAGTTGGGATGGTTCTCCTATCTTGAGAGAGTTCTCCGTCCACTTTTTGATCTTGGAGTACTGTACTTGTCCGATCGAGCGACATAATGTAATGCATGCACACATGCAACTGCATTCGCTCTCTTCTGTACGTACATGGCTTCTCTATGATTGACTGTTGTAAACATGGAGTTCAGAGATATTATTTAGTTGCTGTTGGGCATCGAGAACTTAAATTCCCTTTATATTTCTTGCATCTTTTCCCAAGACTTTTTTTGGTCTCTCTTGCCTGCTAAATAAAGCAAGCATATATCAAAGGTGCATCTTGAAATCAAAACATTCTGATTTGTTATCATTGTCAATTGTATTTGTAGATGTAAATCGACCTCACATGCACTTACGTGATTGCCCGACAAATTAAAGCTTGATACATTAGAAAGGAAATGAATTAAATGCAAGAGAATTTATTCGTAAGTGCAAGAAGTTAATTAAGACCATTCAAACACTACATATTTTGAGCTTAATTATTAGTACATCTGGGTGAAGCCAGAAGCTGATCCCGTGAAGTCCAAGCAGTAGTACCTCAGTAGGAACAAATTGTTGGCACTGGGACAAGAGAAACATTATTCCTTCTTCGTCCTTATCTCCTTCAATTTGCCCTGTTATTGCTTCAAGCTTGAGCCAGACTTGATTAGCTCACTTAATGGAATTAATCCATGCCGCAAAGATCATGTTTGGTTTATCTTGGCAGGCACTACTATATAGATATATATCATCTACTACCAAATTTGACTCTAATGCAAGCCAATGCGAGATTATTGCAGCTTATCTTGATCAAATTTGTATGTACAATCTTTACTTTGAAGGTCTCTCAGTGAAATGTGGAACAGCAAAGAGAGCGCAAGTTAAAATGTGACTAAACCTACAAAATCCATCTCATACATTAAATTAATTTAGTAGCTAAATGTTACTAAATTGGACATTTTCTTAGCTGCCTTAATTTGCAACCAAATGCTACTTTGTTCTTCAAGTCTACTTTCAGTGTATATATAAAGTATATCGGTGCTCCTCCTGGGAAATTGTTCTATCAAGGCTTTTGCTAAGTCGTATCCACCCTGAACTTTCCTAAGACCTAAACCCATTGTGAAACTCACTAAACTTAGTCACCAATATTAATATCATCGTGTCACAGACCTCTACCCATTACAATAAAACCCACGGATTGTTTTGTTTTATATTAACCCAAACAAGTAACTTGTGCATAGTTCTTTAAGTACGATCGTTCTCTCTCTCTCTCTATGTATCTAATTAATGTTGCCGCTAACTTGTGTGCAATCGCAATATGCTATGAATACTCTGCAATCTATATTCTACTATCGTATGAAGTCCTAGTTTGGTATGAAGTAGGATAAGACCATGATAGAGCTATACTATCACTTTATTATTTGCGAGTATAAGGATTGATCATTGATCCATATCACAGAGTCAAATCAACTTGACTCACTTATTTAAGATTATTGTGTCATGAGAATTGAATCTTGGAGACAAGGATGTTCTATATCTGAAAACAAGTTTTACAATTGGCAAACTTAGCATTAGGAGTATGCTCAATACGATCAAATTAATTAGAGGTTTTACATGGAGTTCAACTATAAAATTTTGATACTGAATTATACAAAAAAACTCATATTTATAGAGTGATAGAGTGGTGATGAGACTATTTTTGAAATAATCAATATTTTAAAGAATATTATATGGAATATCGTGTTCATAATGTTGGATATTTATGTTGTATATAATTTATCCTTTTTCTCACACAAAAGTGAGCCTGTAAATTTTCTTTTAGATTTGGTGAAAGAAAACCTGGAAGCACAGTGCAACATATCATGCCTTGATTCAGCTTTTCTTTTCCTTTATTCTTCTTGACAGACCAATCATCGAAATCACCATCTTCTGCAACTAGCAATTGTCGTTTATCAACAAGAGCCCCCTTGGTAGCTTCCCTGACGGGACAAGACGGCCTCCAATTTTGTTGAAGTCCACTGAGGTATGGGAAGATAATTGCACCGAGGCACCAACGGTCAGTTCTCGTTGGAATGAGCGACTTGGCTTTCTCACGGCATTGACTATGAGGTAGTGTGTGGTATGATGGCCAATTAAAGGAATGGAAGCATTGCCATTGCTTTTGCTTTTGGTGAAAGCTTATCGTACACTTCTCGTTCTTTGATTTCCAGTTCAAAGCTTTCCCCTCCAAAAAGTATCGTGCCTCATATCTCTCTCTCTCTCTCTCGCTCTTGCTAGTGTTCGTTATTTATATATGATAAATCTTAATTATTTATCAAGATAAATCTTAACTACTAACATATCCCTGTAAGACAATGCTTCTACCAAGAATGTTGATCTTGAAATGATGTGATGAAAAATGGTTTATTGACGAGAGGTTTCATGAAGGAGGTCAAAAATATGAAGTTTGATGACTGTCTTTGGAAGACAACATAGTAATGAGGATGAATAGAGAGTAGTCTGTGACCTAAGGAGAGCAACCGACAGAGTAAGAGAAGCTACAAAGGGTCATAGTTGAGAATGATATGTGGCTTACAATTTTAAGATAGCAGCCACTCACTGGAGGAAGGGGGAATAGTGCTTCCTTTGGGAGCGCCATCCACAAGGAAATGATGAAGAAGAAGAGATGCAGCACCACTAAGAAAGGAGAAAGGGTTCTGCACTAAAGGGAAGGGCCTATCTTTGGAGTAGTAAAGACAGCACAAGTTTGTTAGTTGGCGATCCAAGCTTCCACAATCTTGATGTCGGTACAACAAGTAGAGTCGTCACTAGGGGGGCAGCAAAGAAGGCGATAATCTAGTTCTGGAGACTCTTATTCTGGTTCGTCAAGGAGCTACATAGGTTGGAAAGGCAGGTCTCATCATCCGGGATCAAAGAGACATTGCCCGACCGATGAAGATGTTCCTCAACGGATTGCGACAACGGAAGATGGATATTAAGGATCTCATTAGTCCACTCCTTGACGTTAGTCTTGGAAGTGAGACGTTGTGCTATTCGACGCTGTCACTAGAAAGAAAAAAAAAGGAAAAGAAAAAAAAAACTTTTGCTTAATGCAAAAGCTCTGATACTATGATAGAATAAAGTATGAAGAAGAGATTCTATTGATAAGGTGATGCTCCCTATTTATACATGTTAGGATAGAATATTTTTCTCAACAGAATTAAGATATTTTCTCATATGGTTAAAAAAATCTTAATTATTTATTAAAATAAATCAGAACTACTAACGGTCTCTCCTTGCGAGGGTTTGGAATTTACGTAGTCTAAGCTTTCCACCAAGTGGCGAATGAGCACATGGTGTCGTGTGGCCTGTGAGAGATGTGTCAATAATGGCCAGTACAGATTTCTCAAGTTTAGTTGGTCATCATGGAAGTCAGTGAGATATGTATGAATGATTCATTTGTTTTTCAAAACCGTAAAAAGGTGAGACATGCATCCACTCTACCTCTTTTTTTTTTTATTTTTATTTTGATAGTGAGTTCTGCTTTGGACTGATGAATCATGAACTTTTTTAAGTATGGAAAAGAATTGCATACTTTTTTCCTTCGAAGTAAATTATCTTCGTATATATTTTCTAATATATATAATTAATTCTCTTTGGTTGATTGTATTTTGACTGTAAGAGTCTTCGAAATTATCAAGTAACTATAGATTAATTGATTACAAAATAAAAATAATACTTAAAAAAAGATTTTTATACTTTTAACTCATCTAATATAACTTGGAATCATGATGATTAATAATAATTAAACTGAAATTTTTGGATGGGGGTTGACAACAGAAATATACAGAGGGGATCTTACTATTTGAAAGGATGTAAATTCCATTTAAGTAAGCTAAACATTTAGGAAGCATCCCAAACGGTATGTTTGTGTTCATTCATTGACACCGAATCTGAAAGCAACACGTGGATCGATCGTCTATGGAATTCTATTTTATGCATCCCCAGAACACGGTGCTTGTTATCAACCTCATGTTTCTGAATAGTAAAAATAATGTAGGAATTTCAACTTTCGAACTTAAAAACATCATCAACATAATTAATTCTGTACTTCACGTCAACACTCTACTCATTGATTCTTTAAAAGATTAGATTTTGGTTAATGCATCAATTCCTTATTTATATTTATTAACAAATTGCATCTGCACAATTCTTGAATCTTAAATCAATTAATTTAAAAAAGATTCTTCCTTTATATCAATACATCAATTTTCACTCAATAGAAAAAGAAACGAAACTACAGACGCAATATAGAGACAATGAAAGGTGTCAATCAGGAACCTCATAATTAATGAGAGAGGAATGGACAAAGATACTTTATGTACCACAAGTTTTGAAGCCCTAAGCAGCTGAGATTCCTTTTTCAAGTTGCCGTAGACAATAAAAGCACCCACAGAATTACAATTAAACTCACATCACACACATAACCATCAAGTGCTAGGATATGGCCATTTACCATGGTAAACCATACCATCACCTAAACACTTCCAGGTCCAT